>CM062818.1:148952890-149275390 GCA_031772625.1 Pinus tabuliformis | reverse complement strand
AGAAGCCTCAATTCAACTAAAGACAATATTATCGATATTCCGTGATTTGCAATTCATTTTATGTTTACTTCACATGTAATATTTAAAACATAAATATGTTAATAACAAAAAATATTTTAGTGTTAGCATAAAATAAAATATTTCAATGTCCATATTAAATAACATAACAAATCAACTTGATATATTGGAAAAATAAAGCAGTCAGAATTAAAAGAAAATATTATATTTTCAGTTTCCTTTCAGAGGGAGATATGTAATATATCCCATTCTTAATATGGAGATGATGTATAACATTTAAAAATATTATTAACAAATAAGTGTTTTCTAACTCAATGTATAAGGAAGATTTGTAATTCCTTCAATGTTTAAGATATATATATATATATATATATATATATATATATATATATATATATATATATATATATATATATACATATAGATATATATATATATATATATATAGAGAGAGAGAGAGAGAGAGAGAGATTTATTTTGTACTCTAGAATATGAGGGAGGCATGTATTTAACATTTTAATATGGAGAATTTAATATTTGAATGTCAACTATGTATATATTATATAAAACAAGTGAAAAAAAAAATTCTTATAGTTAAAATATTGTATTAGTGTGTTTATAAAAATCAACATAGATCCACCTTAATTCTAGATTTATGAGAAACTAAGATGAATCACATCTCTCCAGAGCCAAACCTTTCCTCAAGCTTTCTACTTAAAAAGAGATTTTCATTTTGAGATATTTGATCCCTCTCCATGCTTGGTAGATTCAAAATTATTTATGGTAAATTTTAAATTTTTTTTTAAATCTTGCAAATTTAAGATGTATTATGAGGTAATTGTTTTGATACCTATCAAAATTTACCAGAGATTTAATTTATAAGGCTACTCTATTTTATTAGAAAATTTAAATGCTCACGCTCCAACTCACCTACACATGAACCTTCTTCATTTTCACTTTAAGTGGAAAATCCACCAATAAGGAAAATCATAGGGAAATGATTAGTAACTTTAATTCTTTAGAAAATTTAAGTACATAAGCTTGAGATCAACTATATTTCAGCCTTCTCATGCATTCATTTTCACCCATTCACTTCTAGCTCCTACAACTAGCTCCTACAACCATTTTACTATGGAAGATTTCTACCTCACAAATAGACTTTGTTATGATACCATAGACTAATATGATGGACCAATACCGAAAGCCACTCATTTGAATCCTTTCATAACATTCCAAAAGTTAAAAAAAAATCATATCACTTCTTACATAACACTCCATAAACACAAAAAAAAATGAAAATATTTTATACATTTTACTTTAATTTGATTTCATCCCATAAACTGGCTATTTACAATAAGGCAAAAATTACTCACTACAACTTTTATACTAAATTAACTATTTTCGTCTTTCTTAATTATATTAAGTTATATAGATCTATAACCAAATAAGCATAGTATCCCATGTCTTCATGAATACTAAATGAGGTTTCCAAATTGCAAAATAATGGAGTTGTAGGATGGAGTCAATATAATTGAAAATGAAATACCAAACTTTCCTGGGAAATACATTATAAGTTTTGGAAATGTGTAGGGGAGGAAACATAAAATTTCACACAAACAATATGAGCTTCTAATCTCTTATTCATCACACAAACTTGACTTGATTACAATGAACCCAATATCATGTATTTATACATTTTAATTTACCACTCAACTAAAGGTCACTTCAACATGCAAACACTTACTAAAATTAAACTTTCCAAATATAATACTTAACTCGAACTGACACACACTTAAATTAAATCATCTCACACTCGTAACATATATTTCACTTCATGTGACACTGATTATTATTTCCAATACTCCCCTTTAATTATGACCATATGACTCAACATGACTCAAATATGCCTGCTAGGTTTACAATAAAATCTTGAATCCATCATCACGTAAAGATGCCTCATAGAGTCTCAGCTATGCTTATAATGCTTTCAAAAACCTTTTACAATTTTGGATTTTCTTTTTCGTTTACTTGAAATTCTATATCCTCGAAATTGATTCATTTTTAATTTCACTTGCTTGTTGTAGGCTCCATATTTATTCACTTGTTATTGCTACAATTTTTTTTTGACCTCTCTTGTATTCACTCTGGAAAGAAATATGATATTATATTTTACAACTTACTCTTCAACAATTCTTTCACTCATGGTCTTCTTCCACACCTATAGATCTTAAAAGCGTCTTTCCTCTACTTCTTGCGCTTCATATTCCTCACTTTCCTTCAGCCATATTTCTTGATAGTAGAATATTATCTCTTCTTGACTCCATTTCTAAAAATATGTTTCAATTATTTCTTGTTTGCCTTAAGAAACTTCCATATATTTTCCTGCATCCTTTTCTTCGTACTCTTTTTTAGCTAGATTTCTTTCATGTTTACCTTCACACTCAAAATCAATGTTAAAAATATATTCATTATGCTTTGCAGCGAGAGATTTATTCTCTTCCTCTTCATTCTCTCCCTTCTCTTCGACTTCTTTAAAAAACTTTGTTGTTGCAAAGAGGTTGTCATCCCTTGTGCTTCTAGAAACAAGTGGGCTTCTCTAACCAAATAACAACAATCAACTAGATCTTCTTGTTGCATCATTGCAACCACTCATCATGAGTTAAATTATCTTCATCAAAGTTAATGTCAACATATTTTTCATCCACTCTATTGTGGGATATTTGAGCATGCATGTGCTCATTAACAATTTCAACTTCACCAAATTCATTAGCTTTGACTGGATTCACCAATTCCAACATATCACTTCATGGTCATCATCCACATTTATTCCTTCACAATGGAATTTGCCATCATCTACACAGTCCACATGAATATGATATTTCCTTGCTTCACATGAAAAGGATAAAGTTTCTCTATTTGCAATCTTTGTTGTGTCTTATTCATCTTTCACCTGCACAACTACACAATGCGATCCATCAATTTCTTCACTCCCTTCTGCTACTATTGCAGACTTCTCTACCTATGACATAACCCGCTTTTGCATGTCACTCCCTCTTGTACCAAATTCTTCTTCCGGGATAATCCATGCTTCCTTGGAAGATGTAGCTTTTGCTAGCTTGCACATGACCATTTAATCCATTTCTTATTGAATGAAACTCAAAGCCATGACAATTTTTTCCTCAACATGGGGGTTAATGTTCCTCATCATAACGTACCACAAATATTTTCAACATAGATATGTTCTCATCTTAACAAACCAAATTTCAAAGTACTTACCTAAAGGAGGTGAAAGCAAATGCATGCTAAACCAATCACCCTCAATCTTTTCTCTATCCTTTGCTAGACTTCACATTTCCATGGCTACGACCTAAACCTCTCTAAACATGGCAACAATCTCTACCTCTACTTTTCAATTTCTTCTTTGATGCTTCAATCTCGTTTTGTGACCCATGATTATCTTCTTTCTTCTATCTTATGACTGCTTCTCTTATTGCAAGAGGATTTCTTCCATATCGCCCCTGAAAAAATTATGATTTTTAATGTGTGCCCTCGTAAGGAACAATTTTCAGCCAAAAAAACATTGTCATGGTTGAAAAAACAAAAAACATTGCAGAGAGACAGCCTTTTCAAATCCCTAAACTCTCTTTACAATATATATATATATATATATATATATATATATATATATATATATATATATTTTAATTCTATTTTTCCACTGACCATGAAATAATACCATGCACTTTCTTTTAATACTTTTCACCTCACAAAAATCCTTTAAAAAAAACCCTTTTAACTCTTTATAAATCCATTTATAATAATCTTATAACCCCTCATAATTTTTTCATCTAGCCCCCCCCCCCCCAAAAAAAAAACCCTCATAATTTTTTCATGTAGCCCCCCTTTTAACTCTTTATAAATCCATTTATAATAATCTTATAACCCCTCATAATTTTTTCATCTAGCCCCCCCCCCCTATCCCAAAAAAAAACCCTCATAATTTTTTCATGTAGGCCCCCCCCCCCCCACAAATGTAGGCCCCCCCCCCCCCACAAAAAAAAACAACCTTCAACAAAAACTAAGAAACTTTTAGTGCCACTCAAACTTTAAAACACACTTTTGAATCTCATTAATAAAAATAAGCCCCTTTAAAAAGAACAATAGCATGCCACTTTGTATATCCAAGGAATTCAAGGAATTAACGAATAGTTGGACTTTCCTTAATAAACTTCGTACATTGATTTTTTTCCTTACGTGCCTTTAATATTGTTTTTATTATATTAGGATAATGTTGCTTACGATGAACAATGGCTGCACCAATCTAAAATGTGGTTGTGTATTCCATATAATGTGGTTGTTGGTTGTATAGGGTGTGCAATAACGTGAATTCTGTAGCTTGGGTGAGTTACAGCTTTGCCTCTCAAGTTTTCTTCATTTTTCCGTCATGCAGGCTGAAACCATGGATTATCTAAAGCTTTAGCTCTCTAAACCTTGATCTGATATAAATTTGTTGGACGCTAAGAGGGGAGGAAACACAAAATATCGCACAAACAATATGAGTGGTTGCTCTCTTATTGATCACAAAAGCTTGATTTGATTATAATGAACCCAATATGGGGTATTTATGCTTTTTAATTGACCACTCAACTAAAACTCACTTCAACATGCAAACACTTACTAAATTTGACTTTGCCAAATATAATATTGAACTTGAACTAACACACAATTGACTCAAATAAATTCTCACTCTTAATATATATTGCACTACATGCAGGAGAAAATACTATTTCCAGTCGTAAGGAAATATGTTGATATGTTATTGGTCGATGGTTCAGTGTTATGTGCATACTTGTTTGATCAATAGGAAGAAACATAAACGAGAAAAATCTAGGTCAAAGTTAGTCATGTATTCGTGTATTAGCTAATTTGGTATGCCATGGTGATTTAAGTAATCATGTTCATTTGATTAGATTTAACAGAATTTTATCATGAAAATAATTAGAAAATTTATTTTACCATAAATATTGTTTATGTTGATATGCCAACTTAAACTAATGAATACTTGTGACATGATGTCTGTGACAAAGGATGAAAAACTTGGAGCCAAGGATTTTCTCTTCTCAATACTACTAATGAGTTAAATCAGATTACCTTGGAGGCATCAACAATAAATCATTGTAGTGAGACTAAACTAAAATGTTATCGGTAAATCTAATGTCCACTCGGAGCTACTAGTCCCACTAATACTGGTAGCTATCTTAGAAACAAACAAACTAAAACTACTTTCGTTTTCCTTTATGAGAAGTAGATAAGAGAGGAATGAAGGACACCAACCTCAGTCTTGCACTTGGTTCCTTGCTTGGTTCCTCTCCTTTCTGACAGATCCTTGCCACTTCTCCTTCGTCTACCCAGCTTCAAAGAGCACCTGTGGAATCAAAGCAGCATAATACTATCGAAGAACAGAGATCTACAATCATAAACAATATAGGACCAGATATATATTGACCACACAAATGCATATATCATCAAACATACAAGAATGTCGAGGAAAACTTGAATAGCTTTATTAATATCAATAATAAGCAAAGAGGATTACAACCAATTGTTCTAACCCAGCATCATCCTCCAACATGAAAGCCCTTCTTTCACCTCATGAAAAGCTTAGATCACCCAACACTATGATGTTCCACCAAGAAACCAACAACACTTCCTTACAAAATACAAAATTCCAGCCTCTGGATCTCTGGGATGAGGGATCCATATATAGATGATTTCAGGGGGTGAGTCAGCTTCTGGGATTTTGATTAGTGTCTTCTCTCTGATAGTTCTTGATTCTACTTGGAGATTTATGATCTCTTACTCATCCCTGGGCGAATTCAGAGAAGCAAGTGTCACAGGAGAAGTTTCTGGAAGATTCCATGATCATCCACCTCGCAAACTGTCTCTACCATTTGTCCACTCTCACCCATCGCACCCTACAGAAGGGCTTTTTAGTATGCATCGCACCCCTTTCACTGGGTAGTTGGGATGCATCACACCCTTAGCATTGAGCAACCTGTATGCTCCAGTTTTGACCAGTTCTGGGCAGTTTCCTATGGAGAAGTTTTGGGAGATGATGTAATTAGCTGACCTTGTATGAAACAATACTTTTAGGGACTTAGGAGCCCTTGGTTTATGGACATGTTTGATTGGGGTTGCAGTGCCCAAAAATGTCTATAACAGCTTCCCCCTAAAGCATGAGTTCGTTAATCTTTTGATGTCGGGTGAAATGCTTTATCATGAGGATTCGAAGTTTTTTCGAGCTGGAAGGTGACCTGTAATAAAATACAATACAATACATTATCTTCATAATATTTTTCATGATCTAGCTGAGGCGAGCATTCCCATGCTCAGCTTTATAAATTCATTTTCATGTACATAAGACAGACAACCGTCTGTGCGGGAGACTGATGATTCTAATAGAGTCATCATCCTTTGATTTGGACGACCATCTGTGCAGCAACAATGTAAATTTGATGTCTTTATTTTCCTGAATATATGATAGCCCGGATGGATGAAACTAGATTCGAGGTCTTCAAACTCATTCGATCTTCACTCAGAGTACAAGTTGATCCATGTGAAAGATGTTCTGGAGTCAAACATGGAAGGACATCCCCTGATTACCAGCCAATGATGTAAGATGTTAACAGGCACGAGAGGAATCACCAATAATGATGATGACCCTCAAGGTACTATAGTACAATTCGCGTGGTGTGAAAAGGGACTTGGCGTCGAACACCACGGAAAATCTTTCGGTCGAAGGCTAATGATGTAAAACCTATCGCCAGAAGTGAGAAACTTGCCATTGAGGCATCCAAGCTTCAAAGTACTGAAAGGGTTGTTCCTAAGTCGACTTCTTGGATAATGTGCTGATGTCGACAAGAAGCGACCCATCTAGGAGGGCCTTAATGAATCCCACATTTACGACATGGAAAGGAGTAAATGATTTTGGAGGTGAAAATGATCTGATGATACAGGGTTCAGGATGGCGGTCATGAAAGAATGGAGTGTGAATGTATTGCAGCGGATGAGACACAAGTGAATTCTCTGAGCGACTTCTCTTGAACATACCGATGACACTGACATGGATTGGTAGCATTAACCCCAAATAGGGATGGTGTGATGTACCAGTGGTGATATGACCAATGAACTGAACAACCCAACCCGACTTGGATGCGGAGTGAAAGTGTCGTGTTCAAGAGCGACTTGCTACCAATAAAGTTTCTTCAAGATTTCTTCCCAATTTTTCCCCAATCATTGCTGACCAGTACCTCATTATTTTTGTCAAGCTTGAGGAGGATAACATATGCTTGTTATATAATTTGTCCTTCAAGCAAACCCATCACTATATTTTAACGAGCCTAGCGACAGTGAAGCTCGTTCTTGTCTATATGGACAAGTTTGTCGCTATTCGGTTTTAACAGACAAATATAACTCGGTCCTTCTAAATTTTAGAGAGTATGAAAGGGACGTAAAGGAAACTCCAATAATATTTTTTCGTAATATAATCCCTTAAGTCCGAAAAAGTATAAAATAATACGAAAGGGATGAATTTTTGGTAATTTTAATGAGCCGAACAAAACAAACTCTCGATCTTTTTGTGTAATAATCCCTGAGGTCCAAAAAGATTAAAGTCTAGAGGAGGGATAGCACTTCTGGTTGCTTTAACGAGCTGGAGAGGCCAATTGCTCAGCAATTTTTTCATATTTCATGAGTCAGATGAAAAGAGCTCAAAGAAGACTCGTTTTTTGAGGAACGAGTGATAATTTCAGGTAGCAGCTGATTCCAGGTAAGGTTTGGAATTTTCCAATCACGGCAGTGTCACAAGGATGGCTAACAGGATCACTCTTCACAACTGTTCCTAAAAAGCGGTAAACAATCAAATGGAGGTGAATGATCAGCTAAAACAGAGTGGAGGTGATGATGAGAACACGACCAGGGCTCAAAAGCTGATGATAATGCATTCACAATGGTTATTTACCAGAAATTCGTTCATTTTTTAATGAGCTTAAACTCTGGGGGAACGTTTGATCATTGCTTATGTCTAATTTTTAATGAGCTTGAACTCCACATAAAAACTGCTCATGCCAGTCGTATAATAAGGACGTCTCATCGATAGGTTCAATTTTTAGGGAGCTTGCACCATTCGAAACTTTGCTCTAGATCCTCTCATTATGAAAGCTAGGAACGACCAATCCTACAAGTTTAAAGGGTTGAGAAACTACAAACTAAGAAAATAAATGGTCGCTCTTCGCTTGCATGCAAAAAGGTTTGCATGCCCCCAGGTATAGTGAAACGTTTCCAGGCTACCATATGAAAGCTCTCGATCCACATTGTAGACAAAATGCTTCCTTGGCAATGTCTACCGAAATAGACAAAGGTGAGTGGCGCGGTCGCATCCACTCACATAAGTTTGACGAGGGAATCTTATTCCAGTCTAATCCCATTTTCCTAAACATATGAGTGTGTCAAACTAGTCATATATCCTCCGCAGAAACCTACCCTATACCCAAGGTTTTCTTGCCGAAACAGGCCAGGGTGCATGCCCCATGGGTTTTAGTCATGTCCGCCCAAATCACTCGCGCTCTTCAAGTGGACGAACTGGAGATTGATGAGACATTCCTTGTGTGAAAATAACATTTAGGGATGGCATTTGACTATTAGCTATGTGTGATCCAGGGAGTGAAAGCTGGTCTACGAGCTTGACCACTCGTCCTTCATGCGGAAAACACATTACTCTAAAGAATGAGGATACAATGGCTCCCATGCTATAAATATAGTTGCACCCAAGTAGTAGATTAAAGTCTAGAGGTCCTTGGACTACCATTACGTTCATATTAACAGTTTTCCTTCTCAACGTTATGGGCACATTGGGAAGGATCCCCAACGGTCGACTGGTTCCTTTATCGAAGCCTATCAGATTTCTCATCTCAGGCAGAAGCGATGGCGAACCAAGTGCTTTCTAAGTAGTTGAGGAAAGGATACTCATAGAAGCCCCTTCATCTATGATGGTACCGGCCATGACCATTCTATAAGCTTGTACAATGATTTGGAATGGTACACTAGCTGGTAAACGGGGTCTGCCTAGTAGATTCCAATCGAAGTAAACGACTAGGTTGCTTGGAGATGGGACCGAATAGACGGCCGGATATGACTCTGACAAACTTCCTTCCTACGGTAAAGGAACAGGTAGACTACCCCCATGATGATTGGAGTCTGTATTTACGAAAAGAATTTGAACGGTGTTGTTCTCATTCTCTTCGGTGATTGTGTCATCTGAAGATGGACCTTCTAAAGACAAGACCGGGTCGACTGCCGCCTCAACCTTTTGAATTTCGTCTGGTGTGCATTCAGTGGGTTTATCTTCAATGGCGGATGCTTCGACTAACCACAATGGCATGTTGGACGGATTTTCAACTAGTGACGGACTCAGAAAGAGTTTCTTATATCCAGGAGGAAGCCGTAGCGGTGAAGCCGGACGGTTATCCAAAACTCTTTTAGCTTCATCTAGGAAAGGACAACGGTGGACGACATGATCATCTTCACACAATTTACAATGAAGTTTACATTTTCTTTTTTGTCCAAATGCTTCGCTTTCACTAGGTGAGGGTGTACTTTCAACATCATCTTCAGAGGTTGATGACACCGGATTGTGCAAACGAGGAGACCAATCCCTTAAGACCCGAGGGATGCAAGGACAATCTCGATGATAGTGGTCTCCTTTGCAAATGACACATGGAGATTTAGGCTTGGATGGTGCAGTGTGTGGATTTTCATTAGACGATGCCTGGTTACCCCTTTTCGCCTTTGGCTCCTTCTTCTTCTTCTCTTTCTTCTCCTCCCCTTTCTTCTTCTTCTTAGTTACTTGATTTTTAGCTTTACCAGCTTTATCAAGTGAAGAGGAAGGAGGAGAGGGAGAATCAGAAGAAGTAGAATGTTGGGGGGTAACTTTAGTATCATCTAGTTGCTGACTCGATTGTTCAGGAATCACGGTGTTCTGAACGACGGAGGTCAACAAGAGCCATATTGGCAAGCCAATCGTCAATCCTGGAAGTGACAATGTGGCCATATGAGGTGCACCAACATCTCCCCAAGAGGAGAAAGGACTAGGATTTCCTCCAAAGGGAAAAACTTGGTTCGTTGACTCCATTTTTCTCAACCTAAGACCAACGTGGGAATGGTGATATTATTCCGATTAAAATAAATTTTAGACGCTTTGGGACAACTCATTTTTTCAATTTTTAAGAGTTGAGAAAAAACAAAAGATGACTCTAGTCGCCTTCGATTTTTAATGAGCCTGAAGTGACAAGTGCTCACATGGACCTTTTCCTTTAAGGATTCTAAAAAGGAATGAAAGAGACTACTATGGAAATCTAGACAGAGGGATTACCAAACCAATCGCAAAACTGCAGAATACTTTTTACGGTATGGAAGTCAATCTTCCCGAATGCTGTGTTCAGTGCATTGCGACCGATAGGGTGGCAGACACAGCTTCCTATGGACAAAGGATATAGCCTATTGTGGTCTCCCAATATATACTCGACGGTACGTGGGAGCACAAGTCCGTACTAGCACTTGTCGTCTCGAAGAGGAGGAAGCACCCAACCAACAGTGAAAGCGACAGTTACTAGGCTTTACGACGCCGGAATAGTCCCTAGCCTAGACTTCCAGATGTTGTGCGTTAGGTTCCAAAGCGTTTTTATGTTCATTGAATTTATTTTAAGTTGATCTTTCTTAAGAAATTTTCCTTTCAGGCTCACCACGTGATGTAGATATACAATTCCTAAAATGCAATCTAAGATGATAAACAATCATTTAGTCTTCTTTTTGCAATGAAAATCCTAGCTAATAAAGAAAGAGAGATGATATTCTTTCAACATAGAGCAGAGAGCACACACTAAATGCACTATCCTAAATCAAAGCAACAAGTAGTCTAAATGCAAATGCACATGCATGTATTTGTTTCAACTTTCTTAATGTGTGAATGAAAAGAAGAATGCCAAGTACAAATCTGAATTGTCTTTTCAAAGCGACAGTACTAACAAATTTCTCTTCAAAAATGAAAGGAAGATAATGACGACCCTTTTCTATTTTGAATTGAAAACTACTTTCGACACTTGAAAAACTACTAATTCAAATCAAATACAAGAGTAACTGTATAATCGACCATCCAGAACAATAGAATTATTTTCTTTGACTAAAAACGACACTTGCGACACTTTCAGATCAAAAGATGACAGTTTGATTATGCTACTTCTTTGTAAAAGAGAACTGAAAATGGCGCACAATACATAAAAATATTCACAGTTATTTTCACAATGGAGGTAGAATGATGGAAAGGAAGGGGGTTTCCACAACTGTATACTAATCACAAACAACAAAACTCCTGAATAAAGCTGAAGAGAGTGAACACAGAAACCAAAATCTGAGGGCAAAAGAGGTCTTGTCTGATCAGCGCACCTGCAACACAGGGAAAGTGCGATGTAGTGCACCTACTGCACATGGGAAGTGCGATGCATACAAATTCCCAAGAGGAGAAGGTGCGATGGTCCAAGGACGAGACTTCAACCGAGTTTCAGGTTACAGTTTGCAACTCAATTAAGGGATTTATGCCGAGCAAGTGATGTACAGTAAATAGAAATCACAGGGGCTGATCTAATGAGGTTACTAGAGCCACCACTATGGCAATTAGAAGGTTTGCAAATCAATTGTTCAGTTTATAAACAAAACCCGGAGATAGACTGAAGCAACATTGATCTACTTTGCACTTGCATAGAAAATGCAGTTCAAAGGCTAGCTGGCTTGACTTCTAGCTCTGTCTGTATGTTTATAAAACAAAAAAATATAGACAAACAAACAATCTATTCGCTCCCCAGCAGAGTCACCATTTTGTTATCGGGAAATCTAGTGTCCACTCGGAGCTGCTAGTCCCACTAAGACTGGTAGCTATCTTAGAAACAAAAAAACTAAAACTACTTTCGTTTTCCTTTATGAGAAGTAGATAAGAGAGGAATGAAGGACACCAACCTCAGTCTTGTGCTTGGTTCCTTGCTCGGTTCCTCTCCTTTCTGACAGATCCTTGCCGCTTCTCCTTCATCTACCCAGCTTCAAAGAGCACCTATGGAATCAAAGCATCATAATACTATCGAAGAATAGAGATCTACAATCATAAACAATATAGGACCAAACATATATTGACCACACAAATGCATATATCATCAAACATACAAGAATGTGGAGGAAAACTTGAATAGCTTTATGAATATCAAGAATAAGCAAAGAGGATTACAACCAATTATTCTGACCCAGCATCATCCTCTAGCATGAAAGCCCTTCTTTCACCTCATGAAAAGCTTAGATCACCCAACACTATGATGTTCCACCAAGAAACCAACAACACTTCCTTACAAAATACAAAATTCCAGCCTCTCAATCTCTGGGATGAGGGATCCATATATAGATGATTGCAGGGGGGTGAGTCAGCTTCTGGGATTTTGATTAGTGTCATCTCTCTGATAGTTCTTGATTCCACTTGGAGATTGATGATCTCTTACTCATCCCTGGGCGAATTCAGAGAGGCAAGTGTCACAAGAGAAGTTTTTGGAAGATTCCATGATCATCCACCTCGAAAAATGTCTTTACCATTTGTCCACTCTCGCCCATCGCACCCTACAAAAGGGCTTTTCAGTATGCATCTTAACCTTTTCATTGGGTAAGTGGGATGCATCTCACCCTTAGCACTGAGCAACCTGTATGGTCTAGTTTTGACCAGTTCTGAGCAGTTTCCTATGGAGAACTTCTGGGAGATGATGTAATCAGCTGACCTTGTTCCTTTAGGGTATGAAACAATACTTTTAGGGACTTAGGAGCTCTTGTTTTATGGACATGTTTGATTGGGGTTGTAGTGCCCAAAAATGTATATAACATAAATTGGACTAACTGAAACTAAAATAGGACACTTGGATGAATGGTTTTGACTACCAGTCAGTGGTTTGAATTAGGTCCTCCAACACCTCCCCTTAATTACAACCACATACAAATTCAATTAAGATTCCTTTTGGTCTATGCCTCAGTTACGCTTACAACTTAAAAAGAATTGACTTCTACTACATTTAATTTTATTCTTCTCTTCTTCCGAATCCTATATCCTCCAAATTGTTTCATCCTTTTCTTCTTGTTGTAGGCTTCAAATTTCAGTTTCTTCATTTGTTGGTATAGGTATTCCATTTTTACAGGTTGTCTAACTATGTCCTAGACCACTTCAAAAAACGACTTGTATGTGGGATGTTGCCACATATTACCCTTTGTAATATTCTTTTCATTATCAATCTACTGCAACATAAAATGAGAATAAAATATTATCTCCTTAAGACTCCAATACCTGAAAATTTCATTGATGTGTTCATCATTCATGTTGTCTTCAACATTCATTTCTACTGCTTCATGCAAAATTTATCAAAGCATGGTGTTGCAATCCATTCTTCAAGGAAATTTAACTCTTCTTTGAAATCGTTCTATGTACCTGCACACTGGAAAGCAATGTTAGAATTAAAAGTATTTGTAGAACCACATTGGTTATGTTCCTTCTTCTCTGCGATGACAGCATTCTCTTATTGTGTTTCTTTCTCTCGCTCTGCCTCTGCATATATTTTCTCTTTGTGGGATTCCTTCTTTGCCTCTGCCTCTATCTTTCTTTGTCTCTTCCAGTTATTTACTAACATGTGTTGTTGCATATAGGTTACCTTCCACTTGGTTTTCAGACTCAAGTGGGATTCCTTCATCTAATAAAATCATGTCGATATCATGCTTTTGTTGCATCATCTGCAACCATTCATCATTATTCAAAAAATATTCATCAAAGTTTACATTAACAATATTCATTTTTGGATTCACCATAACACTGATTGTTCCAACGATAATTTCACTATCATCAATAAGATTTGTTGTTGAATTGACCAAATCCTCATCCACTTGTGCCTATGCACAGTGGGATTCACGAGCATTTATGTGCTCCTTCTCTTCTTCTTCTGCAAATTCTTCATAGACAACATCCACTTGTGGCTGATCATAGTGGGTTTCAGAAAACTTTTCAATGTCACTCCTTGCACCAAAATGCCTCTCTAGGATATCCTAGGCCTCCTTGGCTATCTTGGTATCTGAATTAGGGGTAGAATTTTGTCATCTACAGATTATTTATGCATTTTAATGCAAAGGAATCATTTTTCCTCTTCACTTCAAATTCTTTCAAAACCCCTTCATACATCTCTAGTTATTGCTTCGACTTTATTAGCCTCTTTTTGTTTCCCATTTGTTGTGTTGTCTCAACAATGACAATGGCTCACAGTGACGAAATGTAACAAACGTGGCTCAAGAACCAAAACAAATTCACCTTTACCATTTAAAGGGCCATTAATGAAAGATAAAGTCTTCAAAGCACATCAAAGTCTTGAATGATCCCATTGAAAGACCACTTTTTAAATAAAATTGAGGCCACTTTTTTAATAAAAAAATATTCAACTAAGAAAGGAGGTACCAGTCAGTTGGTGATGTGCACCGGCCTCACAAAAATGAAAACATTTTTTAAATATTTCCCATAACACACATTTCTTTTAAATTTCAAATATATCTTATAACACCGGTGTTGTTTTTGTCGTTAGTAAAAAAAATTGAACATGAAAAAGACTTTGAAGAACCTTTTCAATGGTGACTTGTGGTGCTTTGACTTTGGTGACATGGTCATTTAGCCGAAGAAAAGAACTGATAGTGCCTTAAGCCTTTAAAATAATCCTTTTTTTTTTAATTCTGCTTTTTCATCTAAGAAAACTTCAGGGTGCCTAATGCTAGCGCTAAATCGCTCTTTTTCTAACTTTCATAAGTTTGCCAAGTTCAACTCACATGAGAAAGGAAAGCAAGTGTGATGATCACTAAAATTTATTTTTTTAAGAAAACAACTAAATTGGTTAGTGTGCAGCGACTTCTCTTTGACTTTGATCTCCACTTGAACTGTCTTCCTTGAGTCTTCATCCTCAAGCTCCTCTCAAGCTTTATATTAAAAAAAAAAGGGTTTCTCTCAATATGTAATATCCTTTCCTGTCTGCTGCTCTTAAAGAGACTTAAGCAGATTGAAGCTCTGATACTATGACAAAGAATGAAAAATTATGAGAAGAATATTTTCTCTTCTCAGTATTATGAATGAGTTAAATAATATTACATTGGAGACATCAACAATAAAGGACTGGAATGATATTGAACTAAACCAGACTAATTGAAACTGAACCATAACACTTGGAAGGATGGTTTTGACACCTAACAAAAAATTGGAATTAGATTCTCCAACAATTTAATTTGATATCTGGGTGAGACTTTCTGTATAAAAACATTTGGCCTACAAATTTAAAGAACAAATAGGGAATGGTGGAATATCTTTAACATTATGAAAGCATGTATCTATCACAACTAATGGAGTATCAAATTTGAAGAGATGAATAAAGATTGTCTTTTAATTATGGAGACCGAAAACATCTTAGTTGGAATGTGTGATCCAAAAACAGATACAAACAAAGAGATCAAATGATTTTTAATCTCTGAATATTGAAAAACTGAACTCAGTAATACAAAAATATCAACGAGATTAAAATGTTTGTGTTTTAGTTATGGAGACCAAAAACATCTTAGTTGGAATGCGTCATCCAAAAACAGATTGTTGGAGGTACTACACACCTAAGACCTTCATTACTGGCACATGCAAACACTTAGTTAGAGCATTCACTGACATGCAAGGCTTCAACATTGGAATGTTCACCAAATTGGCGCCTTTGACTATCCATGCATGCATGGGACTACATGCAATATTTTTTCTGCATGATTTACTCCCTGATTTGCTCCTCCTTTCACTCCGCAACTAACTAGTTCTCTCCAGAACTTACTGTAGGTGTTGAGTCCTATCATTGATCACCACTATGGCGCATTACCTTGGGATCTTCACCCAGTGATGCATATTAGTTGACTCTCATGTAGTATATCATGAGTATTGTTACCTATTTTATGTAAATAAATAATTCTTTTTGTTCTTTTGATTTTTTTAGTGTTTTTTCTCTACAAAGCTATGTGTTCAACCTTTACTAGCTAGATTCATCTATGCATGTTTTCTAACACATTTACATGGAATCAAAGCCCATAGGTTGCTAGATAAAAGGCGCACCACTACTTTATTTTGTAGGTATAATAGCTTGGAGATCAAAGATCGATAGAAAAATGGAGTTCCCAAAGCATCAATCCTAACACCGTACAACTATCACAAATGGAAGGACCAAATTGCTCGATACCTTCATCAGAAACGGTTGTACAGGATTACCATGGCTGCAAAAGTGGAACCCACTTCAGCCATAGAGAAATCCAAGTACCTAAACCACATGGATGAGGCCCATGGATCCATATGCATGTGCATCTCCTCAGAGTTGCAATTTCATGTATCTTCCTATAGTACTCCCAATGAGATTTGGAAAAAGGTTGAAGAAATATACAGGAAATAGGATGAGATGAAAGGACATCTGCTCGAAGTGGAGCTACTCTCATTGGATCCACAAAACTACGACAAAATTCAAGACTTCTTCACCAAATATAATGATTTATTGCTGCAACTCAAGGGTTGTGGATTTGACAAATCCAAGGAGGAGAGTCACCAAGTTCTCTCTATTATGTCAAAGCTTGGACCAAAATACTCCATCTTTGTCTCTACATTTCATTCAATAAGGCTCGCAATAGGTAAATCCTACACTATGCCTTCTCATGAAGAGTACATGGAGTCCCTCACTTTTGAGCAAGATAAACTCATTGGCATGGGGAAAATAAAACCTCCAAAAGTGCATGCACTTGCTGTGCATGACGGTAGCCACAATAAAAATCTCAGATATTATTCAAATCAAAAAAATCAGCAGCAAAAAGACAAGGGAAAGGTGAATTCCCATCCAAAGAAGGAAGGGTACACCAAGCCCTTCAATGACTACTCCAGCTCCAAAAATGAGAAAGGGAAGAAAGGAGACAAATGCATCTACTATCACCAAGGATTCCATTCGGAATCCTCTTGCATGAAGAAACAAATTGACAAAATGGTAGAAATCCTTTAGAGGCACAACCTTGAGGACCTCATCCCTCAAGGCGCCATGAAGAAAACGTAGGATTCGCCACATGGGAAAGGTAACAATTTTCATGCTTTAGTTGCAATTAAATCTTCCCCTTATGCATGGATTATAGATTCTAGTGCATCACATCATATGACTGCTGCAAAGGATGTCTATTCCTCTTTGGATGCATACAAAGGACCTCCCATCCTCATGGTAGATGACTCACCTATTGAGGTCACTGCAAAAGGTAGAGTGGAACTTTTACACGGAAGCTTTGAAGATGTGCTTCATGTTCCAAAACTTTCGGTAAACGTGCTTTCAGTTTATTAGATCACTCACTCCAGCACCAAAGAGAGAGTGGAATTCACTCCAGATGCAGTGAACATATATGACCTACATATCAGCTCCAAAATTGCAACTGGTGAGGTAAACAATGGAGCTAGACTGTATACATTGTTTGAATTTATTGAATCTGAATCCTCCTTATTGCTTACACATGCTGATGATAGTAGTAGGCTTTGGAATGAGAGGTTTGGTCTCTCAGATTATAGGTATATGCAGAAGCTAAGCAAGCATGAGATGTTGGAAGGTTTGCCAAATATCAGTTTCTCCAAAGGAGTTTGTGAAGGGTGTGTCTTTGGCAAACATCCTAGAGAAAAGTTTGACACCGACAAGACTCACAGAGCATCCTCTCTTCTAGATCTGATCCATAGTGATCTCACGGGGCATTTTCCTCATCCTTCCATCAACAAAGCAAGGTATGTGCTTACATTTATTGATGATTTCTCACGATATACTTGGGTGTATCTTCTCAGGGCCAAATCTGAAGTTTTTGCGCACTTTGAAGATTTGAAAGCACTAGTTGAGACACAGTCAGAGAGAAAGATCAAAGCCCTTTGTACAGGCAATGGGGATGAATATTTTAACATAGAACTTCAGAACCTTTGCCTTGAGTCTGACATACATTTGTAGCACACAGTTCCATACACTCCGCAATAGAATAGAGTTGCTGAGAGGAAGAACCAATCTCTCAAAGAGTTGGCCTCCTGCATGCTGCATGCTAAGTCACTACCTCATAAGCTATGGGTTGAAGCACTTAATTGTGCTAACTACATCCAGAACAGATCTCCTCATAGATCTGTCAAGGATCAAACCTCCTTTAAGGCTTGTAGCAACACTCAACCGAAGGTCACCCACTTCCGTGTTTTCGGCTCCCGGACATGGGCCCGAATCCCCTCTGAAAAGAGGAAAGCTCTTGATCCACAAAGCATTGAGTGCATCTTTGTTGGATACCCTGATGGTGTGAAGGGATTTTATCTTTGAGGTTTTTGCGAGTCTCATGTTTGTGTAGATTTTCTTCCGAATCCATCGCATTCAATTTCCTTTTAGATTGACGTTTCGAACCAGCGACGGTGGTCCATCTTCAGGGTGTGAAGGGATATCTACTCCTCATTTACTCTACGAACGAGCTCATTATTGAGCGAAGTGTCCAATTTGAGGAAAGTCTCTCACATGCATCTCAATTGTCGTATGCAGACACCTTTTATCTACCTCATGACCAAGCTAATGACTCAGTACACTCAGATGCAGATATAGAGCATGCAGATGCCAAGGTAGAGCATGCAGATGCAAAGACAGAGTCTTTAGATACGAATCCAGTGCATGCAAATGATGATCCACATCCAAGCCTAGATCGGGCTTCCAGCAGTGAACCAACTTCCCCTGTCATAAATTAGAGAACAAGAAGCTTCAGTGAGATATATGCACAAGACCACCCAGCTGCTAGAAATGGTCTTGTGGGGGATAATTCTGATCGTCGGAGGACTAGCTCAGAGTTTATTGAGCCTCCTCTTGCCCTCATTGCCACTTAACCAACACCATCCCGGAATTGTCATTTGGTTCAGTCTTATGATCCGCAGTCTTATGTTGAGGCTATTGGGCATCCCTCTTGGGAGTCCTCCATGAAGGAGGAGTACAACTCCCTCCTTGAGAACCAGACTTGGGATCTAGTCCCCCTTCCTTCAGTAAGGAAACTTGTCTGATGCAAATGGGTCTATAGGACCAAGAGTGCTGCAGATGGGCAAATCAAAAGATAGAAATCTAGGCTAGTAGCCAAAGGCTTCCAACAAGTGCATGGCATTGATTATGATGAGACCTTTGCTCCAGTATCAAAGATGGATTCCATATGCCTTGCACTTGCCATTGTGGCTACACATGGGTGGGAAGTACATCAGATGGATGTGAAGAATGCATTTCTTCACGGAGACCTATGTGAGGAGATCTACATGGAGCAACCACATGGTTTCATTCAGGATTCATCTTTGGTCTGCAGACTGAAGAAGTCTCTCTATAGCCTTAATCAGGCCCCGAGAGCTTGGTATGCAAAGACATATTATTTTCTTTTATCACAAAACTTTGAAAGATGTAAGTTTGATCTAAATTCTTACATGCTCAGGACACATGACTCTCTTCTTATCTTAGTTTTGTATGTGGATGATCTCCTGATCACCGACAGCTCGGCTTCAGCCATTGCTGCAGTAAAGAGGACCTTGCATGATAGGTTCTTGATGACAGACATGTGTCAATTACACTTCTTTCTTGGTCTTGAGATCAGCCAGGATGCCACAGGCATCAAACTCTCTTAGGCTAAGTATGCACAGGATCTCTTTGAGAGATTTCACATGACTGACTACAAGCCAACTCTGACTCCTTTTCTGTCTGGGGTCCTCCTTGAGGATGGAGGTGACATTCCATTAGTTGGAAGTACTCTCTATCAATAGCTAGTGTGGAGCTTACTGTACCTCACCCACTCCAGACCAGATCTCTCATATGCAGTAGGGGCAATTTCCAAATACATGCAGGCCCCACATGAGGTACACTGGAAAGCTGCTAAGTGCATCCTCTAATATGTGCAGGGCACCATCACCTTCGGGATTCACTATGGAGCAGGCACTGCATTGAATGTCCTTGGCTTCATAGATTTTGATGCGGCGAGCGACAACATTGATTGCAAGTCCACCTCCAGATATTCACTCAGTCTAGGGTCTGGCCCTATCTGTTGGTCGAGTAAGAAGCAGGTTGTTAATGCTCTCTCTTCAGCTAAGGCAAAGTACAAAGGAGTAGTCAACATCACCATTCAGGCTCTGTGGCTACAACACTTCCTCACTGAGTTGGGTGTCCAATTCCACCATCCCATTGTCATCTGGTGTGACAACCAGAGCACTCTCGAATTTTGCAGGGATCAAGTACAGCGGTAGCGGATGAAGCACATAGAGATCCATATGCACTACATCAAAGACTTAGTACATGATCGGGTCATTGATTTGCAGTTTTGTCCTTTAGTAGAACAGACTACAGACATCTTCACCAAGACATTCACTGAGCAGAAGTTTCAGTCTCTACGCGATCATCTTGGAGTGAAGGACATAGTTGATTATCAACTATCTTTTCTTCCTCTTTTCTTTTTATTACATTGTATTTTTTTTTGGGGGGGGGGGGGGGTTCCCACGAGATTTTCCCTCTTTCCTCAATTCTAGCACAAGTTGCACTGTATTTTAGGTGACATTTTGCCTTAGCTTCCAGGGCCCATTTTCTATTTTTCCCCATAGTGGTTTTCACGGGGGGTGTTGCAAGTACTACACACCTAGGACCTTCATTACTGGCACATGCAGACACTTAGTTAGAGCATTCACTAACATGAAAGGCTTCAACATTGGAATCTTCACCAGATTGGCACCTTTGACTGTCCATGCATGCATGGGACTACATGCAAGATCCTTTATGCATGATTTACTCCTTTATTTGCTACTCTTTTCACTCTGCAACTGGCTAGTTCCCTCTGGAACTTGTTGTAGGTGTCGAGTCCTCTCATTGATCACTGCTATGGTGCCTTACCTTGAGATCTTCACCCAGTGATGCATATTAGTTGACTCTCATGTAGTATATCATGAGTATTATAACCTATTTTCTGTAAATCAATAATTATTTTTGTTCCTTCGATTATTTTAGTGTTTCTGCTTGATCTGGGGATCTTTTGCTTATAGACGTATGAAAAGAATCACATGTAGAAATTGCAGCTTAACATAGAAATTTAATGTGCCCATAAGAAAGAAGAAGAAACACATAAAGGCATGAAAAGAAGACAACAAGACTTGATAACGGAGTTCATCCAACTTTGACTATGTATCCAGGCCCTGCTCGATCAGTTGGGAGGCCTTCATCCATTAAATGGCATGAAGAGAACAGAGTACAATCATCAGTTACATAAAAGGGGGTTTATACCTCCATTCTAGAAAATGGCTGAGAAATGGAGAACCCAAATGAGGAAATGGATAGCACCACTACACTCATGACATCAAGAAGGGTAGAAACCATATAAAATTTGCCCAATTCAGACAAAATGATCAATTTCCCCTCCTGCAAGCTGCTGCCTCGAATTGTGTGCCAAAGTCCTCTCTCCCCGTACTTTCTATGTGCATCGGGTTTTATAATCATGGATTTGTTACAAGTCTGCTTAAATTGGGGTTCGGATTTGTTTATAATAGAAGTCGTTCAACAAAAACCCTGGAATAGTTCTTTTTTGCTCAAAAGTGATAATACATAAAAAACAATGAAAAAACCAAAATCCCAGACGTAAAATTTCCTTAAATTGGGATTATAGACCATCAGGTATGGCCCCCCATATTGCAATCGGCATATCGCTAGTTCAATAGTCCTGTTAGCGGGGGATTGCCTACCGTCGATTGCTGATCACCGATATCGTCGATATTTGCGTATCGCATCGACCCGATCGCATCAATATATCACATCACTACGGCCCAGGTGTCCTGGTCCTATCCGTTGGGTTTTGCCAACCCGATACACCAATCCAGTTACTCCATCCCAATATCGCCGATTGCTTGCCCCTGATTGTGATTTAGTTGGAGATCGTTGATCGGGGGTTCCGCTGCGCCTGCCTTAAGCCCGCCTCTTGACAACTCTGATTGTGATTTTCCTTTTAAAAGCTTTAAGTCCATTTTTAGGAGAACTCTTTTCGTGATAAATTCATCATACGAACTCGGATTTGAGTGTCATTCACATCGTTGGAATCAGGGTGATGAGCACTTCAATCTGATGTGTAGATACTTAATTTTCTACCACTTTGAATTTTAAGGTTTTCCATGCAATTGTATCTGAAGATCCACCTGGATCAATCCTCCCCCTTGAGGGTCTTTTGGACCACCAAAAGCTTTATTAGTGAATTGGCAAGTGAGGGAATTGTTCCCCCACCCTTTCCTTCTCTAGCCATTTTTTCTTGGTGGGGTGCATCCCCTTGAAACCAACTCGAAGGTATTCCACATCTCCTTGCTGTGAAGTCTTGATTCTTCTACCAAGGATGATGTATTCAGGTAACTCATCGAGATATTCTGGTGCAAAGTCATCAACTGTAGGAACTGTGGCCACCTCATCGGTGTCCATAATCAATGGTGGTTCATACAGCTTTAAGTTCTCCACATTCACTATTGAGTACATCTGCATATATATCGGCAAATCAAGATGAAAGGCATTGTTTCCAATCCTCTCTAAAATGGTGAATGGGCCATACCGGATTGGTCACAACTTCTTCCCTTCACCCTTCATCCTATCCTTACTAATGTGGAACCACACTTTGTCTCCCACTTGGAATTGATGGTCGACTCGGTGTTTATCATGTCGAGCCTTGTAATGGGCTTGACTTTTCTCGAACTGCTCTTGTATTGCTTGGTGAATCCACTAGATTCGCTAAATGAACTACTGAGCTTTGTCCCTATCATTATGTCCACCAGAGTCATCTTCCCTTCCAAAGACCATATCAAAAAGGTCATTTAGCAGATAACCAAAACATGTCTCAAATGGTGAACACTGCATAGATTAGTGCACTGCTCGGTTGTAGGAATGTTGTACATATGGGAGATTCTCATCCCACAACTTAGGATGTTTCCCACAATAGACTCGTAACAAGTGTACCATGGTGCAATTGACAACCTCTGTTTGTCCATCAGTCTGTGGATAAAATTTTGTGCTACATTTCAATTTGGTGTCCATCATCTTCAACAAGCTGGTCCAAAACTCTCCAAGAAAGCAAGAGTCCCGATCTAACACAATTAATGTGGGTAGTCCAAAATGGACCCAAACAGGCTGAAAGAAAAGATAAACAGTTTGCTCTATAGTGATCTAATTTTTACAAGGCATTATAATACACATCTTGCTAAAACGGTCAATGATGACATACAAATAGTTGTGACTCTTTCTCGAAAAAGGAAACCTCCTACAAAGTCCATCGACACACTTTCCCATGGACGACTCGGAATAGGGAGTGGTGTGTAGAGCCCAAGTTTTCTATTAGAGGGCTTTGAAACAGAACACATCACACAACCCTTTACATAGCAAGTCACAATGTTCTTCATATGAGGCCAAAAACAAAAAACTTTGTACATGACATAACGTCTTTTCGACACCAAAGTGTCCAGACACAAGAGAGGTGTGGTCCTCTCAAATTACATGTACTCTTTCCCTTGTGGGAATACACAATTTTCCAAGATGATACAATAGTTTCCCCTACAAGTGATAGTTGTCCACCTGTGAACCATGGGTTAGTTTTGCATAAATCTCTTTAAAGTCATCATCATTAGCATATTGTTTAGCATAACTCTCAAAAGACAATGAAGCATTATGCAAAATAAGAGAAGCAGAAATAGGAGGGCGAGATAGCATATCGGAAAATTTATTGCTAGTTCCCTTCTTATACTTTATTACCAGATGAAACTATTGAAGAAAACCCATCCACTTGAAATGACAAGATTGCTGCTACTTGGTTTGTGACTGAAGGTACTACAGGGGCTGATGATCCGTATGGATGTTGGTCTCCTTGCTGATCAAGTAGTGTTTCCACTTTTTCACACTCTGCATCAAGGCATAAATCTCCTTGTCATAAGTGGGATAGTTTATCACAGCTTGAGAAAACTTCTCAGAATGGTAACAAATCAGCTTCTTTTTCTGCATCAGTATAGCTCCCATGGCAAAACTGTTGGCATCAGTTTCGATCTCAAATGGCTGTTGGAGATCGAGTAAGGCTAAGACTGGCATGGTGGTGATCTTTTCTTTCAATTTTTCTAAGGACTTTTGCTATCTTCCTCCCCATTGGAAGACTTGTTTCACACTTTTCAATGTGTGCAAAGGTGCTGCAATAACAAAGAAATTGGCAATAAATCTCCTCCAATACTAGACTGCACCTAAAAAGCTGTGGACCTCGGTTACACTAGTAAGCTTAGGCCAATTTACAATTGCTTCAACTTTAGAGGGATCAATTTTTAAATGAACATGACCAACAGTATGAGCTATGTAACCTAAAGAGGTTTTCCCGAACTCACACTTTGACAACTTTACATAGAGTTTTTCTTTTTTCAATACATCAAGCACTTTCTTCACATGACACACATGTTCATTCCAATTTTTACTAAAGACAAGTATATCATCTAAATATACAAGAACAAATTCATCAATGAAAGGCCTAAAGAGATCATTCATGGCCCTCATAAAAGTGGCTGGAGCGTTGCAAAGTCCAAATGGCATCACCATCCATTCGAACAGCCCCTGTTTGGTCTTGAAGGCAGTTTTCCACACGTCCTGCTCTACAATTCGAACCTGGTGATAACCACTGCGCAAATTGAATTTGGTGAAATAGATAGCATTCTTTAACTGATCTAATAAATCATATTTACATGGAAGAGGGTAGTGATTTTTCACCATGATTTTGTTTAGCACGCGGTAATCCATGCACATCCTCCATGTGCCATCTTTCTTTGGTGCTAAGACAATCGGTGAGCCACACGAAGAAGTGCTCAGCCTGATGACCCCTTGGTCTAGCAATTCTTGCACCTGTTTCTTGATTTCCTCCATCTCAACGGTCGCCATCTTGTACATGCCAATATTTGGTAAAGAAGTATCATGTTGCAAATGGATATCATGTTGGATTTCCCTCTTTGGAGGTAATCCCTTCGGTTCATGAAATAGCTCATCACAATTAGAAATTAATTCAGATAATTCTTGTTTATGTTCCTGATTGCAGGCCTGGAAAGCATTAGATAATTCTGCATTTTTTTCCCTTACAACCATCAGCATCCAACCCTTACTGGAATTCACTAGCATTTTCATTTGTCCAGAACTTATAAGACTGGCATTGATTTTATTTTGATGAGCCCTTACAATATATCCTACCCCATAATTTGTGATTTGGTATTTGTTTTCACGACGGAAAAAGACTTCCTTTCTATCATATGGATACGAACTCCCTAACACCATGCCATAGATATCCAATGGTATCACATCAAGTTCTACTTCATCCACTGGCTTGGAAGTGATTACAAATTTTACTTTATACTACTGGTTACATTCAGTTTTGCTTTATCATGTATCCATCCAAGCGGGTAAGGTTTCAGATGTGGTTTTGTTTCTAAGCCGAGTTTCTTTACCAAGGATTCTGCAATTAAGTAGGCCTGGGACCCAGTATCAAACAAAGTTTCTACTCTAGTGTGATTTATGACAACTCTGATATGAAACAGTTCAATTCTCTTTCGATCATTAGGAAGGGACTCATTTACTGAACTAGTGCATTCATGCGATTCAGAATTAACATGAGGTGTAAGAGTACCTATTGTTCTTGCTACTGTGATCAACGCTCAATCTCCAGAATCTAATCCAAGGTCTTGCTATGTAGTTGCGACTGTCTTCTGCTTCCCTTTTCCTCCACACTTCTCTGGACGCAATTTTGGGTGTTGTTTCCAACAATGATCGTCATCGTGGCCTTCCTTTTTGCAGTGATTGCAATATGACCTTTCCCCTTCTTTGGCTTCTACCGCCTTCTTCTCCTTTCCTTTCCATTTCGCTTTAGATTTTCCATTGGGAGGTTTGAATGGTGTTTTTCTTGAATGAGCATCTCTTTCATTTTTGCCCATGTTCTCAATATGAATTTCTTTTACGCTGGCTGAGTCAATAGTGGTTGGTTCAAATAACAATAATGAATGCCTAATGTAACTATGTATCAATCCAATGTACTTAGTTACTACTTCACGTGTATCAAGTGCAATACCCAAATTAAGTGTTTGTTTTCAAAACACCTTTGTAAAACTCTGAACATAGTGACCTTTGCCTTGCCTTAAATATGACCAATTCATTAATGCTTTTTTCTCATAACCCAAGGGGTAAAATTGTTCCTTTAGCACAAAAATAAAATCAGGCCATGAGGAGAAGAGGTTACCCACATTCTTACTACTCTGCAATTTTCTCTCCCACCAAATGAGAGCGGTGCTGCTCAATCGTAGAGAGTCCAGCTAAATATTTGCCTCATCCTCCACGATCTGCTAAATCCTGCAATAGACCTCAATCTGCCTAAACCAATTATTAAGCTTCTCTGCGTTACTTTCACCATTAAACATGGGAGGATAAAATTTAACAATCCGCGATTATGGTGGTGAGAGGAAGAAGAACTTCCACTCGTGGAAGGAGAAGGAGGGGGTTCTTCTCCACCATTTCTAGGCGCTGAACCTTGTTATTTTGGGTTTCTCTCTTCTTCTTTCTCTAGCCATAAAACCAACTTACATGGCATTCTCTGCCATTGAAAAGAAGGTCTTGCAGAAATTGCGCTCCCCTTCAGGATGAGCTTCATCTTCTGCCATGTTTCTCCTTCGATGTGCACGCACCGCTTCGGGATTGAAAGGCTCTAGTTCCCCTTTGCCTCTTCGAAGCCTGTTTCTTGTTACCATACAAACATGAAATTCAAATATAAAAATCCCTGCTCTGATACCACTTGATCCAGAGATCTTTTGCTTATAGATGTATGAAAAGAATCACATTTAGAAATTGCAGCTTAACATAGAAATTTAATGTGCACACAAGAAAGAAGAAGAAACACATAAAGGCATGAAAAGAAGACAAAAATACTTGATAACAGAGTTTGTCCAACTTGGACTATGTCTCTGGGCCTTGCTCGATCAATGGAGAGGCCTTCATTCAATAAATGGCATGAAAATAAGAGAATACAATCATCAGTTACATAAAAGGGGGCTTATACCTCCATTCTAGAAAATGGCTGAGAAATGGAGAACTCAGATGAAGAAATGGATAGCACCACTGCGTTCGTGGTGTCGAGAAGGGAAGAAACCATATAAAATTTTCTCAATTCAAACAAAATGATCAATTGCCCCTCCTGCAAGCTGTTGCCCCAAACTGTGTGCCAAAATCCTCTCTCCCCATACTTTCTACGTGCATCAGGTTTTATAATCATGGATTTGTTACAAGCGCACTTAAATCAGGGGTCAGATTTGTTTATAATAGAAGTTGTTCAACAAAAACCCCAGAATAGTTCTTTTTCGCTCGAAAGTGATAGTACATAAAGACCAATGAAAAACCGAAATCCCGGACTTCAAATTTCCTTAAATCAGGCTTATAGACCCATCGGGTCCAGCCCCCCATATCGTAATTAGCATATTACTGGTTCAATAGTGTTGTTAGCGGGGGATTTCCAACTGTCGACCGCTAATCGCCAATATTGTCGATATCGGCGTATCACATCGACCCGATTGCATTGGCATATAACATCGCTATGGCCCAAGGGTCCTGGTCCTATCCGTTGGGTTTTGCCGACCCGATCCGCTGATCTGATCGCTCCATCCCGATATCGCCGATTGTTTGCCCCCGATTGCGATTTAGTTAGACGTCGCTGATCAGCGGTTCCGCTATGCCTGCCTTAAGCCGGCCTCTTGTGTCCTTCGATTTCGATTTTCCTTTTAAAGTCTTTAAGTCCATTTTTAGGAGAAATGCTTCCTTTTTTGAAAGGAACAAAGGCAAACTCGTTTCGTGATAACTTCATCATCCGGACTTGGATTGGAGTGTCATTCGCACCGTTGAAATCAGAGTGACGAGCACTTCGATCTAATGTCCAGATACTTGATTTTCTACCACTTTGAATTTTTAGCTTTTCCATGCCATTGTATCTGAAGATCCACCTAGATCATTGCTTTTCAAAGTTGTGTGTTCAACCTTTACTAGCTAGATTCATCTGTGCAGGTTTTCTAACACATTTACATAGATAAAAAAAAGATCGAATGATTTTTAATGTTTGAGCATTGAAAAAATGAACTCAGTAATAAAAAAATATCAATGAGATTAAAATGTTAGTTTGACCGATAAAACTACAAGAACTAGTGTTCACCAGATTCCATTCCATGATCGAGCCAAGCATGTCCTTTATATTTAGGATATCCTCTATACGGCGAAGGATAAAGATAGGAAGAGGTGCAAGAGTAAAGCTATCCAAGTCTAAAGTAGTCTTTGGTTAAGATCGAACCCTTTATGTTGGGATGGGTTTGCACGTTAGGTAGAAACTACTAAAATTGGCATTCAATATGGTTAATCCTTGTTGCATGAAGTAAGCACCAACCTTTCCATAGGGATAGTAAACGAGTCATCCCCTACCTCCATCTATTCAAGGCTAGTGGCGAGAGTGGATTTCTTTCTAGTTTGCTTTAGACTTCAGAGTCTAAAAGGCCCCACATTGATACAATCCACTCTCACTTAACTCCCAACTAATGCATAGCCAGAAAACCGCACAATAATTGAAACATTAAGAAAAAATGAGACATAATTAGAACATTAAAAAATAAAATGAAGAGTAACAAAGAAACCATGAATATGAGGTATGAATGCCTTTCCATTTACTTCAATTGAGCTAATTCAGCACATATGCCTCTAGAAAGCCATGAACAAGGGTTTGGTAGAGAAAAAGGGTCACTCAAGAGATTTTGAGATGGAAATATCTAAAGCTTTAGAGAAATATTATTAAAATTCTACACTTTGGGGAAAAAAAGTACAAAAAAAATTACATACTCACTTTCTACTTGGGTTTTCAAAGTAAAATCTTTATTTCATGTATTAACTATGTACTTAAATTTTAGTTATGCTTTAGTTTTCTCTCCTTTAATTGAACATTGTCCTAAAATTGGTGCAATTTGCTCACTCTTTTGTTAATTAGTCCCTATCATCATTTCATTTCATCACATTTACACTTTATTAAATTTTTACACAAGAGATGCAACTCTATCTCTTTCTTAATTGAGTTGTGTTGAGATTTTCTGTTTCACAAAATAGGCAAAAATCTCTAATGTGTGACAACAATAGGAATTTGTTGCTAGATAAGCTCCAGGTTGTTGGGAGAGAGTTAATGTATCCTATATTTGATGTGAGAGGATTTATGAGGCAGTTAGATTCTCCTAGCTATAAAACAGGTATCCATACAGATTATTCTTGGTAGGGTGGGAGTTTGTGAGGAAAATATTATTTTGTAATCTCCTGTTTGATAATAAAGAATTGTCGATACCTATGTTTGGTGGACATAGCCCAAATTGGTTGGGTGAACCACGTTAATTTTCTGTGTCTTTTGTGCATGATTTTATCTGCTGTGTATATTTGTTTAATTGTTGCACACCTTGCCTCTAACAAATGGTATCAGAGCAATGTTGGAGTGCTGGTGCGTAGAACTGGAGTGCGTTGCATTGTTGGTGCATTGTATTGTTGGTGTTGCTGGTGCGGTGCATTGAATCGGTGCGTATAATTGCTGGCCGAGTTGAACTGTTGTGCATATAGATGTATTGTTGCCGGTGTTTCTTGCTGCGTGGAGGTAAAACAGCGCTGGTGCGTACTGCTGCGTGGACCAACTGCTGATGCATGATTGAGCCTGCGTGGATATATTATAAACCTGCGTGGAGGTGGATCGCTGCTGGTGGATCGTGCGTATAATCCATTGAATGCTGGTGCGTAAGCTATAAGCTATGATCGGCTGTAGTTTAATTTCAGTCGAATAAAATATATACCTGGTGCGTGTAATGCGTATTGCATGTTTGAGCCTGCGTATTGCGTGTTTAATATATGGTGTTTGAGCCTGCCACGAGAAGTTGTGTGAACCTGCGTATTGCGTACTGCTGCGTGGAGATTTGCAGCGTGACAACCGTATATGCGTGGTTTTGTGCTGGATAAATTATTTCTCAGAGTTTTGTGTGTGGTTTTTTGTGCTGGTAAATGCGTGGTTTTTTGTGCTGGATAAATTATTTCTCAGAGCTGCCACTTACAAAGAATAATACTGAGCGAACTAGAATCAAACGCGCTAAGTTTGTTGGCAAACTTTGATACTTGGTATTGTACAGTAATTTGCACAGCAAAACGTTTTTTTGTTTTTTTCTTTTTGAAAGCAGGGCATTAAAGCATAGGCAATCTTTTATATATATTAATTGCTGGTTAGTTTTGGAGATTATTGTTTTTTGGTTGATACAAGATGGTGAAAACTCAGAGTGCCCAGTTTGAAATTGAGAAGTTTAATGCCAAAAATAATTTCGAGATCTGGAAGGTGAAGATGTACGATTTTGCTTGTCCAACATGGTGTGGCAAAGGCGTTGTTGGGAAAATCCAAACAGCCTTACAATATCACAGTAATGAGTGGGAAGAGATGGATGAAAGAGCAATAAGTGCTATTCGACTGCGTCTGGCGGATGATTTCTTGTTTAATATCGTGTCGGAGACAACAACTGCTGGTTTGTGGACGAAACTGGAGAAACTGTACATGACCAAATCCTTAACCAATAGGATTCTCCTGAAGCGATAGTTGTATAGTTTGTGAATGAAAGAAGGTACATCAATTGCTGATCATTTGAATGCTTTTAATACTCTTTTGGTGCAATTACAAAGTATAGAAGTAAAAATTCAATCCGAGGATAAAGCTATTACTTTATTGTGCTCGTTGCCCGAGTCATGGGATCATTTTGTTACTTCTATAAGTCTTATTTCATCAGAAACTATTGAGTTTGATCATGTAGTTGCATCCTTATTATCGGAAGAAACAAGGAGAAGGTCGCATTCCGAAACCTCTACATCAGAAGCTATGATGGTTAGAGGTCGTTCGAAAGAAAGATGCTCCAGTAGGCCGAGCGACTCACATTCAAAGTCGAAAGGGAAGAAGAGTAAGGTAAAGTGTTGGTTTTGTGGCAAATCAGGGCATTTAAAGAAGGACTGCTAGAAGCGACAGCAGCAAACTTCTAAAGCAGATTCTTCAACAGAGAAGAAAGAGGCACATACTACAGATACAGGTTCGGCATCAGGTTCAGGTATGAGTGATGAAGTATTATCAGTTAATGTGTCAAATCATGGTAAACATTGGTTGTTAGATACTGCTGCATCAAACCACATGTGTATTCATAAAGACTGGTTTAAGACATATAAATCAATTGATGATGGTGTTGTGTACATGGGTAATGATGTAACATATAATATTGTGGGAATTGGGAGTATACAACTGCAAATGTTTGATGGGACAACTAAAATGTTAACTAATGTGAGGCATGTACCAGATTTAAGGAAAAATTTGATTTCATTAGGAGCACTTGATTCAAATGGATATAAAACTATAATTCAAGGTGGAGTAATGAAAATTTACAAAGGTATTTTACTAGTTATGAAAGCTAAGAAGGTAGGAAATCTATTTCAGTTAGAAGGAAGTACAGGGTCAAATTATGTGTCTACGGTGTCTGAACATGACAGTAGTTCCATTCACTTATGCCATCAAAGACTGGGGCATATTAGTGAAAGAGGGTTAAAAATTTTGGCTGATCGCAAGTTACTTCCAAATCTAAAGTCTGGAAAGTTAGATTTCTGTAAGCATTGTCTGTTTGGAAAACAAAGTAAGCAAAAATTTAAAACAGGCAAACATACTAGTAAAGGCATACTTGATTATATCCATTCAGATGTTTGGGGACCAGCCCCTACAACCTCATACGGTGGCTCGTCTTATTTTGTATCATTTATTGATGACGTTTCTAGGAAAGTGTGGGTCTACATGTTGAAAAGGAAGTCTGATGTTTTTTCAGTTTTCAAGCAGTTTAGAGCATTGGTAGAAAACAACACTGGTAGAACAATAAAATGTTTAAGAACTGACAATGGTGGTGAGTTTACTTCCAAGGAGTTTGACAACTATTGCAAGGATGTAGGGATCAAGAGACATAAGACCACGGTTTATACTCCTCAGTAAAATGGAGTTGTTGAACGCATGAATAGAACTCTTCTTGAGAGAGCAAGGAGTATGCTGAGTAACGCTGGTTTGCAAAAGGAGTTGTGGACGGAAGCAGTGGCAACAGCTTGTTATGTGATAAACGGATCTCCATCGATGGTGATAGGCTGCAAGATTCCTCAAGAGGTATGGAATGGTCACCCTTGTGACTATTCTAAACTCAGAGTGTTTGGTTGTGATGCATATGCTCTAGTGCCTAAACATCAGCGAACTAAATTAGATCCAAAGTCTAAAAGGGATATCTTTGTTGGGTATGGTGTTGGAACAAAGGGATATAGATTGTGGGATCCTACTACCCGCAAAATCATCATCAACAGAGATGTAAAGTTTAATGCATCCTCTCTTGTACAATTAGATGTAGGTAGTAGATTGAAACAGGATGATGTATCTGACTTTCAGCACATTCAGTTTGATAACATTTCTAATGATAGTCATGATGACCATAGTTCATATACTAGTCATGAACAGGTTTCAGAATCAGAACATGAACAGGGTTCAGGTATAGATCATGAACAGGTCTCAAATACTGATCGTTAAGAAGTTCCTACAGATGGTAGTCAGCCAATCGAGGAAGCACCAGAAACATCCTTAAGGAGGTTGACAAGAATCAAAAGGCCACTGAGAAGGTATGACGATTATGTCACTTCTGTTGCATTTACTGCTAATGACGATGAACCTCTGTGCTATCAGGAAGCAATAGAAGGTTCGAAAAGTGACAAGTGGAAAGCAGCCATGAAGGATGAAATGATGGCCTTAGGTAGGAATGGAACATGGGATCTGGTTGAGCTTCCGAAAGACAGGAAAACTATGGTGTGTAAATGGATTTTCAAGCTGAAACAGGGTGTGAATGATATGAAAGATAGGTACAAAGGGAGGCTGGTTGCAAAAGGGTTTTCTCAGAAAGCCAGCATTGACTTTCATGAGATTTTTTCACTAGTGGTTAAAAATTTTTCAATTAGAATTGTGTTAGCATTAGTGGCTTTGCTTGATTTAGAGTTGCAGCAGTTAGATGTTAAGACTGCATTTATACATGGAGACTTAGATGAGGAAATTTATATGGAACAACCGGAAGGGTTTGTTCAGCATCGCAATGAGAAATTTGTCTGCAGGCTCAAGAAGTCATTATATGGCCTGAAGCAGTCACCGCGGCAGTGGTATAAGAAGTTTGATTCTTTCATGTTGAGTCAGAAATATGTTAGAAGTGAATATGATCATTGTGTTTATTTTAAATAGTTAAATAATGGCATATTCATTATCTTGGTATTGTATGTTGACGATATGCTTTTAGCAAGCAAAAGAATAGAAGAAATCAACAGGTTGAAGGCACAGATGGCAAGGACATTCGATATGAAAGATCTAGGAGCAGCAAGATAGATTTTGGGCATGGAGAAAATACTTTTGAGGTTTGGTATGAATAATGTGAAGCCTGTGTCAGTCCCTTTCGCTTCCCATTTCAAACTTTCTTCGGGTTTATGTCCTAATTCAGATGAAGAAAAGGAATTTATGTCTCGAATTCCATATGCTAATGTAGTAGGGTGTTTAATGTATGCGATGGTGTGTATGCGACCAGATATTTCACATGCAATTGGGGTTGTCAGCAGGTATATGGCAAATCTAGGTAAAGAACACTGGTCAACAGTGAAATGGGTGCTTCGGTATTTGAGAGGCACAAGTAGTTATTGTATCACTTACAATAAGAGTAGTGAATTTGTTTGCGGATATGTTGATTCTGATTTTGCAGGTGATTTGGATAAGAGAAGGTCAAAATCAGGGTATGTCTTTACTCTTGCAGGTGGATCTATCAGCTAGATGTCAAAGCTACAGAACATTGTTGCTTTATCCACTACTGAAGCTGAATACATTGCTGCTTCTCATGCTTGTAAAGAAGTGATTTGGTTGAAAGGTTTGTTTAGTGAGTTTGGTAGGCTGTAGGACAACATCAAGTTATTTTGTGACAGTCAAAGTGCAATACATTTGGCTAAGAATCCGGCCTATCATAGTAAATCAAAGCATATACCGATCAAGTACCATTTTGTAAGACAGGTTATCACTGAAAGGGGAGTCTCTCTTGAAAAGGTGCATACAAAGGAGAATTGTGCAGACATGTTCACGAAACCAGTTTTGTTAGAGAAGCTACATTGGTGTTTGGCTTCTCTTGGGCATCAGGCTAATTGTTGTCAAGGTGGAGATTGTTGAGATTTTCTGTTTCACAAAATAGGCAAAAATCTCTAATGTGTGACAACAATAGGAATTTGTTGCTAGATAAGCTCCAGGTTGTTGGGAGAGAGTTAATGTATCCTATATTTGATGTGAGAGGATTTATGAGGCAGTTAGATTCTCCTAGCTATAAAACAGGTATCCATACGGATTTATCTTGGTGGGGTGAGAGTTTGTGAGGAAAATATTATTTTGTAATCTCCTGTTTGATAATAAAGAATTGCCGATGCCTATGTTTGGTGGACGTAGCCCAGATTGGTTTGGTGAACCACGTTAATTTTCTGTGTCTTCTGTGCATGATTTTATCTGCTGTGTATATTTGTTTAATTGCTGCACACCTTGCCTCTAACAAGCTGTTGAGTAGTTACTCACTCTTTTGTTAAATAATCCCTATCATCAATTCATTTCATCACATTTACACTTTATTAAGCTTTTACAGAAAAAATGCAACTCTATATCTTTCTTAATTGAGTTGTTGATGAACATATACTACGAGTGAGAAAATTGCCCAAGCTTGTTTGCATTGGTAGATCACGCACAACTCAATTTTTGTCTGGTTAGAGAACTAACGTAAGGAATGAGTTTGAATATTGTGTATGGTCTTCAATATAGATTAATTTTTTATTAAATGTTGATTGGCACCCTGTTGCCACCATATATGCTAGAAACATTCGTGGAGATTCCTTCAACGACCTTGATTTCCATATTCAAGGTTTATTTTTGTATTTAGCCATCACTTTCATAACCACAGGGAAGAAAGAAAGAAATTTATGGGCTCTTTCTAGTTACAAAATTTCTTACAAGTTGCACCTATAATCACTCTTGTGTTGTTGCAGGTCCATAGAACCATTCCAAAGTGGATATTCACATTCAATACCTTGTGAGTGGTTCTACATCTTCCACCATCAACATATAGTGGTAAAATTGGCATTGATTTGGTTGTTTTGGGAAACACTATCAAAAAGGAATGTTGTTGTTTTTGTTATTGCTTGAATGTGAATGGGCCATATCTATATAATCAATTTTTTATTGAGTTGGTGATGTAGGAGCATCAACCTATAAACAACGTATTTTGTCTATACTCGAGAGGTCATGAAATCTTCAAAAGGGAAGTAATTTAATTCATAAACAAATTGTACAAAATTAGAAATTGTAGTGGGAATCTACAGTGTTAATATAGCCATGTGGCTCATTGTAATAATGCTAATCAGTAAGCTAAGGTGTTGGTTTGTTTTAGTTTCTATCCAAATGGGCCTTTGTCAATGTAACAAGTGTAGAGCTAGTAATGTGGTACTTTTAGGTTGTTGGACATACGTCCCATTTTAACTATTCTATTGAGATATTTTCCAGCCAATAATGTTGTATATATAAAGTGTGTGTGGAGTAGTGTTAGGAAGTCTCATGGGGATTATAGCCTTAGGAATTAGGATAAGAAACTAAGGATCCCATCGAGATAGGATCTCATGAGAAGACCCAGGATGAGATCCCTTTGTAAATATTCTTTTTAAAGTTTCAATTTTGAGTACTAATAGAAGCATTACTATTTTACTCTATGTATTTGAATTGGTGTGGGTAATATTGTTTTGAAACTTTTCAGTATCTCTGTACTATTTAGTTGAGGATGCATATCAAGTACTGTTCAATTAAGCACATAACCAAAACAAATATAGCTTTGTCAGAGGCCGATAGGATTGTAGAGGTATCCATAAGAAAAAATACCCCAAGAGACATAGATTTGAAAGGAGAAGTAACTCAGGCAGATCAAGAGCTAGTGAAAATCAAGAGGGAAGAGGAGCTTATGAGGAGATGAACCACTGTAGCCAAAAATGGAGTCTCGTGAAAGCGTGCAAAAGAAGGAGATAGGTTTTGGTTATAGGAAGAGTGGTGGAAAAATGAGACCATAAGATGTAGATGGTGAGTATCATTACAAAAGAAGTGTCAAGTAAGTAAATTTGGAGTTTGAGAGCAAATTTTTGGAAGGCGGAATCATACTGAAAAGGATTACAAGGCCATTCAATTGAGTAAATAGGTAAAGCTAGTCATATCTAGAGAAAGTGTGGTGCTCGATCTCAATAGAGATCTATTAATTAAAGGGAAGGATGATGGAAATTCCCTTGTGCAACAAGAAAAAAAGGTGAGGCAGCCGGGGCCAAATTCAATAGGCAGGTCGAACTTTCCCCCGAAAACCAAACTAAGGAGGGCCCATGGTAAGGAGGGCATCAAACCTTATGTGGAGTTGGACTTTTGGGCTTTAACGCCAAAGAATAAATTGGAGGTGAGTCCACTGACCTACCTTGACCACGATTAAAAATACAAAACCTACGGGGCATTGATTCTGTGTGTGGGGCCTTGTTAATTGGTTGGACTCAATTGTGTAGTCAATATAGGAAGTGTCTCAACCCATGAAGAAAATTGTCCAATGCATGGACCCAAACTTCGTTCTAAATTTTTTATAATATACAGTTATTGGGTATAGAAATCCCTCGAAGGTGTCTCCTACTGCGAGGTATGGATTTTGCATTTTTTTTAGACGTTACTTATTTTTTCGAGATGAATATAAAACTAAATAATTCTACCACTTTCACTACGTCAAGTGGTATTATAGCGCATAAGCTCTTTTTGGGTATTGAAATATAAAAGGAGATTGTACCCAACACCCAAGAATTGTTGAATACATAGAAGATTAGAGAAAATCCAAGAACCTCATCACAAAGGTAGAGAAGAATGCTCAAAGAGGAAAGAGAAGAACCAAGGACAGGGGAATCGGAAAAGGAATACCATCCATAGGAACAATTGAGATTGTGGCATCTTAGAGGTGAAAAGGCTAACAAGTAACTGGTTTTATGTTTTACAATTAGATTTTGTGTAGGTAGAAACATATACAAGAAGAGATGTTGTGCAAAAGGAAGATGATTATGTGATCTTTTTCTCACAACGAGGAGGTGATATAGATCGAGGTGAAAATAAGTATGGCAGAGAACCTTGCAGAAAATATTTTTCATTACAAGAATTATAGCTAAGGTTGGAAAAGGGGGTAGAGGAAGTCCTCAAGGAGAAAAGAATAAGAGAAGTTCTGAGGAGGTGAACAGAAGGTGCAAGAGTGAGATAGGAGAAAAGAGTGCTCAAGAGGATCCTAAGGAGGGAACCAAGACAAACACTAATAGCTAGGTTAAGGTGAGGTGTTTAGGTAACAAGTACGACGAGGCTTGTTACAGGAGTAGGTTGCAACTTACGATGAGCGTGGAGAATCTCATGCAAAAGAAGAAAGAGATGACCATTGTGAGACATGATAAAGGTTCAAGTTATAGTCATAATAAAGGAGAGAAATATGTAAGGGAAAATGGGATGAAAGGAAGGATGAGCCAAGAGGAATTTGACCAGTAAATGCCTAAACTAAAGGAAAGGGTTAGAAAAAGGTTGCTACTACTACAAGAGAGGGAAGAATACTAGATGTGGGACCTAAGGAAGGAAGTCAGAATGCCTGTCAAAGAGAAGGATTTTAAGAAGAAATCCCCAAAAGTGAGAGAACTAAGGAAAAGGAGCATGAGGCCTTAGATAAGAGCCTGGATTGATGAGCTCATAGCCATTGACCTAAAGGACTAGGAGGATCAATTCTTGAGGATAAAGTGAAGAGACTAATTGAAGGTTTCATGGAAAGTGGGAAAATTCCAAACCAACAAGTGGTGCAAAAACATCAGCAGAGGCTCAAGGACCTAATTTTTTTAAAACTAATCAAATATATTCATGTGAAGACAATGAACATGATGAAGAAAGGAACCCATCTGAAGTTGCCATGAATATTGTGGATGGAGGAATGAGGTGAAAAAATATCAAAGGATAGAATCAACATTCTATTATAATGAAGGAGGAGAATAAGGTCTATACACAAAAGGCAAGATTATTGAGGAAGACAAAAATGGAGGTGGGGAGAGCTCATGCCTTTGAAGCTAGCAATTTATGTGTAAAATTTTCAAGTTAAGAACATCAATAGAATGCCCAAAATAATAAAGGCTCAGAGATGGGCTCACAAAACCAAAAGCAAGGAAAGGTAGAAGACGCTATGAGGTTGTCTTATGAAACTAGCCAAACAGAGGATGAATGACAACTCTAGTAAACTATCACGAAGGGAGGAAAAATGAGGAGATGGAATGTGAAGACACTTGTAAGGAGGAGGGAAAATAACTTGCAACTATTACATTGCCACAATATGAACATGAATTGGAATTCCTTGAGGATTTACTTAGAAATCAAAGAGTTGGAAAATATCACATAGAGAGTGCAACCGAAGAATTGAGAGAAGATGAAATGCTCAAGGCACCAACATTGTATAATGATGTGTATGGTGATAAGGCTATTATGGGCATAGTTTTAGGGGAAAAAGAAGAACAATAGGTGTTGTTGAGAGAACAAGGGGAGTAGAAGGGGCATAAGACTAGTCTTTCTTAGGCAAAAACATTTCATTTGAAGACAAAGAATATTTTTTAGAAAACAATCTTTAGAATAATCCAATAGTACGCAATGATGTATTTTGTTGAAGGTGGCCATGGTAAAGAAACTCATTGTTACCATTCCATCAAGTGTGCTATGGGGAATCCATGGAGAAGACTATCAACTTTCAACCATGCAAAATGGGAGCCATATAGTTAGGGCTAGCAAAGAAGAAATAGGATCTATTAGCAAGAAGTTAGACTGCAGTTGGAGGTTGAGGAGATAATTATGATAATGAAGGAAGTACCTTATAAATGGTACAATGATGAGGAAAGGACACTAGTTTCATCACTTGGCGGACTTTAAGACACTCTGCCAACATGGAAAGGGTGAGAGAAGTATAAAATAAAATCTGGGATTATGGATGGAGAAGGACCACCAACAACAAGTTGAATGTACAAGACTTCCACAAGAAGGCAAGTGGAGTAAAAAAAAATCAAACTTGGGATCTTGGTACACTGAAGTCAGGATTGGAGAAACAACATAATCAAACAGATGGACAACAACAACACTTTGTATGGGATATTAGAGGGTCCATAGATTGAAGGCATTTCACCAGGAGGTAAAAAATTTTCCACCTTGGGAGTGTGGTGTTGGAACATCAACCTCTAGACAACGTATTTTTTCTAGACCCGAGAGGTGTCGTGAAATCTTCAAAAGGGGAATGGCTTTCCCTTGTAAACAAATTGTACAAAATCTTAGATGTAGTGGGAATATAGGATATTAATATAGCCATGTGGCTCATTGTAATAATACCAATCAATAGGTTGAGGTGTTGGTTTGTTTAGTGGTTGGCCTAGTGGTCCTCTGTCAATGAAACAAGTGTAGAGTTAGGACTCTGTTAGTTTCAGGCTTTCAGACAAATTTCCCATTTTAACCGTTCTGTTGAGATATTTTCTAGCCAATTATGTTGTATATATAAAGTTTGTATACAGTAGTGTCAGATAGCCCCCCAGGGATTAGAGGCTTAGGAATTAGGAGAGACAACTAAGGCTCCCATAGAGATAGGAGCTCATGAGAAGAATTAGGGATAAGATCCCTTTATTAATTTTATTTGTCAAGTTTCCATTTTGAGTAATAATAGAAGCATTCTTATTTTTCTCTGTGTATTTGAATTGGTGTGCATATTATTGTATCGGAGAATTTGAGTATCTCTGTGTGATTTAATTGAGGCTGCAGATGAATAGTTCTGTCACAGGTCGATAAGGTAAATAGAGGTGGAGCTAAGAAAAAAAATATCAAGAGATATAGAAATGAAAGGAGAAGTAACTCGGGCAGATCTCGAGCTAGTGAAATCTGAGATGGAAGAGGAGCTTACACGACGAAGAACTATTGTGGCCAGAAATGAGGTCTTGTAAAAGCACGGAAAGGAAGGATATGAGTTTTGGTTATAGGTAGTGTGGTGGGAGGATGAGACCATAATAGGAAGAAGAAAATTACCATTACAAAAGAAGTGCAAAGTATGGAAATTTGAGGTTCGAGAGAAAAGTTATTGAAGGCGAAACCAAATTGGGAAGGACCACAAGTACGTTTTATTGAGTAAAGAGTTGAAGACCATCACATTTGGAGCAAGTGTGACACTCGGTCTTAATAGATATACATTTTTGAAAGGGATTGATGATTGAAATTACTTTATGCAGCTAGAATCGAAGATCATGAAGTCAAGGTCAAATTCACTAGGAGGCTCAAAATTTTCCCCTGGCACCCTACCAAGGAGGTCCCCCACCAAAGAGGCATTCAGATTGTGTGTGGAGTTAGAATTTCAAGACTTAACCCCAAAGAAGAAATGGGGGGTTAGCCCTCCAAGGTTAATAATCCAAAACCCACAGGTCGTTGATTTAGTGAGTGGGTCTAGGTCGTTGGTTGGACTCAGTTGTGTAGTCGATATAGGAAGTGTATGTTAAGTGTGAATCGAAACAAAGATGCCCACCTCCTAATAACCACAACCCACGGCCAACACCCACTACCACTGATCAATGTTGTTGCTGCTCGGTAACCCATCAACTGGTATCAGAGCCAAGGGAGAGCTGGTCAAAGGAAACCTGTGTGTCATTAGTTCAATACTTAGGATGCATGGTCTATTTCATGAATTCATCATCAATTTGATTCCTGGAAGATGTTCTTCCAGTGTCATGTCTAGGCTAAGGTTCTATAGGAGAATATTTTCTTCATTGAGTTACCTATTGAATCTCCATGAAAGTTTTGTCCATGAATTTTCCATTATGACAAACTTTTGGCGGGTTCTTATGGTGGAATTTCATTTTTCAAGCTGTTAGTTTGAGTATTTACAAAACTTCTTCAAATACTGTGTGCATTTTTCAAATCTATCTTTATAAAGCTTATGGAAGAAGTTGACAAAGTCATATGTTTTGAGATCTCATTTATTATAAACATTTTGATCTTCTTCTTTTTTAATAAGTTTATATAAATAAAAAAATTTAACAAAAAGAAATGGAAAGATATGAGGAAGTCCTTTTTTTTAATAAGTTTATATAAATAAAATAATTTAACAAAAAGAAACAAAAAGATATGAGGAAGGTGATTATTGTTCGTTATATGTGAAAAGAATAATAAAAGAAAAGAATATTTTGTCATTAAAAGGAGATCAATTTTTGGCTCCTTATCTAAAATTTGGTAAGGTTAAAGTCTCTCACCTCGGAAGAGGTGTTTTTTATTTATCTTTGAGTGTGAATTTTATTGAGAATGGAGACAACAATATTAGCTGACATGAAGAAGTTGAGTGGGGCTAATTTTTCCCTATGGAAATCACAGATGGAGGATATACATATTTTAAAATATTATTATTTGTCGATTGAGGGTATGGAAAAGAAACCCTCATCGATGACATATGAGGAATGGAATAAGCTAGATAGAAAGGCGATTGCTACAATCCACCAATATCTAGCAAAAATTGTATATCTCAATGTGATTGGAGAAAATACAACAAAATGATTACGGATGAAGCTCCATGATCTATATGAGAAGAACACGACATAAAACAAAGTGTTCTTGCTGAAGAAGTTTGATAATATGAAGATGAAGGAGGATGCTTCAGTTGCTAAGAACTTGAATGAATTCAATATTATTACTAGTCATCTTGCCTCTGTTAATATAATTTTGGATGATGAAATTAAAGCTATAATGTTAACGTGTTCTATGCCAGAAAACTAAGAAAATTTAATTGTAGCTATGAGAAATTTAACACTTGCACAGACCCTAAAGTCTGATTATGTAAGTAACAATTTAATCAATGAGGAGTTGCAATGCAAGTCAATTATAGAAAACTAGGGAAGAGAGGCTCTAGCTCTAGCTGATTGTGGTAGAAGAATTGATCAAAGCCAAAAAGGGTGATCAAGATGGAGAGGCCAATCGAAATCAAGGAGGGGAAGGATCATCTTCTTTCATGTTGGAAAACTCAGGCACATGAATAAAGAATGTCATGTCTAGAAAAAAGGATAAAATGATCAGAAATTGGCCAATACAAATCAGAAATCACCTAACACAAATGAAGGTGATACTACTGATATGGTCACATATGGTTATGTGTTATTTATTGTTTCCATAGAAGATGCATGTTTATATTAATCTAGTAGTATCCTTAATTGGATCCTTAATTAATTGGATCCTTAATTCTAGGGTATCTCAACATGTAACCCCATGTAAAGATAGTTTTGTCGCATATAATCCTCGTAATTAAGGTAGAGTGCATTTGGGGAATAAACATTTTTGAAGTATTGTTGGAGTGGGAGGCATCCACATCAAGATGAAGCATGGAAAATATATATTATTGAAGCAGGTTAGGCATGTACCAGAAATGTGTGTGAGTTTGATCTCTATAGGATGGTTGGATGATGAAGGCTATTACACAAGCTTTGGAAAAGGATGTTAGAAAATTAGTAAAGGAGCATTGGTCATGGCCAAAGGACCCAAGAAAGGAACGTTATATACTTTGAATGCAATTGTAGGAAAATCAAATTTGGTTGTTGTCGCAAAAGAAATACATTTAGTAGATCTATGGCATAAGCGCTTGCGTCAGATGAGCGAGAAGGGCTTAAAAATCGTCATTGGTAAAAAATTATTACAAGGTTTGAAATCCTGTAATCTTGATCTTTGTGAGCATTTTATATAAAGTAAAAAAAGTAGGGTTTCATACCTTAGAGGAGGCCATGACATAAAGAAAAAATTGTTAGAATTGATATGGTCAGATGTGTTTACGCCTGTTAACATTAAGTCATTAAGAGGGGCATCATATTTTCTAACATTTATAGATGATGCATCTAGGAAGGTTAGGGCCTACCCTACAAAAAATAAAAGTTAAGTGTTTGAAATATTTCAAAAAATCCATGTTCTTGTTGAAAGATGGACGAACAAGTTGCTCAAGTTCCTAATAATAGATAACGGTGGAGAATATTGCTAAAATGAATTCAAAGAATATTGTAATAAGTTTGGCATAAAGAATGATAATGATGTTTCTTGTACTCCTCAATAGAATGTTGTTGTCGAAAGGATGAATTGAACCATTATGGATAAAGTGAGGCATATTTTGTCAAATTATGGTTTGGAGAAGCATTTTTGGGTATACGCAGTAAGGACAAGTTGTTATCTTCTAAATCAATCTCCTACTATAGACGTGGATGACGACATTCCTAAAGAACATTGGACTGGTAATTTGAAAATACTTGGATGTGAAGCATTTGTACATATTCCTAAAGATAATAGAAGTAAGCTAGATGATAAATCTATGAAATGCATTTTTCTCGGATATGCAGATGAAGAATTTGGTTATCATCTATGGGATGCAGTCAAACACAAAGTAATTAGAAGAATGGGTGTTATATTTAATGAGTCAGAAACATTTAAATGGTGAGTTGGAGGTCAATAAATTTATTGAATTTTTTGGAGTAACATTAAAACATCCCACCAATGCAAGAAAATGGACAACAAATTCAAGAGAGTTGGAGGTCAAGAAATTTATTGAAATGTTTGAAGAGTAAGATTAAAACATCCCACCAATTCAACAAAATGGACAACAAATTCAAGAGAGTTGGAGATCAATAAATTTATTGAAATGTTTGAAGAGTAACATTAAAGCATCCCACCAATGCAAGAAAATTGACAACAAATTCAAGAACAGGAAGGAAAAGAAATGGAAAGCGATGAACATTGAGAAAAAGGAACCTTGCAAGAACCTTTACAGGAGATTCAACCTGATAATGCACCACCACAATTGGTTTTTCAATCTTCTAGGCCACATAAGTCTTCACAAAGGTATCCTCCTTCAAACTATATTTTATTGACTGATAAAGGTGAGCCTAATCATTTTTAGGAAGCATGTAAAGTTGATCACAATAAAGAATGGAAGAAAGCAATGGTGGAAGAAATGAACTCTTTGCTGGAAACTAAAACTTGGGAATTGGTAGAGCTCCCAAAAGGTAGAAAGGGTTTACAAAACAAATGGGTATACAGTATTAAGTATGAATGTGACAGAAAGAAGGAGAGGTATAAAGAAAGGCTAGTGGTGAAAGGATTTTCCCAAAAGGAAGGTATTGACTTCATTGAGATTTTCTCACCTATTGTCAAAATGTCATCCATTATAGTCATTCTTGGTCATGTCACTGCTTTAGGCTTAGAATGTGAACAATTAGATGTAAAAATTGCTTTCCTTTGTGGTGAATTGGAGGAAGAAAATTATATGGAGCAGCCAGAAGGCTTCATAGAAATAGGCAAGGAAGACCTAGTTTGCAAGTTGGAGAAGAACCTCTATGGGTTGAAACAAACACCTCAACAATGGTATAAGAAATTTGATTCATTCATGCTAGAACATGGATTTCACGTGTTGGAAGTTGACCAATGTGTCTATATCAAGAAGTATGATCAAGGAAAGTATATAATATTATATTTATATGCAAATGACATGCTAATTATTGGGCATGATAAGAATATGATCAATAGGTTGAAGGAAGATTTGGGTAGAAAATTTGCAATGAAGGATTTGGTCCATCACGACAGATATTAGGAATGAGGATCATGCATGACCAGAGAAACAAAAGGTTGTGGTTGTCATAAGAAAAATAAATCAAGAAGGTGCTTGACAAGTTTAATATGAAGGATTCCAAACTAGTTGGTACACCCCTTGCAACCCACCTCAAGCTGAGTACTGAATTATGTCCTAGTGATGACAAGGAGAAGGAAGAAATGATAAGGAAGAATTGGAATCTTGATGTAGGCCGTGGTATTCACATGACCATACATTCCATATTCAGTGGGAGTAGTGAGAAGGTTCCTTGTCAATCAAGACAAACAACATTGAAAAACAGTAAAATGGATTTTGAGGTATCTAAAGGGTACTAATCATTTTTGTTTAATTTTTGGTCATAATGAGACTATTCTTGAAGGATTTACAAATACAGCTATGAATGGAGATATGGACACCAGAAAGTCCACCACATGTTATTTGTATACATTTGCAGCTGCAACAGTATCTTGGGTGTCAAGGTTACAAAGAATAGTATCTCTCTCTAAAATAGAGGCAGAGTACATAACTGCAACAAAAGCATGTAAAGAAATGTTGTGGATGCAATGATTCCTAGGAGAGAGAGGAATAAAACAAGACAAGTATGTACTATATTGTGATAGTTATAGTGCCATTCACTTGGAAAAAAAATCTAACATTTCACTCAAAAACAAAAGCACATGGACTTAAGGTACCATTGGATCGTGCATGTGTTGGTGGAAGTTCTATTGTCCTTGGAAAAGATCCATACAGATAAGGACCTTGCTGATATGTTGACAAAGATCCTACCAAGAAATAAATATGAGTTATGTAGAGGCGTTGTATACAACTCGATGTGACTTGATTTAGAACTATTAATTTGGCTTCAAGTGGGAGAATGTTAAGTGAGAATCCAAACAAAGACGTCGGCCTCCTAATAGCCACTACCCATGCTGATGTCGACAGCCATCTATTTCCCACCGCCCTTGAGTTCTAGAAATTAATGTGTAGTTAATGAAAAACACATGTAAAAAATTCTAGAGCTACTCCCATGAGTTATAAATGTGTAATTTTCCTCGACCTTATACTACAAGCAAGGTAAGACATGCAATGTAATAATATTCTATGATTTTTTTTGTTCTCAATAATAACGTATTAGTATTTCTAAATTTTGTGGTGTTGTCTCTCGAGATTAATATCAGCGTTATTGCTACTCAGTAACCCATCAGTGCCTTGACCCCTACCTTTGTTTTAAGGTTGTTATAATATATATATTATTAGTCCTTGCCTATGGCAGAGCAAGGACTATAGCGTTCTCAACGGTGTTGAATCCCTATTAATTTGAGTTGACCAGTGTATTTAATTGATGTTTTTCGCTTTTATCCAAAGTTTTATTTTCGAGTTCTAATGTTTTTTTGCTTTTATCCAAAGTTTTATATTGGAGGTATTATTGCTGGATTGTTGAATATCCAGATCCAAAAAACATTTTAACCAAAGTCTGGATTTACTTGCTATTTCACTTCGTAAATTTTAAGAAAAGTTTGGATGGCTCGTGGTAGAGCGCATGGAGAATAAATTCTGGATTGAGACTGGTAAATTTTATCCAAAGTTTTTGGAGTTGAAGGGATGGAATAGTCTGCTGGAATGGTCAGTTAGCATCTGGATTTCCTTGGTTACATTTTATCGAAAGTTTATATTCATGCCACCTCTATTGCTCCCTACCACTTGCCATATATTTTGATATCAATTTGTTGCCACCCACCACTGCTTCATTTCAAGGACAACACATCTCTCCATCTTCCCAGTGTTATTTATTCCATGCCCACATTTATCGTCCACCTTCATCATCATTGATAAACAGAAATCATTTCTCAAGACAAGCAATAATCAGAAAACATCAATACACAGGAAATAATAATCAGAAAGCATCAATACACAAGAAATAATAAGAAAGCATATTTTCTCACACAAGAAAGACGTGCAATAATCAGAAATCATTTCTCAAGACAAGCAATAATCAGAAAGCATCAATACACGGGAAATAATCAGAAAGCATATTTTCTCACGCAGGGAATAAGTGCAATAATAAAAAAGAGCTCATTGCTACAAGTACAGTACATAAAGGTCAATTTAGTAGGTAATACTTGTTAATGCTTCAACCCCATTTTTCTATTTGTTGCCGTGTTTTCCTATTTTCGAATGGAATGAATTAAAACTCAAAACCCAATCTCAATTTACCAAATCTAGAAACGAAGCTAAGCTAGTATACTTAATGTGTTCAAAGCGCATTTCCTCCTCTGTCCGATGGAAAGAATACTATTATACGATGTAAAGTGTTTAAAAACCCTCTGAGTCTACGCATCGAGCCAACAGTGCTTTGAGATCCGATCTTAAGAAGACATTTCTATGGAATGGAAAAATTTGAATAGACATTCTTATAAAAAAATTAAAATCTCTAAATAAACCTTCTTATCTGAATGGTCTTTGAATCATTATTTTGCTGTAGCCAACTTTACTATCCAACTGAAGCGCTAGAACTTTTATCTTTAGTCTCTATCAACCTGCAATATACTCTTTTATTACTTTTTTCTACAAAGCATTCAAATTGCATGTTAAACATTGACAAAATATTCGAATTGCATGTTAAACTTTGATTTAGATGGTTTACTACAGTTCAAGGACATATGTAGCTTCATGGTGGTCCCAAGGAGATAGGTACACCCCAAAATTTAGCTCTACCACTTAGGCTGCCTCTGCCAAATCTTTGACAACAACCCCCTTACCGTCTTGCCATGTGCTTCTATGCATGAAATGATTGTTGTAGGCTGTTTGCTAGAGGAAAAAGCCATCATGGTGCTTGGAAGTCAGGATCATTAGAGAGAATCTTACGTCCTTGGCTACTCAGGCCTAATGAGCAGCATTAAGGGCTTTTGGATTGAATAGCCACGGATCCTATTGTCCATCCCACATTCTCTATCAGTAAATGTGTTCATGCCGAAATGAAAGAACATTGTCATCTCTTGTTGTTGCTATTTGATTTGTCTCGCATTGGGAAGACACTGCCATATTTAGGATAGTTAGTCTACATAGTACAAGTCGATATTAATGTGTTGCATATTTTTGCATTGAATATTTATCATAAGAAACTGTAGCATTTTTATGCAGTCCTAGCACCCTGTCTTGTACATTTTTATGCAGTCCTAGCATTGCTTCTTGTACACAGATGCACATTTTTTTCAATTGTTGGCATATTTGAACATATATTTGAGCCTTTCCAAATCCTATCCCATCCTTGTTCCAAATTCTAAAAGTAAAGGCAAAGACTAAGACGCAACCTACAACAGATGCACATTTTTTTGCAATTGTTGGTATCTTAGAACATATATTTGAGTCATAATGCAAAGGAAAAGGCAATGTCACTATTGAAAATAAATATGCTTTTCAAGTTTTAAAGGGGATCTATAATTTTTGGCAATTGTTGGTATCTTAACACATATATTTAAGCCATAATGCAAAGGCAAACGAAAAGGCAGTGTCACTACTGACAATAAGTATGCATTTCAAGTTTTAAAGGGGATCTATAATCGTTGGCAACTCTCCTAGGAAGGGCAATTTTCTTTGAAAATTAATAATGAGCAAGCAATAATTTCCATGATAACACCAAAATAAACTCTGAATCAAAAGAAACCTGAACCAAAAGTCATGCCACTACTACGAGGGACATCACAAACATATGCATGTCATTCCATATTTCCAATATAAAAAATCTGAGTGATTTGTAACTAATTTTTGCCAAAATAACATACACATTTAAATTTTGTGTTACTCTCTCAGGAAAGATTTACCTCTTACCTAATGTTACTCGCTTCGCATACATACGATTACATTATTATGGTGTATTCCTTTTTTTATCGTTACTTTCACTCTGCTCCTGCTCTAGCAAGCTTCCTTGGGTTCACTCTAGGTTCCAATCTAAGCTCAGGTTTTGTCCATCCCGGAAGCAGATGAAGCAGGGCGGCACACCACTTCAATAACAAGCAGATACTCAAACCATAACTCATCCTTTCTCGGCATACATATATAATAATGAATTCCTCTAAAGAAGGGTCTTCTCATAGTAATAGCCAGAGGTAGTGACTGTCACTTATTTTCCAAATTTCGACCTGCAGGATTATACAACAGTCATTCATATTTTCCAAATTTCGACCTGCAATATTATACAACAGTTATTTATATTTTCAAAATTTCGAACTACAAGATTATAGAATAGTCATTCATAACAACAAAGAGTTCCATAGCTATGGTTGCTTGTACCCATTACAATGCAACATTGCTTTGATTTAAAACACTCCCCTTTAGTTAGTAACATTGGAGAAAATAAGAAATAGGGTAGAGGGGTAAAGATTGATCACCATATGGAGAGCATTACCACCATTTCTGTTGGATCAATGACCATTGTTTGATCTATTGGAGTTGCAGTCAAATTACACTCCACCATGATCAATGGTGTTGTCCATTGAGTGGGAGAGAATTATTTGAACTTTCTCATGCATGTTGTGTTATAGTAGAATAGAAAAGTGCATGTTGCATTATGGCATAAGAAATTGGTGGCAAGGGCCAACAACCTTGAACAAGTGGTAATTTATATTTAATTTAAAGATTAATACTTAGTCGATGACTTTGTCATTGCTGTTATGGTAGGACATGCATTATTCCATGTATGTGAAATTTATGCATGCATTACAAGTGTATCTTGTTGGATATGTTTAGGAGTTTGTTGCTGAGGTGTTGGCTTCTACGTCCAAATAAGGATGCTTTTTAGATAAACCTTCTTATTGATTTTCTTTCTGAGTGCTTCTTCTCCGCTCTTCTTGGCGTGCTTATGTTATTTAAATGCAATCTTTACCTCTTTTCCATCCATGGAATGTCTAGTGAGGACTCAAAGGATTCCATGAGTAAAGGGGTATGGTCCATCGAGCCAAAAGTGTCCCTCCTTGATCCCAAAATAGCATCGAAGCCGTTGATATAGACACCAACTATCTAGGCCAATAAGAAATTAAGACTAGTTAGTACAGATCCTTACTCTCTGCCTTACCATTAGGCTAGAAAGATAGATAAAAGAGACTTGAATTCCAGCATGGTTGGTGGTTCTTCCACATTGGAAGTAGGAGAGATGACTCAATGTTAGACCTCTTTGAATTCTAATAGGGTTCGTAGTGGTTTTCCAGATTGGAAGGAGGACCAGGCCCAATACTGGTGTCCAATTGTTCTGGTTTACGTGAGTTTAACAACAAAAATAAGTTTGATATGATGACAAGAATCTTGTGGTATTTACTCATGTTCAGCCTGTGAATGCCATTTCAACATCTTCCTTGCTGCCCTTTCCACTGCCTGGTCCTTTGACTCTGGTTGGCAAAGGCAAGAAGGGTACAGGGGGAAATAATTAGAAGGCTGGGGTGGGCTAGTTTTGTCCAATGAGATCTTTGCACCCAAAAAAACCCAATCAATTTGCGCTCTTTGCAATGTTACGACCCAATCACCTTGTGCTCTTTGCAATGTCACGCCCTAATATAGGGTAAATTCACTAATGAAAGGTGGCGTTGGTGGCCTTTCCCACTTGGCTCCGTTACTAGGGCGATATATCAGATGATGAAAGGAACTGCATTTGGACATGGAGAAACTTGGAATGAATTTATCATTGAATTTGGGGGCCCTGAAATTGCAAGCTGGCAGGGACTCCCGCAATGACAGTTGCACTTGTTTGGGTATAGAAATCCCTCGTAGGGGTCGCTCACTGAGAGGTATGGATTTTGCATTTGATTGGAGATGACCTATTTTTATTTTGAGCTAATATAAAATTAAAGAATTACGCCACTTTCACTGCGTCAATTGGTGTCAGATCAGAGCATACCTAACTCACAACAGATTCAGACGTAGAGACTTAGATGGAAATAGCAAAGAATTATTTTAGAGACAGACAAATGAAGAAACAACAAGATTACTCAATCAGAAACAACGGAATAGATAAAACAATCACTGGAGAACATAAATCACTTAGCATTACATAACAGGCTTGGGCCATGGCTTGCTTTCCTTGGCCAAAGGAATTACAAATTTATAGAGGCAGAACAAGGATCTAGAATCCTGTATGTGATTCAGATGGAGATCTAGAATGATCTAGAAACTAATGGCGGTGTTAAGATCTAGAAAGATCTAGAAACTAATAGTAGTGTGGAGATCTAGAAAGATTTGATCTAGAAGGATCTAGAATCTTGCATGAATTTGGCTTCACACTTAACATTCTCCCACTTGAAGCCAAATAAGAGTCATCAAGTCACACCGAGTCCTACCATCCCTCTACATAACTCATGTTTATTTCATGGTAGAATCTTAGTGAGCATATCAGTAGGGTTCCTATCTGTTTGGATCTTTTCCAAGAATAATTGTTCTTCCTCCAACACATGATGGATGCAATGGTACCTTAAGTCAATGTGCTTGGTTTTTTGCCAAGTGAATGGCACTCTGACTATCACAATATAACACATACTTGTCATTCTTTATTCCTATCTCTCCTAGGAATCGCTGCATCCACAACATCTCTTTACAAGCTTCTGTTGCAGCGATGTACTCTGCTTCTGTTATAGAGAGGGCTACTATTCTCTATAGCCTTGACACCCAATATACTACTGCACCTGCAAATGTATACAAATAGCCTGTAGTGTACTTTCTGGTATCCATATCTATAGCCATATCCGCATTTGTAAATCCTTCAATCACAATTTCATCATGACCAAAACATAAACAATAATGACTAGTACCCTTGAGATACGTCAAAATCCATTTTACTACTTGCCAATGTTGTTTGCCTGGATTGGTAAGGAACCTACTCACTACTCCCACTAAATATGCAATGTCTGGTTGTGTGCATACCATGGCATACATCAAACTACCAACTATTGAAGCATAAGGAATCTTGCTCATCCCTTCTTTCTCCTTGTCATCACTAGGACATAATTCAGTACTCAACTTGAAGTGGGCTACAAGGGGTGTACCAATTGGCTTGGCATCCTTCATATTAAACTTGTCAAGCACCTTCTTGATATATTTTTCTTGTGACAGCCACAACCTTTGTTTTTTCTGTCACGCATAATCCGCATGCCCAATATCTGTTGTGTTGGTCCCAAATCCTTCATTGCAAATTTGCTACCCAAATCTTTCTTCAACCTATTGATCTTATTCTTATCATGCCCAACAATCAACATGTCATCCACATATAACAATAATATGATATACTTTCCTTGATCATACCTCTTGATATAGACACAATGGTCATCTTCCAACCTCTGAAAACCATGTTCCATCATGAATGAATCAAATGTCTTGTACCATTGTTGAGGTGCTTGTTTCAACCCATAGAGACTCTTCTTCAACTTACAAACAAGGCCTTCTTTGCCTTTTTCTATGAAGCCTTCTGGCTACTCCATATAAATTTTTTCTTACAATTCACCATGAAGGAATGCAGTTTTTACATCTAACTGTTCACATTCTAGGTCTAAAGTAGCAACTAGACCAAGAATCACTCTAATGGATGACATTTTAACAACATATGAGAATATTTTAGTGAAGTAAATACCTTATTTTTGGGCAAAATCTTTCACCACCAGCCTTGCTTTATACCTCTCCTTCTTTTCGTCACCTTCATGCTTAATAATGTACACCCTTTTGTTTTGTAGAGCCTTTCTACCTTTTTGGAGGTTTACCAACTCCCAAATTTTATTTTGCTGCAAAGAGTTCATTTCTTTTTCCATTTCTTTCTTCCATTCTTTACTGTGCTCGACTTTACAAACTTCTTGAAAATAATCAGTTTCACCTTCATCAGTCAACAAAATATAGTTTGAAGGAGGATACCTTTGTGAAGGCTTATGAGGCCTAGAAGATTTGTGAACCAATTGTGGTGGTGCATTATTAGGTTGAATCTCCTTTAAAGGTTCCTGTAAGATTCCTTCTTCTTGTTGTTCATCATTTTCCACTTGTTGTTCTTCATGCTCCTGAATTTGCTGTTCATTTTCTTGTATTGGTGGTATGTTTTCCTACTGCTCTTCAAACCTGTCAATAACCTTCTTGACCTCCAACTCACCTACAGTCCTTTTGAATATTTCTGACTCATTAAATATAACATCCCTGCTTCTAATAATTTTATGTTTGACTGGATCCCATAGACGATAACCAAAATCTTCATCTGCGTATCCCAAAAAAATGCATTTCATAGATTTATCATCTAGCTTAGTTCTATTTTATTTGAGAATATGTACGAATGCTTCACATCCAAAGATTTTCAAGTGAGAATAATTAAAATTCTTACCATTCCAAACTTCTTCAGGGATACCACCATCTAAGGCTATAGTTGGAGATCTATTTGTGAGGTAGCAAGCGGTCCTGACTGCTTCAACCCAAAAATTCTTCTCCAAACCAGAAGTGGACAACATACTTCGCACCTTTTCCATAATGGTGTGATTCATCCTTTCTGTGACACCATTCTTTTGAGGAGTACCAGGCACAATCTTCTCATGCTTTATGCCAAACCTGTTAAAATATTCCTTAAATGCATTTGAGCAATATTCTCCACCATTATCTGTTCTTAAACACTTCAGCAGTTTGTTAGTCTCTCTTTCAACAACAACATGGAATTTTTGAAATATTCCAAACACTTCACTTTTATTTTTCATAGGATATGCCCAAACCTTCCTGGATGCATCATCTATAAATGTTACAAAATATGATGCTCCTCCTAATGATTTTATGTTAACAGGCCTAAACACATATGAGTGTACCAATTCTAACACATTTTTCTTTATGTCATGGCCATCTGTAAGGAATGAAACCCTTCTTTGTCTACCATATATACAAAGATCAAAATTGTAGGATTTCAAACCTAGGAATAAATTTTTATCAACAAGGATTTTTAGGCCCTTCTTGCTCATGTGACCTAAACGCTTATGCCACAGATTTGCTGAATTTCCTTCTTTTGTGACAGCAGCCAAATCTAATTTTCCTATCAGTGTCTTCAATGTGTATAATGTTCTTGTCTTGGGTCCTTTGGCCACGACCAATGCACCTTTGCTAATTTTCCAACCTCCTTTTCCAAAGCCTGTCGAATAGCCTTCATCATCCAGTTGTCCCATAAAGATTAAACTCATGTGCATTTCTGGTACATGCCTGGCCTGTTTCAACAATATATCTTATCCATCTTTCATCTTGATTTGGACATCTCCCACTCCAACAATACTGCAAAAATGATTATTCCCCAAATGCACTCTACCATAATCACCAGGATTATATGAAACAAAACTATCTTTGCATGGGGTTACATGGTGAGATGCCCCAAAGTTAAGGATCCAATCAAAGCTACTACTAGATGTATATACACATGCATCTTCTACTGAAACAATAAACAACACATGACCATCTGTGGCTACAGCAGTAGTCTCACCTTCATTTGTGTTGGATGACTTGTGATTTGTACTCGACAGTCTCTGATCCTTTTGTCCTTTCTTCCAGAATCGACATTCTTTCTTCATGTTCCCAGCTTTGCCACAATGAAAGCAGATGATTTTGCCTCTCAATCTTGATCTCCCTTGCCAGCCTCGATCCAATGTCCTACCACGATCAGCTAGAGCTAGAGCCTCTCCTCCCTGGTTTTCCGCAACTGACTTGCATCACAGCTCCTCATTCATTAAATTGCTATTGACATCATCAAACTTCAAGGTCCCTGTAGTTGCTGAAGTGCTCATAGCTACAATTAAATTTTTCCAACTGTCTAGCATAGAACACATCATCAATATGGCTCTAATTTCATCATCTAAAATGATTTTAACAGAGGCAAGTTGATTAGTAATAATATTAAATGCATTCAAGTCCTCAGCAACTGAAACACCCTCTTTCATTTTGAGATTATAAAGCTTCTTCATCAAGAACACTTTTTTTGATGCCACGTTCTTCTCATATAGATCATGGAGCTTCTTCCATAATCCTTCTGCCGTCTTTTCTCCATACACATTAAAATAAACATTCTTCGCTAAATATTGGTGGATTGTTGCAATCGTCTTTCTATCTAGCTTATTCCACTCTTCATTTGTCATCGATGAGGGTTTCTTCGTTGTGCCCTCAATTGGCACATACTGATCCTTTAAAATCAGTATATCCTCCATCTATGATTTCCATAGGGTAAAATTAGCTTCGCTCAACTTCTCCATGTCTATAACTGTTGTCTCCATTTTCAATCAAATTCACGCCCCAAAACACAAAAACTCCACATAAAAATAAAACTTTAATTATTACTCTTTAAAATTTAGTAATAATGGCCTTCCTTCTTTTAAAATACCCTTTTCAAAATTCCTTCAAAATTCCAACATATAATTATATATGTTTCATAATAAATATAAAAACATATATAATGTTTTACCTTTTCACATTTCACACATACATATGTTGGTTTGAGAAAAAACTTGATGTATACGTGCAAGCTTGATGTGGAAAAAAACTTACAAACACCACGTTTCAACTCCAAACTTCACGGATCTCCATGTTTCAAACTTAACCAACACGTTTCAACATAGATCCATGACCTTGTTTTTCTTGCAGCCACTGTCTTTTAGTTCCAACTATTTCGTGGATAGATCCTTCAACAGCTCCAAGGGTTACAACCAACGTTTTAACTAATGCTACCAGAGTAAGGCCATGGCACTAAGCAGCTTTTACAGTGGATATTCAAACCTGACTTGATACCAATTGTTAGATCAGAGCATACATAACTCACAACAGATTCATACTCAGAGACTTAGACACCAATAGCAAAGAATAATTTCAGAGATAGACAAATGAAGAAACAACAAGATTACTCAATCACAAACATCAGAATAGATAGAATAGATAAAACGAATAATTTCAGAGATAGACAAATGAAGAAACAACAAGATTACTCAATCACAAACATCGGAATAGATAAAACAATCACTGAAGAACAGAAAACACTTAGCATTACATAACAAGCTTGGGCCTTGGTTTGCTTTCGTTGGCCAAAGCAATTACAAATTTATAGAGGCAGAAGAAGGATCTAGAATTTTTTATGTGATTCAGATGGAGATTTAGAAACTAATAGCGGTGTGGAGATCTATAAAGATCTTATCTAGAAGGATATGATCTAGAAAGATCTAGAATCCTCGGTGAATTTGGCTTCACACTTAACCATTGTTGTATATTTTTCAAAATACATTTATTTGAATGTGAATATATAGTTGATGTTGGCATAAGAAAATTGTAGTGTTTGATTTTCGGCGCTTTGGCGTTTTGAGAAAACAAATTTAATAAACTGAGCACTGAAATTCTAATAATCGACGTCTATAACTTGCAGAACCGTCATGCTTTAATACGCAGTAAACAGTGAACACTGTGTTGATGACAGACATGCATAAACTAAACATTTAAGGAATAACAAATTTTACAAACTAAAAACATTTTGCTAAAATAACTCGTCTCATATTTCTGAATTATATCAACTATTTTTCATGTTTTGAGATATATTAAGGAAATAATCACATTATATCAACTTCTCATAAATACGAATTATTCAACGTTTTTAGAATAGCTAAAGAAACTTTCCGAAATCAAGAAACAAAAAGGAGTTGTAGAACGCACCGAGTACCATTGAAAGTAATATCTGAGTCTGACTGCGAAATACATTGTAAGGAAAGATGTCGATATCTGATTGAGAAAAGGTTTAGTCCTATGTGCCTACTCCTCTGATTGGTACAACGAAAGAAACGTTAACTACTCATCAATTGGTACGGTGACTAATTTCGTGTGTCGTGGCAGTATTATGGAATCTAGGAACGCCCTTGCTTTGTACTCCTAGGAAGCCAGCGGATTCATGAACTCAACGAAGTTTGTCTCCCGGTACAGTGCTGGGTGGTGTTCATCAATGAGTTCGGGCGCTGGACCAATTTTTGCTTCGAAAGGCACACTCATCAAGGACGCCACCGAAATAAGGGATTTGTCTGAGTTCACCACTGCTCGATGCACCGCACTCCGGTATCTTCCATCGTTCGGAATCTGAATGTAACAAACAATAATATATTGTATGAGAATATTATAAAGTAATTGGTACATTAAGCAATGGAGAAACATAATTAGTGGGTATAGGATTCCCCGTATGAGTTGGGTGTCGACTCTTGGATTCTCCGTATGAGTTGAGATGTTGGATTTGACCTTGATGCCGCTGGTTTCGTAAGGAGCATCACACGGGTAACTGAGATCGACCCCTATACGGACCATCTTTTGAGATGCTTGAGCGATCCTTCCTACAGTTGGCTTTTGATATAGGGATCGTGATGCTGGAATTGACCACCTTGATGCTGATCGCTTTTAAGATAGTCTTCTACGTGACATGATTAAGTTCGACAACTGTTGACTGTGTATTTTCTATATATTAATTATTCTGGTTGCATGGATTTATTTTAACTTCCTATATTTATCTTAAGTTTAGGGGAAGTCAAAAACATTTCTAATGGTTTAGATGGAAGTGAAAATCTTTTATTTTGGTTTTAATTTAGCTTCTTATTTATTATTTACTCTGAGTTGGGGGAGTTTGAAATTTTTATTTTTTTTAATGATTTTTTTAAGAATGGAAAGAGATTTCAAGTTAAAATAATTGTCATCTAATTTAATTATTAATTATAATTATAATTTTAGATCTAAGATTTTTTTGATCTATAATGTAGCAATAAGGTTTTTCGGATTAATTACATTGTTAGGATTTGGTTTACTTTTCAAACAAACTAATGTGGTTTATTCTCATGACAAGGTGAGAAATCCATCTAATGTGGTTTATCCTCAGGACAAGGTGAGAAATCCATAGATCATAAGGGATAAATAGTAAGGATGCATCATTGCGGTGCTAAATTTTTTTTGATGTTGGTGAATTAGTTAATAGGTAAAGAAAATAACTATTTTATTAAAATATTTTATTTTAGTTAAAAATAGCTATTAAAGAACAATTAAATATAGAATATTTTATTTTAGTATTATCATAAAGTAATAATTTAAAACATATTATTTGTTAGGGGTTGACTCATTGGTATTACATAAAATGTATTTGGTAGGAATTTAAAATATTTAATTCCAATATACTTCAGTAATTATTAATTAATAATATCAATTATCAAGTTTATATCATTTGATAGAGAGACATTTAAAACCCTCAAAAAGATAGTCATGATAAATTAAATAAAACTAGAGTCAAATGTTAATTTAAAAAAAATTAAATAAATAAAAAATTACTAGTTATTTTATATTGTTATGCAAAGATATTTTAGTCATTAAAAAAAATTAATACAAATAAATAAATATTGATAATGATAATAATAAATAGGGGATCAAGGCTAAAACTAGAAGAAAATAAACCAGAAAGAAATTAAATAGGAGAAAGGAGAAGAAAGGATGACGAGTTATGATGAGAGAGCTAGAATCCAGCTCTTACTCAATTTCCAACCATCATCCCTATTAAGATTTATGGTATGCCTTTCGATCTGAATCACTTCGCTAAGCTTCGTGTGATGGAAGTGATCTACCTTAGTGATAACTTTGGATTCTTCAATATGTGCATGGTGGTTCGATTTCTCTACATGTTCGACTAAGGCTGATGAGAGGGAGTAATTGTGTCTAATGTTCGCTGCGTGTTCATTGATTCTTTGTTTAATTGACTACCTATTTCTCTAATGTAGAGGATACCACACGAGCAGGGAACAAGGTAGACCCCTTTCGATTCCTTAGGGTCAATAGGGTCTTCAATAGATCTAAGAGAATTTTTAATGGTATTGAGAGGTTTGAACGAATAAGAGAAATTAATCTTCTTAAGGATATGGGAATTCCTATCCGTGCTTCCTTGGATATACGTGAGATGAACCTTAGAGATAGGATCATGACGAGCAGGTTTAACTCTAGGTGCTTTGCAGGCTTTGTGAAAGGCCTTGAGGCTTTGAGATCTATTTTGTGAATAGTTATCGCTAAGGTAAATCACTTCCACCATAGGAAGCTTAGGTAAGCGATTGAGATCGAAAGGCATACCAAAAATATTAATAGGGATGATGATTGGAAATTGAGTAACTCTCTCATCATAACTCATCATCCTTTCTTTTCCTTTCTCCTCTTTAATTTCTTTCTGGGTTATTTTCTTTTGGTTTCAGCCTTGATCCCCTATTTATTATATATATAAGGACTAAGATATGTTGGCATAACAATATAAAATAACCAGTAATTTTATTTTTATTTTATTTTTATTTTTTTATTATTTTTTAGTTAACCTTTGACTCTAGTTTTATTTAATTTATCATGGCTATCATTTTCAATGGTTTTAAGCTTCCCTCTATCAAATAATATAAAATTCATATTATTATAAATAATCTTAATATAGAAATTGATATTATTAATTAATAATTATTGAATTATATTGGAATTAAATATTTTAAATTCCTATGTGCTAGTTTTCTACCAAATACATTTTATTTCATTCGAATGAGTCAACCCCTAACAAATAATATGATTTAAATTATTACTTTAAGTAAATCAATAATATTGAAATACAATATTTTATATTTAATTATTCCTTAACACCTATTTTTTTACTAAATATAGAATATTTTAATAAAATAATTATTTTTTTTTACCTATTAACTAATTTACAAATAGTTGAAAAAATATAAGGGCTGACTCTCGGCAATGATGCATCCTTACTATTTATTCCTATGGATGGATTTCTCACCTTGCCTCACCTTGCCCTGAGGATGAACCAGATTAGTTGGTTCGAAACATCGACCAAATCCTAGCAATGTGATTAATCTAAAAAACTTACTTCTATATAATTATAATTATTAATTTTATTTTTATTTTTATTTTTATATAATTTTATTTGTCAAAATGTTTTATTAATGCGATTATAACATCTTTACCATATTAAGAAGGAAATTAATGTATTTGTATTTTTTATATATAAAGAAAAAATGTCCATTTTTTTTCTTATGAATATAATGTTTCTTTTTGTGTTTTTATTTGTTCATTCTTTTGTTTTCTTTGTTTTGTCTATTTTATTTTTTAATGTAGTTTATTGACTTCACAGATCTAGGACATTTATGTTCAAAAACTATTTATACCAAGTAGACCTACCCTAAGGGATCATTTCTTGTTGGCTCAACCATAAGATGTTTGATGAGTATAATGTTAAAAAATGAGAGGGATCAAATTTCTCTAGGTGCAAACTTATTTAAGAGTGAAAAAAAGAAAGTGTAATTTTTATTGTTAAATTATATTTTTAATGTTATAGAGATTACTTAACATGTATATTGAGCCATTTTATCACCACACGTCAAACTAGTTTTTTTTATTATTAGCATATTTTAAGAATATGTTAATATTGATCCATATTAAAATATTTTATTTATAACTCATATTGGATATTATTTTTAAAAAGCAGAAGGTTTAAACATCTTACTCACATTTCTTTTTACTTCTAATTATTTTACATGAAATTATATTATGTCGTAAGGACAACTACTTAATTTTTTTTTTTGTTTTCTATTTAGAGGATATTTTATTTTTATTTTAAGAGGGACAGACATACTTACACATCGCCTTCACACTGGGCTGTAGAATGAACATCTCGGCTCAATAAGAGTATCTTTAGCGAAAATGTGTGAAATTGTAGCTAAACCTGTATAGATTGGATTTAGCTAGAAACAATGAACAAAACTTGTAAGGAGAGAAGAAAGAAATCGATAGAGAAAAGAATTAATGAATTCTATCCGTGCACAAAAAAGGAAAATTATCACATAATACAATTCAATGCAATATCTTCTACGTGTCTAAACTAATATAGTAGTGAGTCGAGTAGTGAATCTAGAGAGATGTCAAAATGCAGTAAAAAAATTCACACCTAGTCTTAGTGAAGTGGCCATTCAAGTTAAGTGTTTCATCCAAGTGGAGATAATCCTAGTTAATTTACCTTGTAGTCATCATTTCACAATATCATGGAAGTGGAGATAGTCTTAGTTAATTGGCCTTGAAGTCATCACTTAACTGTCTCATGCAAGTGGAGATTAGTATAACTAATGCATCGAATTGTGGAGTGCACTCTTAGTGATGATAATGAGGTTTCCATGCATGAATCCACTCATTATTCTAAATCAAGTAAAATAAGTGTATGAAATATCCAATCAAAGGAATACACATGAATAATAGCTTAGAATATTAAATAAGCATGTTGCAACACCATTTTTTTCTCTATATTAAGACTAACCTATGTACCCACGGGGGATTTGTACTAGTGACCTATCACAAGGAGTGCCTTAACAGCACACCCATTCACCGTCAATCCAAAACCCCGTGGGCAGCGTGTTGCAACACCATTGATGCAATACCACCTTACTATTTTGTTGTTGTGACACTGTTGCTGCAATATCACTTTGTTGTTATATTTTTCCGACAATGTTGTTGCAACACCACCATATTGTTACATTGTTGTAACCCCACCATGATATTACATTGATGCAACATCACTATGTTGGTATTTTACTACAACATTGTTGCTAAACATTATGCTAGTATTATGTTGTTGTGGCATCGATAGTATCATAATCGTGCAACTTTTCTTTAATATTACATATCATGATTGCAATGATTCCACATTTTTCAAGGGACATTGTGTCGAATTGGTGAACCACATATATAAAGAAATAATGATTAGTTAGGGAGCCACACAAGGAATAAAGATTAGTGAGGAGTCAAACCACTATGACTATTTAAGGAGAGATTTATTGGATCTAATACTTTTCCAAAGACATGATAGAATCCCATATTTATAGTAGTGGGATAAGTATAATAGATAAATATAACATCCAATCACAATCGGAATGATAATGACACCTATGTGGTTCAACTCACCCTTATTGAAAAAAAAACACTCTTTAGGAGAATGCATTGAAACAATACATTTTTCCTACTAACTCTGGCATAATGTGAAGTTGTATGCGTGAATTGTTGGAATAGAAAAAAATGTAAAAAGGAAGATTTTATTTTAAAAACAAAATTTACATTAAGTAAATACTTTGTAGTTTGTATAATGGTGGATGCTTAAATAATGGTGGTATATCATCTAACACATGTAATGACATATATATATATATATATATATATATAGTTGGAGAGTTGTGTAAGGTTTTTTGGGTAAGTTCTAAGTAAATCCTTATCTCATTTTAATGCTTCTTTGTTATCACATTTTGTTATTACTCTACAAATAAATTCTATGTTGCAACATACCTTTTATTACATTTTATGTGGGCTTTATGTATACGAACATGAATATTTGGGACATGACGTTTGATAGCCCATACTTATGGAAAATGTATGAAGCTTTGTATGGGAGAGGACAAAATATCATTTTATTAAAAATGATTTGGCCTACAACATCAAAGAACAAACAAGAAGAGGTAGAACACCTTTAGTAGCAAAGGAATAAGGCAAACCAAAAAATTTAATAGAGCAAACAAGAAGAACATACTCATCATAATTTATTGGATAATAGACTTAGAAAAATGAGTAAAGTCGAACCTATATTCTTCCATCTCTTGCATGAATTATATTTTGAAGACCAAAAACTTCCTATTCGGAAGGTTTGATCAAAAACTAAATAAAAATAAAAGTCAAATAGTTTTAATAACTCATTAGTGAAGAAAAACTCAACAAAATAAAAAATATCGGATTTATGGGATTGTGATAGATAAAGTTCCAAAATGTTAAAATACTATTATAATTTAGGAATTGCTAAGAAAGTGGGGTTCAACAAAGAGATTATGTATTAAATGCTTATTTAGGTTTCCAAGGTAAAATTATAATTGATACACTCATTATGTGATTGAGTTGAGGTATTCTTGATTCTTATTTCATTTTAATGGGAACTACACCAAAACTCCTTCATGTCATTAACTCTATTTTTAGTTAATCCCTATGACTAACTCATTTGCTCAATGGATTAAAGTATAGTTTCTACACAACATAAGAAGATCAATTCATTTCTTCATGAAGTAGCTGGTAAACATTTACTTGTTGTTATTAAATTTCCCATGCCTCTTTGCATTGCTAAACAACCCACAACTCATGTTATGTCTTGTTATGGCATTGGCATAAGGAATGAGTTTAAATATTGGGTGGGATATGTATTACACCCTATATCTGGTCATACACTTCCGATTATTTTTTAATTAAATGTGCATAAGTTCTCTGATGCCACCATATATGTTAGCGTTAGGTTTCATTCAACCACCCTTTGACCCACTCCAACCCAAGTGCATTATCATCTATCTATACAATGATCCGCATATAAGTTGTTGAAAATTGCAATTAGGTTTAATATTCATTACGATGTAATTATAATCATGACATTATATATTCTTTATAAAGAAAGAAAGAGAAAGAAAGTTATTTTATTTTATTTTTGTAGTTTGGGTTTCATACTCAAGTTTGAGTGAAGAGCGTGTTCTCAGTGCTTTTAGGTATTCTAGGTCTTTGTACATATTTGTAGGATAAAAAATAATATTACTCATGTGTCATTGTCCCATTTGGACTCATTATAATGAAGAAAAAATATATACTTTATCATGAAAAATCTATGGATAAGCCGAAGACTAAGCTAGTCCAAGTGCAAGATGAAGTCGGCCTAAATGAGGGATCTTCAAACCTCATAAAAGGTCATAAATAAAAGGGAGCTTGAACTCATATGGACACATATCTCAAGAAATTTCGATCTACAATAGAAAAGGAGAAGATGAGTAGTTCGGAGGACAAAGAAGAAGAACATATGTAGAAATTTTTCCAATTAAGCTTTTTTCTTGTCCATTAGGATGTATGAAGCTTCTAGTTGCAAGAGGATGAAATTCCATAGCATTTGTAGTGGGCGAAGATTGCAGAGCCAAAATTATGTTGCAGGGTTCGAAGTTGCAGTAGCAATGTAGCAATATCAAAGTTCTAGAAGCTATCTCAAGGAAGATCTTGTTGGGGTTTAGCTTAGGGCTTGGAGGCTTTATTGGCTAAATTGGTCTTTGGGTCTTGGAAGTATCTTTTGTAAGCATATTATAAAGAGGAAGAGAAGCGTTTTTCATGGTTTTCCCCTTGGAGGGGTTTTGCCCTGTCTTGGAGCCTATATCTTCTGTACTTTGTCTCAATGTAATCTTGATTGTTTTGGTAACTGCTTAACGAATAGATCTAAAGAAGTAATAAAGAACCAAATAACATCACAAGTAATTAACATGATAAGGAAAATAAGTTATAATCTACAAGTCTCCATATTTTTCAACATGGTATCAGAGCTAAGGTGCAAGGAGATTGAGGATCACATCTTTATTGCCATTATGGCAAGGGTTATAAGGAAGGGTTTCAAGGTTATTGGAAATCACGATAAATATATCAATATTTATCTATTAAAGATCACCTCTAAGGTTGAAAACGTAACAGTTGGATTCAAGGATGAGAATATATGGGTTACTGATAATGGTTCCTCCAGATATATGACATGAGAATGCAGTTAACTCCTAACCCTATCTATGGGAAACTCATCTCACTCTAACGAACTTGTAGACAACAAGAGCTATCTAGTGAAAGGCATTGGATCTACATCATTAGAGCTCGAGTTAGGTGGAGGTATTCATCTCTACAACATTAATTATGTTCCAGATTTGAAGAAAAACTTTCTTTCTATTTCTTGTCTAGAGGATAAGGGTGATAGAGTTTCTTTTGTTGATAGAGAATGTTTTGGTTAGGCGTAAGGGCTCTATTATTAATTAAGCAAGGGTTATTGGGATTCATGAAGGGACATTGTATATACACCTCTAACTCAATCCCTAGATCACTTAGAATTGAGTCCTTATGAACTATGGCATAGAAGGTATGGTCACCTTCATTATACAATTTTACCATTTCTGGGTCAAATGGTCAATGACATCCCAAACATAAAGGAGGATCATGAAGGGGTCTATAAGGAATGTGCTCTAGGAAAAAATGTAAAGAAATCATTTTCAAGTAGTGATACCAGGCCTAAAGAAATTTTATATCTCATACACTCGGTTATATCTGGACATATGGCTATAAAGTCTCTTGGTGGGCATCAATATTATGTAGTCTTCATTGATGATTACTCAAGGAAGACTTGGCTATAGATTCTCAAGAACAAGGATGAGGTATTCCAAAAGTTTCAAGAGTTCAAAAATGAAGTGGAAAACATAACTAAGAGAAAGATCATAATTATAAGGTCAGACAATGATGGAGAATACACCTCCAAAGGGTTCATAGCTTTCTGATAGGAAGTAGGAATCAAGATCGAGCTCATTATTCCTTATGATCCTTAACATAATGGTGTGGCATAAAGGAATAACCTTACTATTGAAGAATGTGTTAGGGCTCTGCTACATGATCAAGATATCACTCAATTCCTATGGGGGGAGGCATGCATGAAAATGATCTACTTATAAAATCGAATTCCTCATAGGATTCTTAACACCATGTCTCCAAAAGAAGCATTTACAAGAAAGAAGTCAAGTGTGTAGCATCTTCAGATATTTCAATGTCTTGTGTATACTCATATGCCCAAGGATAAGAGAAAGAAGTTATATCTTACCATTCGAAAGGGAATCTTTGTGGGATATACTGCTTCATCCAAATCATATAGAATTTATACCAAGGAGGATAATCGAATTGACGTGAGAAGGGATGTCATCTTCGATGAGAGCATAACTCAAAAGAAATCAAGGGATATTCTGGTTAGCTCTTATGAAGAAGGTGTAACTCTCTTTAAGGATACCTCTAGGGATAATGATGGTCAAGAACCATGACCTACACAAGAATATGTTGAAGGTCCTTATGAGCCTATACAACAAGTAATTGTTCTCGAAAATTGGAGGAGACCTGTTTGGCTAAAAATTACTCTTCAAGAGGAAAAAAGACATAAAGCATCATGGACATCCAGGGAAATTGAGAGACCGAAGAGGTATTCCAAGTATGTTGCATACATGACACTGATCTAAATTCGATCGTTATATTATTTTTCATCCATCTTGATGCGTTTACAGTGGAAAAAGTGGAGGAATCAACTCTGAGGACCGTTTTTACTAGCGGGACCCAGTTTGGAAAAATGGGTCTGAAACCTTTCGAGAGCATTTTGAGGCATCAAATGATGTTTTTTGGGGATAAATTTACTGCATAAATGCCCCCTTTTTTAAGCTATTCTTCACATATAAACCCTTCCAGTGACACAATAATCATGTCAGTCGGAGTCTGTATGCAAAATGTATGCCACTGAGAAGTTGGCTTTCCTGTTTTCACACCTATAGTTCGGGAGGATGCCGTGTCAACCCCCATTATTCATGGAAAAGGTGATAGACACCTGTTTTTGATGTAAAAGAATATAGAAAAGTCTATTTTGTAACTCTAGTTAAGAGTTGATGTAGTCAAACTTAACCACTCTAGGCTATTGTGTTGTGTTATAACCAGGCCACTAGGAGGAAGAGGCATTCCTTTATTTTGAGAGAATTTTGTTCAATACTTGAGAAAAGATATCTAGGAGAAATAGGAGGTAGAGCATATAGAGAGGATTTGGCACTATAGCAGCCTACGGGCCTCAAACATTACTTCTTTGTATTTGCAGCCATATTTCCACACAAAGAAAGAGAGCGAAGTGGCCTCACCTTCCAACTAGGTTCTCTCCCAAAAGGGTTTCCCAGAGAGCATATCTTGTGTATTATGTGTGTGTGGGCTTATTTTGTCATTCTCTACTTTTATTCTTGATTTAATTTTACATACATGCACAAATTACAGTTAATTTTATAGATATAGAAATTAAATAAAACTGTAATAGTGTCGAAAATTAATTTTTCTTTAATATTAGATTATCAGATCTGTTATGAAAAACTATCTAGTGGAGTATCCATGGATATTTATGGATCATTTGGTATCAAGGCATGTTTCTTTGCGTATTTTTTGGAGATTGTAGGGATCTAGATCGGTGAGGCTGAAAATCGTAAATCCCTAATCATGGGCATCAAATTTGTAAATGAACCTTGTGATCCTACAGAGGTGAGGTTTTCACAGCTCGAAGAACAAGTCGTGGATATAAACCAAAATTTCAACCTACTCATGGCCGCCCTAAGAAATAGGCTGGGGATATTTGGAGAAGAAGGGGGTTCGAATGCAGAGGAAAAATCAGAAGGGGGATCAACAAATCATGAAGACACAAATAACCAACTGAAGAAATAACCCTAAAAAAATCAACCTAGTTCGAGTGCCATGAACCAATCCATGTTTAAAGTGGAAGTAAAAATCGATATCAAGCCATCCCATGGAGAGATCGATGCTCTGAAGCTTAACTATTGATTGTAGCAACTAGACATTTATTTTAGTGACCATCATATGGTGGAAGGGTGGAAGATCTCATTCACTTAGCTAAAGTTGGAGAGCCATTCACTAACTTGGTGGGAGGGCCACACAGAAACCCTGAGGTTGGAGGGAAAAACTCTAGTGACTAAGTGAGAGGATTTAAAAACCATTATTAAGTCATAGTTTTATCCCATTGGTTATGTAGAAGACCAATGGATTCGGTGGCACTACTTCAAGAAAAATCCAGGCCGAAGCATGCAAGAGTACACCACAGACTTTAGAAAGATGGCTATAATGTTGGGTATCTCTCCAAAGAACCTAGATGCACTCCTTAAGTATTTGGTAGGTTTACACGAACATCTACATGAGAAATTGATGTTGTTAAAGCCCAAAATATTGGATGAGGCTTGTGTACAAGAACAATACTTGGCAAACATAAGTCTGAAAAAAACGCAATTAAGTGAATCAAAGGAAAAGGAGAAACAAGAGGCTTCTAATGATTAGAAGAAGAAGAAAAATGGGGGGAAAAGATAAAAGGATGACAACTAAATCACACTAATGAAAATATTATAGCAACCACTACAACATTGATGGCCATACAGAGGAAAAGTGTTGGAAGTTGCATCTAGAGCTAAACCTGGAGAACACAAATAAAGATTATAAGAAGAAGAATCTCATGGCCATTTATTCGAGCAACCAAGTTGAAAGAAACTGAGACGTGGATGAGAAGATCATTTGTACATTAGTGCAGAAGAAGGTGAATTTGAGTAGCCTTCAACAATAAGAAGAGAAAGAAATGACCAAGCGCTTCCATGTAAACATACAGGTCAAGAAGGTAAAGGTTGATGCTCTATTTGACTCAGGATCACAGGAAAATCTCATTGCAGTAGATCTTTTCAAGAAGTTGGGGCTGGAAGTTAGTGATCATCCAAACCTATATCCATTAGGATGGGTTCATAAGGATGCAGAGCTGAAGGTAATAAAATAGTGTAAAATTAGATTTGTTATCAATGCTGATTTTATTCATGAAGTAGATCTGGATGTGGTTCCCCTTGATGTATGTGGAGTCATGTTTGGGAGTCTATACATGTACATGCATGGTGAAATATTAATGAGGAGAGCTAACCCTTACCGACTTATCAAGGATGGAAAATCATTCATCATCAACACACATAAAGGTAAGTCGAAAATTTCACTAGTAAGTGCTAACCAAGCCAAGAAATTGATTAGTTCCAACAAGAAGTATGTTTTGTTGTTTTTAAGAGAAGGTCATACTGTAGACGATTCAATAAGTGGTAGGGCATCCCTATAGGCATGTACTAAGAAACAAAACCAACAATTGGAGTGGCTGTTACATGGATACAAAGATGTGTTCCAAGACCCTAAAGGGCTATCCCCTAAGAGAGAAGTGGAGCAAGAGATACAAATATTGCCAAACTCCCCATTGCCAGATATTTGGTTGTATAGGCTGTCAGTTATAGAAGCAAGTGATGTGAGGAAATAGTTGCACCAGCTGCTGGAATAAGGTGTAATTTGGCTGAGTACATCACCATGTGGGTTATCCATCATCATTCTGCCAAATAAGGATGGGAATTGGTGGATGTGTATAGATTGCACGGCGTTTAATAAAATCACGCTCAAGAACAGATACGCCCTACCCAGGATAGACGCTTTTCTAGATCAGTTGCAGCAAGAAAAGTATTTCACCAAGCTGGACCTGAAGTCTGGATATCACCACATTTGAGTCAAAGAAGAAGATACATGAAAGACCACCTTTAGAACCGGGAAAGGTTTGTATGAGTGGTTAGTTATGCCATTTGGCCTATGTAATGCACTAACTACATTTATGAAATTAATGAATGATGTACTACACAATTTTATAGATTCATTTGTTATTGTCTATTTGGATGAAAAACTGATATATAGTGCTACCTTGGAGGAGCATATTTCACATTTGACAGAGGTGCTGGAAACATTGAAGAGCAACGATTGTTAAAAAATATCAAGAAGTGCAAGTTTGCACAGTAGTCCTTGGTGTATTTTGGATATGTGATTGGTGGAGGAGAATTGAAGATAGATCCTTCCAAGATAGAGGCCATCGTGAAATGGACAATGCCTACTAATGTTACTGAGGTTAGGAGTTTCATTGGGGCAGCACAGTACGCAAGAAAATTCATAGCCTCGTTTTCAGCAGTAGTAGTACCGCTCCACACCATAACATCAAGTGACAAGAGTTTCCAGTGGGGAAAGGGCAGCATAAGGCTTTCGATGAGTTAAATAAGAAGATCGGTGGAGCACTAGTTCTGGCATTACCAAAATTGCAATGACCCTTTGAAGTGGAGACAAACGCAAGTGGGTATGTTATGAGAGTTGTATTTATGCAAGGAGTAAGGCCCATTTGCTACCATTTTGAATTATTCCATGGGGAAGTTTTTAAATACCCTACCTAGGATAAGGATATTTATGCCTTGATGAAAGTTGTGAAGAAGTGGAAGCACTATCTGATGGGAAAGGAGAGTAATCCACACAGATCACCAGACGTTATAGTACCTGCAGGCCCAGAATAAGCTACAATAGACTGGGCATTACTATTGGACGGGGTTTTACAACAGTTTCATTTGGTGATCAAGTATAATAAGGGAAGCACAAATGAGATGGTCAGTATGCTTTCAAGGCCACCCACATCAAAGATTACAGCTTTGGGAACTCTTATGCAAATGGAGCCATTCACCCATGATGCATACAGAGAGGAATATTCAGAAGATCAAGACTTTAAGGAGATGTATCAACAGTTGCAGAGTCAGATTCATTTGCACAATGGCAACAACACCATTGACTACCATCTCCAAGATGGGTTACTCTACAGGTTGGATGTGCTATGTGTTCCTAAAGGTGAGCATTTACAACTAATTAGAGAGGCTCATACCTCCAAGGTTGCAAGGCACTTTGGTGTAGGGAAGACCATGGCTAACTTGCATATGTATGTGTATTGGCACAAGATGCAAGAACAAGTAGCTAAGTTCATAAGATGATGCATGCTTTGTTGTACAAGCAAGCCTAACAACATGAAACAGGGTTTGTATCATCCCTTACATGTATCTAATTGCCATTCAGAAAGAATTTCCATGGAGTTTGTGGAAGTTTTACCGACAACCAGGAAGGGGCATAACTACCAGTTCAAGGTAGTTGACAAGTTCAGCAAGATGTGTGTTCTGATTCCCTGTAAAAAAACCATTAGATGACAAGAAGCAACAAACTTGTTGTTTGGATAGGTCTGGGTAGACTTTGGGATACTAAGGAGCATCAACAGGGATACAAGATTTCTTAGTGCATTCTAGACTACATTGTGGGAGAAGATATACATGAAGTTGAAGAGATATACAACATTCCATGCATGGATAGATGGGCAGACAGAAGTGGTCAATAGGACTTTGGTGCAGCTTCTGAGGGGTTACAACTAGAAGCATCCAAAGAATTGCGATGAAAATCTAGTATATATACAACATTCTTATAACTGATCAGTCCAAACTTCTATAGGAAAGTCCCCATTTGAAACTTGTTTTGCATATTTCCCACCTTCACCTTTGGATATTGCATATGGGAAGTAGGGAGTGAAGGAAGACCTTACAAGAGATACTTTGTGGGCTAAAAAAATTATAGAAAGATCAAGAAGATCCATCTATAGGTACAAGAAACACTACAAAATTTGCAATTGAATAATAAGGCTAGGCATGATCAATACAGATCAGAGAAATCATTCAAGGTGGGAGACAGAGTATGGCTATAGTTGAACAAGGGGAGGCTAGAGGGGCCTGGTAAGAAAATCAAGGGTCCAAGGTATGGTCCCTTTAAGATACTACAAAAGGTGGATGATAATTCCTATCGACTTAGTTTACCACCATATATGTGCATTTACTCAGTTGTAAATGTGGATAATTTGAAACTCTATGAGCCTTCCATGCTAGAACAAGAAGAGGAACAGGTCATATCTCTATGGAGGATTTGACACCAGACGCTCAAGCAGAGTTGACAGAAGATGCAGTTTTGTAGAAGAGGTCCAGAACTACAAGTGAAAAGAAACAAGACCTTTGGTAGATTGGGTTGAAGGGGAAAATTCCAAGAAAAGCTAAATGGTACACCAGAGAGACGGTGGAGGAGAACATTTCTCACCTCATTCAGTAAAATATTTCAGGGACACAAATCATTCCAAAATGGAGAGGTGTGATCCGAATTAGATCATTATATTGTTTTCATCCATATTGATGCATTTAGAGTGGAAAAAGGGGAGGAATCAACTCACAAGATCATTTTTACTAGCAGGACCTAGTTTGGAAAAACGGGGTCCAAAACGTTCCGAGAGAATTTTGAGGCATCAAACAATGTTTTTTGGGGGTAAAACTTTGCTTCTAGAATGATGCACCATTTCATGGTATTATACACATATAAATATTTCCAACGGCGCAAGAATCATGTCAATCAAAGTTCATATGCAAAAATTATGCCACTCACGAGTTAACCTTCTAGTTTTCACACCTATTGTTCGGGAGGATTTCGTGTCAGCCCCCATTATTAATGTAAAATGGGCTAGCCATGCATTTTTTATGTAAAATACTCCAGAAGATTTTATTTTGTAACTCTAGTTAAGAGTTGATGTAGTCAAACCAGGGAAAATTTTAAGAACCCCCCTAAATTTATATGTATAATAAATGGGCGAATCTCCATGGTATATAGGAAAAATGGAAGGCAATTTTATCAATAATATAATATGTATATATAATTTTTTGGTGAATCTCTCACTACGGATGGCGAATATTTTACTCAATTATAAAATCTTGTAAGATCTTGGTGAGTCTTTCACTAAATAATAAAACTTTGTAAGGTCCTAGTGAATCTTAGCATTGTGAACTCTTAGAGAATTTTTTCAAAAAAGTATAAAACCATATATGACAAGAGCCACATGGTGGCAATATCATTGTTTTTTTCACATTTCCACGAAATGGAACTTGTTTATAAAAAAGCCAACCAAGTCCCTTATAATATGCAGGTAAGCTTATAACAGAGTCTGATTCATCTACTATGCTTGTCTTCATTCAAGTGTCATAGCTGCCATGCTTAACACTGTGAATCACAACTCTCTCAGAACTCAACTCTATAGTGTAATTAAAACCTTTGGAAATTGAATCTGACAACTCTATAAAAAGGATTAGTGAAATAGAAGCTTTTGTGAATGAGCCCACTAATTATCACTGCAAAACAATCAATCCAGACTATGAAGTCTTCCATCTTGATCACAATCGTGCTCATGATCAAGGGATTGCGACCACCTAGCCTGACATAATGGCCATCATAGCTTCCAATAATCAACAACCACCTTCAAGGACATCCTAGCTCATGTTTCATGAATTTTATTCATCAATCTTAACTAATATAAATCTTATAATGATAATATTAGAATCCTCTCCGAATTCACTGTTAATACAAGGGTAAAGGAAATTTTCTAGCTCACGGCACTAGCCAATACCAACTTTGGTATTTGTGACCCCTTTGTGGGGATGCACCTACCCTGCCCCATTGGGTTTCTGCCTTGTAACATAGTTCAAGGATCACAAGACTTTCCAATCTTCCTACTCCATTAGACACACTTTATATGCTATACATAGTGAATGGAAAATAAGCATTATAGAACACACAATTTCACGGAAGGAAGAAAAATCTTAGCCAGTTCAATATCAAAATCTTAACCAATGATTAATAAAGAATAACAAGTAGTGTAATGAATTGTTTCGAGTTATTTATTTACAAGCTATAAAGAATGTAGTGGAATGGAAAATATTGCTTAGGAAACCCTTCAATATTTTCTACTAATATGTCTGTGCATGTACATATGAAATTAAGAGCATTGTTGAATACAAAGTTTCCTTTTCTGTTGCCTCCATTTCGAAAAATCAGTGTGAAATCAGAGTCACTTTGAATCTCCTTTCCTGTGTGGATGTTTTGACAAATCAATGTGAAATCAAAGTCACTTTGAATTTCCTTTCCTGCAAGGGATCACATCCATGGTTGATTAGTAAAATATAATCTAATATATATTATGTTCAAGAAACTAACTAAAATCTACAGTGGAAACGAGACCTCAATTCTTATTCTGAATTTGAATATCTCAAGACAACATAACAGATAAAAATGCATATGGCCTTAGTAGCTAGAAAACAATCACTCCATCATTACAAGACCACCTAGATTTCGGCACTTAATCTAAATAATGGCACTAGTTGTAGTGCTTATTTGCATTAACACCATGGAAAAGCAACAACAATGTTTCAAAGTACACTTACTAGAAAAGTTGTAACGTTATGAGAATATTTAATGATAGCATCTGAACCTCATAGCTATGGTGGGGAAACTAGGGAACCCAAATATTGGAAGATATCTTATACCAAATCTGAGAAAAAAATAAAAAAGGGAAAAAATCAAAATCTATAAATCAAGCAATGAATTGTTTACAAATCAAATACAATTCCTTTAACTAACAGTTAAATTGTGGTGATATATTTAAATATTTAGTAAGAGGGTAACTTCAAACCATGGAATATTACCTTTGTCATTACTATCATCCCTCAGTGACTGAGTTTATAAATCAATACTTATGGAAAGATTGTAAGAAATTCCATGAAATAGTAAAGCGTAACCTCTATTTTCAAGCAACAAAATGAAGACATTGTTACATCAAGAGCCATACTTGATACATAATCAATGAATCAAGTCCTTGTATGGAACAAGCTTGTTTCACAACCTCTATTTTCTCAATAACAAAATCAAGACATTGTATGTGGTTATTGCCAAAAGGAAACTGCGTTCTAATTTGGAAGAGGATCTTATCAAAAGACATGGATTTATTCAAAGCTACAAAGCCTAATGGGTTACTGAAAAATAAGTTGGAATATGGGATCATGATACTTCGATTGAAAAAATATTCTTTCCTTTTAGAAACATTACAGTTATACAATGTTTTTTGAAAGCATTAGAATTTGAAATTGGGCCTTTCTATCAAGACAAATTTTCATTAAAAGAATGTACTTTCCTCCCTGAAACGTTGTAGATATCCAAGAAAAACTTGAAAAGCATAAGAGAACTTAGCATAATGTACTTTCTTTCCTTCCTTAACATTCTTAAAGAGTTGATGTTCCCCAAGTCATCAGGTAACTTTCAAAGGAAATGGCAGTTAGTAATAGTCCAATTCACAACTGAAGATGTGTCACAAATACGAGGGGGCATCTCCTCCAAATGAAAAAAGTGCTCCAGGTTAAAATCTAGCATTATTGGAAGCTTAGTGCTCGACTGGTTGTTATTGAACCCAGACATTTTTCCATTCTTCACTAAAAGCTTAAAGATAGCTTCTCTAAGTTCTACATGACTTTACTATGCTCTTGAAGTGGGGGCACATGCACGCTCTCCAAGTGAATAGTCTTAAACTAAGTGAAGATAAGGCCGATAGATCATTCAGTGTGGATCTCTTTAACCCATAATTGAATACTATATCTCTCTTGAACCCAAAATTGAATAATATTAGGACTTTCAAATTTTTCATGGAACTCAAAAATGTTGGATGAAAGTATTTTCTTCGAAAAAGAGTAAAACTAAAGCCTCTGCTTGAGGACAATTGATGTCACACCACTAACACTTCTCCATGGAATCTATATAGGTAAACCACAAATGCAGAATTCCATTAGAATATTGTGTTTATTGAATACACAAATGAAATCATTGCATTCCTTTAAAATATCTTTTGAAATCAAAATTACTGAAAATACATATCGATAACCTAGTAGGTGTAGGATAAAATTCACCCGTGTCATTCACAGAAAGTATGAGAAAAAACCTAATACTATATATAAAATCAAGAAAATTCAAATTCAACACTTCTAGGGACCTCGTAACCACCCTGCCAATACACAAGTATGTTCCTGTTTGCAGTTAGAAAAATTACCCAAATTACAATCTGTTTACTCCAGCATATGTTGGAAAGTTATAGAAGGATGACTAATGCAATAAATCCATTCCTTTTAGCCCTAGATTTGTTTTAGTTTAAAACAGAAGTATACAAATATACTTGTCCAATGTCTATGCTTTAACCATTCACCTTAAGATGTTTTTACAATATCATTTCCTAAGTCTATTTAATATCTTCATTATCATAAAAACCAACCTATATCCATCTTAACTCCACATCTACCACTCTTAGGGGGATTGAATCTATTTATCCCTCTAAGCACTTGTAGACCCAGAATTAAGATGGATCTAAGATGATAGAATTTCCCCTTTAAATAGTCTATGCTCACATGAATACCATGGTATTACCATGGGTTATCATAAACCTGGAGCTTAAAAATTACTATTAGTAATTTATAAAAATTAATAAAATTAATAGTTGAATTTTATTTTATTTTTTATTTTAACCAAGCTAAAATGTTTAACATACATTAAATTACAACATCCATTTTTACTCTTGATCCACCAAGCCCCGAGAGGGATCAAATATTTTTTCACTCTATGCTAGTTTGCATATCACGATATTTGATACCTCTCGGGGGTTAGTAGATCCAGAGTAAAGATGGATCTATGCTGGTTTAATTCCCCCATTTAAATAGGCTACATTCCAGGTGAATACCATGGGTCAATAACATGTGCCATTTTGGTGAATACCATGGGTCAATACCATGTGCCATTTTTATTTTTATTAATAGTAATATTAGGGTTAATAATTTTTTTTTGCATGCTATTAATAACAATCTAGTCCATGGTATTTGTCCCATAGTATTTTTCCCATAGGTTTCACCTAAATATAATGCATTTTTTTAGTGTTCGTAAATATAAGGTGACTTATGGAGTAAATATAAAAAATGTCTTATTTTCTTACCATACCTCTCGTTTATTTATATTTTTATTAATTTTCCATACCTCTTTTACAAATATGGTATTTGGCCCATAGGATTCACTTAAATAAAACCTCTTTCTTGAGCCTTCATAAATAGAATGAGGGTTATGGACTAAATATAAAAAGAGGTTTTATTTATTTACCATGCGTCTAGTTTATTTATATTTTTATTTATTTACCATACCTTTTGAGTAAGTATAAAAAGATGTTTTATTTATTTACCATACCTCCACTTTACTTATATTTTTATTTGTTTACACCCTTGCATGTATATAAGGTGACTTATGCAGCAAATATAAAAAATGTTTCATTTATTTACCATACCTCTCATTTATTTATATTTTTATTAATTTACCATACCTATTTTATAAATATGGTATTTGGCCCATAGGATTCACTTAAATAAAACCTATTCTTGAAAATGGGCCAATGGAAGGTTGTAACTCCTAGTTTCAAGGGCTAAATTTACCTTTTTTACCCTCTCCCTTAAAATAAGGTGGGCTATTTGAGGCGATTTGTAAAAATGTGGTATGATACAAAATATTCGCCCACTAAAAATTTAAAACCCCTTAATTTCACCAAAGGGCGAACATTCGCCCCTAAAATTTTCTATGAGTCAAACTTGATAGTGTAGGCTATCGGGACATGTTATAACCGAGCCACTAGGAGGAAGAGGCATTCCATTCTTTCGAAAGCATTGTATTCCATAGTTGAGAAAAGATAGGGAGGAGAGATAGGACGTAGAGAACACAGAGAGGATCTATGCACTATAGTAACCCATAGGCCACAAACATTAATTCTTTGTATCTGCAACCATATTTCCAAAGAGAGAAAGAGAGGGAAGAGACCTCACCTTCCAGCTGGGTTTCCTCCCCAAATGGTTTCCCAAAGAGAATATCTTGTGTGTTATGTGTGTGTGGGCTTATTTTTTCATTCTCTACTTTTATTCTTGATTTTCTTTTACATGCATTCACTAATTCCAGTTAATTTTACAAATCTAACAATTAAATAAAACTATAATAGTGTAGAATCTCAGATTTTTTTTTAATATAAGATTATTAGATATGAGATATGTGAGGAGGAATTCTCAGGAAAATGGCGAACATGTGGCTAGGACACCCATCTGAGAAAAAGGATGATCTCGTTCAGGCTTTGGAGGAGGGCCGACAAAGGCACCGGGGAGAAATGGGTTATGTTATTTGTGCACAGAGGAAGGGAGCAGGCTCTGTGTTCAAATCCCACACCCAACACAGAAGGGACTTGCACGTTTCTGGAGACACGCCCATGGAAAATGCAATGAATACCTCAGGGGTTTGTCACGAACAACATTGATCCTAGACATGGCGCTCCCCTTTGTCAGGCGACCTTCAGGCTCCTAATCTGTTACAAGCACAAGAAAGAGATCTTCGTAGCAACCGAAGGCATGTACCCGGGACAGTTTGGATACCGCGGAAAGAGGGCCAATTTGTGGGTGGGTAACGCATTACCCTTGAGGTCTATCCAGGGGGGAGCCACTATCTGTAACATGAAACAGAATGTAGGTGAACGGGGTTTTTTTGCTAGGGCTTCTAGAGACTACACCATCGTCGATGGCCAAATGGACAATTACTCCCTGAGCTTTGGGGACAACAGAAAGGAGTCCGCGGAAACCTGGAAGAGGAAAAAAGCGTGACAAACAGGTAGATACACAACCTCAAATGAAGATCTACAAATAGTAACTTGGGTTTTGAAGGACAATGTGGGGATTTGGGCAACTTTGAGCCCTTAGCGAACTCCATTTGGGGTCATGCTCAACAGAGAAATAGGAGCAGCTCAACCAGGACTAGATCTTGGCCCCTCAGCATTTCCTTAGCGTGGCCGGAAGGAAAACTCTGGGCATACGAAGATGTGTGGAAAATTTGATGCGGATGGTCAAATTTACCCTCAGACAGCACCAAAACCTGAACAGTTGGTAAACCCTCTTCCCTTTCAAGTTTTTATAAAAACCCCTTCTGGGAGGACACATCTGGCATGGGTTCAGATAACCAAATCAATACTATTTTTGAAGAACAACATCTTCCAGCACACTGGTTATCCTATAGGATCACAGGTTTTGATCTTTGGAGGCAAAGTACTCCAAGACAACAAATCCCTTATGAATTACAAAATCTTACCGGAGTCTACCATCACCCTCAACCTGCAGCTGAGGGGAGGAGTGGAAGATCATTGCAAAACAAAGCCCTTAGGTAGCAGGATAGGAAGCAGCACAAAAAAAAACCCAGAAACACAACAACAACAAAAAAGTTTAGGGTTATCCTTCAAAGACATTCTTGAAGGAAATAAACCAGCTGCAACAACAACAAAACAAGCTGGCACAACAACCGTACCATACATTGTGGAACAACTGAGTTACACCCTAGAACTAAATATGAATATACCAAAAACAGACCAGTATTGTTCTACATTTTGAAAATCAAGCACTAACATGCAGATTCAACTGTTTTTGGCCCAAACCCATGGACCTATTCCTTTGGGTTTTCAGAACCTAGACCAATACATGTGACATTCATCTATATTCCAAAGGCTTCTTCATTGTTAAATTTCATACAACAGAGGAAAGGGACATCATTATGAAGGAAGGACCATGGTTCATGGGATCCACGGGTCTCTTCATTACCCCATGGTTCCCAGAATTTGATCCAAATACAATGATTGTATCCTAGATGTCGGTTTGGGTTCGTCTTCACAACCTACCACTACATTTCTGGAGCCCTCAAGTCCTGTCAAGTATAGGCAACACCATTGGGCATTTCATTAAAATGGACACAGAAATAATGGAGGAAGGAATTTACACTTTTGCACGCATGTGTGTGGAAGTAGATCTCAGCAAAGGATTACCAGACCAAATACAACTAAAGTATAAACAGAAATGCTAGACACAGATACTAGATTATGAAAATACTGCATTCAGATGCAGAATTTGCCAACAAACAGGGCATCTTCAAAACACATGCCCAAAAGCCAAGAAAGATATGGGGAAGTAACACCCCATTCCCACAAAAAACAATCAGATACACAAGGAGCCAGAAAATGAGGAATTAGTACCACAGGATCTAATGGACTCTTTACTGGAGAAGATACCAGACACAACGGATACCAGTGGAGCCAAAAGACATCATTCCTCAGACCATTCTGATTCAGACAAGGATAATCCTCACCCTGTGGAGGACACTTCTCTCGTACTATTTTCGTCCTTGCCGACTCAAGGGGAGTGGCGAAAGGTTGAGAAGAAAAAGGGAGAAAAGCATAATTTTCTCCCCAAATGTACATTATTTTCTTTCTGGTTTTTTTCTTTCTGGTCTTTTTCTTGGAACAACAGTCTTTGACCTGCTAATGGATATGCGCTTCAGCATCTACAAAATGTAATTTTGTTATTATTAATAAAATTATGATTTCTCCTAGGGGAAAAAAAGATTATAAGATATGTTGTGACGAACTATCCAGTAGAGTATCCACGACAGTTTATAGATCAAACAAGGTTTATTGAAGCATAACCTTCCTCCTATGAAGATGTAGCTAAACATCAAGAATGGAGGAATGTTATGGAGGAAGAATATCAATCCATAATGAAGAATGATGTTTGAGAGATTGTCCCTATGCCAAGTGACAAATCTACAGTCACTTCAAAGTGGATTTACAAGATAAAGCATTCTACAAATGGGAGCATAGAAAAATAAAAATCAAGTTTTGTAGCAAGAGTCTTCTTGCAGAAGGAGGGAGTTGATTAGGTATACAACAATAATATCACTTGTTTCGTTAGTTGTGACTATGGTACGGAACATCCATTAAATGGATGTAAAGAAAAATTTCCTGAATGGGACCATTACTAAGGAAGTTTACATTGAGAAGCATAAGGGATTTGAAATAAATCATAGGGAGACTCATGTTTGCAGATTGAAGAAAGTTCTACAAGTCTTAAAGAAAGTGCCTAGGGCTTGGCATTCAAGGTTGGATACATATCTATTGATACTTGGTTTTACAAAGAGTATTACAGATCCTAACGTTTAATCATGGTTGTCCAGGATGAACAAGTTATCATACTCTAGTATGTGGATTATCTACTAGTTACAAGTGCAGAGCATCGAATTCAGGAATGCAAGAAGAAGTTAGTCAAAGAGTTCGATATGAAGGATCTTGGGATTATGCACTAGTATTTGGGACTAGAGGTATGGAATAACCTAGGATAGATATATCTTGGTCAAGGTAAGTATGTGATCAAAATTCTTCAAAAGTATGGCATGATTGATTGGAAGCCTATGACGACTCCTATGATTACCAATTTAAAGTAGTTAATGAGTTTATAATCTAGTCTGGTGGATCCTACACACTACAAACAATTGATTGTGTCCTTAATGTATCTAGAAAAACTAGAATGGAAATTTGTTTTTTCATTAAATGTCCTAATTAAGTTTCACATGGAGCCAAAATATGATCATTGGATTGAAACCAAGCATATGATTAAGATATTTACATGGAACTATATATAATTTCCTCCAATACACTAGTAATGCAGTCGAGCTTGTGGGATATACAAATTCAGATTAGGGTCGCAATGAGATAGATGAAATAAGCACAATAGGTGGATGCTTTAGCCTATGATCTCCCATGGTATCATGGATGAGAAAAAATCAAGATATAGTTTATTTAAGTGTTTTTGAATCTAAACATGTTTCTGCAAGTGAGCTCTGTTAGGAAGTAGTTCAACTCAGGAAGTTACTATCAAAATTGTTTGAAGGACTACTTAGCCCTACATGGATACATTGTGATAATCAAAGTTTCATAATATTAACAGAAGATTAGGTGTTTCATGTTAATAAAAATAATATAAACAACAAGTACCACTACATCAGAATCATGGTATGAGATGGGATCGTGACATTGCACTATCTGCCTATAGATGAACCCGTAGCAGTCATACTGACTAAAGTGTTTAACAAAAGAAGAAGCTTGAGTACCTAAGAGGTAAGATTGGTCTGGTGGATCTCTTCCCTGATTAAGAAGAAGTGATATCATATAGTTCTTGTCTTTATGGGTCAAGCACTAGATCAGGTATAACAGTCATAAGTCATAGTGACATCCATAAAGAAAGAATGGTGTCCAAAGGATTGGATAAGCATCCATATTGGAAATTCTTATGGATGTTAGAATCCACGAAAAGAAGTTGTTGACCAATTCTCTTTGAGGATGAGGTAGGAGATCCAAGATAAGAGTAATCAAAGTTGACTGTTATTCTTTAAGGATCTAGATTTTGGAATCCAGAATAAGAATATTCCTAAAAGGACATACCTTTTATACATCTAGATGGCTTAGGTGCCTTGAGAGGTGGTGTGGAAACTCACTTAAAACTTCCTAGCATAATGCTCATAATTAGAGATGATCTTGTCTAATTAAGGCCTTCATGGACATTGTTGGTTATGATAAAAAGATGCTTGACAAATATTCCTTATCAATCTAACTCTTCTAATGAGAATGCTTCAAGTTTGAGATTCCTTGTACCATGAATACCTCCCTAGTTGAGAGGGAGTGTTGAAAATTGTAGCGAGATTCGGTCATCATTATGATGTAATTGTAATCATGACATTATATGTTCTTTATAAATAAAGAAAGAGAAAGAAACATAAATTATATTTTATTTTTAGAGCATGGGTTTCATACTCAAGTTTGAGTCAAAATCATGTTCTTAGAGCTTTTAGGTCTTCTAAATCTTTCCAAGATAAACAATAATATTGGTCATGTGTCATAGCCCTACGTGGAATCATTATAATGGAGAAAAAATATGTATTTTATCAAGAAAAATCCATGGATAATCCCAATACCAATTCGGCCAAAGAGAAACATCAAGTAGGCCTAAAGGAGGCCTATTCAACCCTCAATAAAGGCTATAAATACAATGGTCATTGACTTCATTTGGACACACATATCGGGAAAGTTCAATATGCAACAGGAAAGGAGAAGAAGAGTAGCTAAGAGGACAAAGAAGAAGAGTAGAAGTCAAAATTTTGTCAAGGAAGCTTTTACCTTATCTTGCTAATGTTTGTTAAGCTCCCAGTTGTAGGAGGACGAAATTCTTTAAGAGTTGGAGAGGGCCAAAATTGCATGGTCAAAATTTTGTTGCAGGGGTCGATGTTGCAGTAGCAATGTAGAAGAATCAAAATTTTGGAAGTTATCTCAAGGAAGTTCTTGCTGGGATATGACTTGGGGCTTAGAGGGTTTGTTGGATTTGGTCTTTGGGTCATAGAAGTGTCTTTTGTAAGCAGATTATAAATAAGAAGAGAATATTTTTTCCTGGTTTTATGCTTGGATGGGTTTTTTCCCTCGCTTGGAGCCTATATCTTGTGTACTCTGTGTCTCTATGATCTTCATTATTTTGGTAATTTCTTGATGAATGGATCTAAACAAGTAATAAAGAACCAAATAACATCACAAGTACTTACCATGATAAGGAAAATAAGTTCTAATTTGCAAGTCTCCATATTTTCCAACATGTATGAATGGAGTCTTCTATGAGTAGAAATATTTAGAAAGTTGTGTTCCTGATCCATCACATAACTAAGAAAATTGTCGAGGAATTTTGAACCAACCAATGTGGTTCATAATTAGGAAAATTTAAATGATGATGAACCACATTGGTTTGTTTGAAACACATAAAAAATTATGGTACCTATGTGATGGATCCAAAATAAAAATTTCTAGATATACATATAAATAATCAATATATATATATATATATAAAATGACAAGAAGGGTGTGATGGACCAATTAAATAGGTGCAATGTTTAGCTAGATGTAGTATGGAACTATGAATATGGCGTTGGGTTTGGAATATATAGAAATTAAAATGTCTTTATAAGTTGCATACACAAACATCTATTTGTGGTGTTTCAACTTCTTAAAAGCATTTCGAAGTTGAGATTCACTCTCAATATTATGTGAGTGCTTTTTTACCTTTAGCCATCAACATATAGTCATTAAAATGACATTGCATAGTTTGCGATAGGAAACACAATGAAAAGGGAATTTTGTTGCTCTTATTATTTCTTGTATGCGAATGGGCTAGTTCCATATAATTAATCAATTTTTGGGTTGAAGAACAAAAGTGTTTTGTACCTTGAATATTAGAATGAAAATATTTGCTTGAGATTTGTGCAATAAAATTGTAAATGCTTTTTCTTTATCAATTTTGAATTCACCTATGAAAGTAAAACCATTGTATTAAATTAACTCTTTTCAACTTTCTAACTTTTATTAAGTAACGTAGATGGAGAGCTAAATAATAATTCTATTGCACATGGTTTTTGTATTGGGAGGTTTTTGGTATCTTGAGTATTGTTTGGATTCAAATATGGAATTTATGTTAGCATAGAAAATTTATAAAGTGTTGGTTCTGTATTTTTTTGACATTGGCTTTAATATTTAAAAAAAAATAGTAAATTAATAATTCCATTTTTTTAATATTAAATTAAATGGAAGAAGTATATTTTTTTTTCATTTAAAATTTAGGTAATCATTATTTTATACATTATATTAAATTTGTATGAAGCAAATATACATTATTTTAACCTATAAATCAGATGTAATTGCGTGACCATTATACTAAATTTAAATGAAAGAAACCTGAGTTTCAAATCTATAAATTAGAAAACCATAATACTTTCATATATACACCTGTATTGAAGCTAAGACACTTATAAACCCACCATTTAAGGATGAAACAATGACATAAACTAAAAACTTTATACCAAATTAACCATTAGCACTTTCCATTTTTCTTAATGATACTAACTCTTTTCATATTTTTGAATTATTTAAAGTAATATAGATCGATAACCAAATAATTACAGTATCTTGAATCCAAGACACTGATAAACCCATCGTTTAATTATCAAACAACCATATAAACTAAAAAAAATTTACTAAATTAACAATTAACACATTCCCTCTTGAATTCACATGCTCCCTCATCATTGGTATCATGTCCATATTGGTAGGACAACACTCATTAAGGCAATTAATGATGCCACCAAATGGAAACCATGAACCACCATCCTCCTTCAAGCCATTTTCTCTCAAGTTAATATCGTCTGTCACACTCATTCCCTCCACATCATCATTGTGATCTCCCACTTGATTGCTTCAATGTTGTTGTTAATGCTCATTTCTTGCTTTACACCTAACGTGTGGTTCTTCCTTATATTTCTCTATGGAAGTTTTTTAAAATGACAGGCCTAGATATTTTACTTCTCCCGTTCGTATTGTTGCTAGTGAAAATTGCACAACATTATTGGACTCCTAGTTCAAATCCATCGTCAGAGAGATTGGTCATGCTAGGTAGAGAAGTAGAGGAAAAGGGTTTCCTCAAAACATTACTTGGATTGGAAATGACATGGATTTTTTTAAACCCTGATATCCCTTATCATATCGAGCGTATAGTGACCTCCTTGGAAATGGAGAAATGCATAAGACTAGGGCATGGGAACTAGGTGTTCGCAATTTTCTCCTAGATCCATAGGCATTAAATTTTCTCCTGCGCCTCGAACCTTGACATCCTCAAGGTACCAAGAAAGGTCTGAAGATCATCCTCCTACACATCAGTCATGTTCCTCTTCTCTCTTCATCATCCTAGCTAATGAAGCACAAGTTAGAGGCCCACTAGCCTAGATATCCCCAAGTTAGTGATCCATCAGAAAACAGAGTAGCTCAAATTACCTCCCCACTACCACTCTTTATGAGAGTCACCCTCCATAAGACACTAGGTCCTATGGTTGCCTCATAATGGAAGAAATAACATAAAAAGAACCTCTTAGGTCATGTGAAAGTTAACAATGCAGGTCCCGGTCAAGTTCACTAGGCTACAAAAAGTGATAAGGGCAAGGGAAAGTATGTAGCAAGAACATGTTTTCTATCTTGCCTCATCTACTACAGCCATTCCTCTATTATCCAAATGGCATATAACTTGATGGCCATATCTATAGAATTTATGGTAGAAGCTTCTCCAAAAATCCTTCTTTTATTTTTGCACTATCTATGACTTTCTATCCGACTTCTATCTTCCTTTAAAGACCATATGGTTTCCCCTTCTGTAGTATATGGTTCGCATCAAGTTTTTGTCAGTTGGGCCTAGAGGCTAGGCCTCGCAGTGACCTTTTGACTATAAACAAAGTAACATATTTTTATTAATGTAAAAATGCTTACTTTCCTTAAAAAACAATTAACTATTTTCATCATTCTTAATGATAATGACTCTTTTAATATTTTCTAATTATTTTAAATAATATAGATGAAAAAACAAATAGCAAAATAATTATAGTGTCTTCCCTCTCCATAAATAAATGTATGGATTGACGAAAAAGAAAAAGAAAAACAAAACATCTCACCTCTTCCTAAAAACTAATAATTCATGCCTTAAAAAATCTTCCCCAAGGTAAAAAGCAAATGGAGTTCTAAAATGTACTCAATATCATTGAAACGAGTGATATCTAACTCTTGTTCTGAGGAGAGATGTCAATATTTGATTGATTGATGGTTTAGTCTTAAACACGTACTCAACTAATTGATTTGAGAAGAAACATTAGTGAGAAAAATTGGGTGATAGGCATTAGGGGAATTTTGAGGTCTAAAATGCCCCCGCAAGGAAATTATAAAATAATAGCAGAAATAATAAAATAATATTAGATTGCATCATCAAATTTTAGAGGGAAAAAAGAAAAAAATATTTTTTCAACTCATATTTTCAACTTATCTCCCTATGGGTTTACTCAAATTTCAAGTGGAAACACTCATTGGATGCATAATTTGATTCATCATTCAAGGAGTACCCATGCTGCATACTTTTGATGGACCCTTCTACATAAAAATGAGAAATACATGAAAACGTTATTGCAATCATGTTTTCATGTATTTCTCATTTTTCGTGTAGAAGGGTCCATCGAAAGTATGCAACATGGCTACTCCTTGGATGGGGAACTAAATTTTTCATCCAACGAGTACTCCCACTCGAAATTTGAGTAAAAATTGAGGGAGATAAGTTGAAAATACATGTTGAAAATGTAGTTTTATTGTTTTATTATTTTTTGATCTTTTTACTTTTTTACTCTAAAAATGGTTAATCATCCCCCATGGTTGACGTCACCATCTTGAATCCTATTGGGTGTTATAAATTCCCTTTTGGTTGTACATTTTTCTTAGGAGGTCCATTTTAGACCTCAAAATTCCTCTAATGTAGTCATCAATTGGTGCATTGACTAATTGTTTGTTTCGTGGCCTTGAAGTGTCATAAAATCTAGGAACACCCTTGGTTTGTAATACTTGGATGCCAACAAATTCATAAATTCAGAAATTTTGGTTTCCCCTATAGTGTTGGGTGTTGTTCACTCGAAAGTGGCACAATTCTAAGAAAAATGAAAATGGAATCTTAAAATCAAAAGATTCGGTTGTGAAATGCATTTTATTAGGGTACCCCGACACATAGGAAATATTTAAGTATAACTTGGTCTAGTATAGAGTTAGGTAAAGTGTGTTTCTTTACTATGTATATTTTGTAACTTACAATCCGACGGTCACGATATGTAGTGATCCAACGGTTCATTCTCTCCTCGGTATTACCGACACTTGATTCGTGGCTTAACACCCGATTGGTCCATGATCTCTATTTAAAGAGGATGGAGGGTCATTTGTAGGTTAACCGTTCATGAGAGAAGCTTATGTAAATTTTCATTCTTTTATTAATAAATTGCCTGAAGTGGCCGCGTTGGCTCAGGTCGTGGACTGTTTCCCTCTTTGAGGGTTTTAACCATGTCAAAAGTACTGGTGTATTGATCTGCGATCTGTTTGTGAGCGGTGTCCTTTGGTGTTCTGTCTGAGGAACTTACCCTGTAAATTCCTACATGGTATCAGAGCTATTTGAGGGCCGCGTCCGTTGGTGATCCAAATCTGAAGCCGGTAGAACTGCATCCGACTACCGTTTCCTAGATCTACTGTTTCTGACTGCTTTCAGGCCGAGAGGACTGCTCTGTTGTGTTGGGAGCATCTGTTCCAGTGAGGAACCCTTTTCGTTTCACACGAAAAGGTTTCTGGTAGCCCTAGCTGCGTCATTTTTAAGATCTGGAGGTATACAGTGTTTATTTGCAGTTTACAGTTATTTTCTCTCTGTTATTTTGGTTTCGGTTTATTTAGCCTTTTTTATTACCGGATCTATACCTTTCAGTTCTGTGTATGCTCTTTTCCCCGCGACTCTGTGCGATCTGGGCAAATCAGAAACAGAAAGGAAGGATTTTTCTCATGCGTATGCTCTTTTCCGCTGCACCTTAGTGTGATCTCGGAAAATCAGAAACATTGAGGAAAATATTTAGTTTCCGGCTAAAGCTAACTTCGAGCTGCAAGGTTCATTTTTTTTGTATGTCCATGTTGGGTTTTGTGTCTTTTGTTTTGTAGAGAAAAAGAGCTTTCTCAAAGCAAGCACACAACCCAAAGCTTAAACCCCCACCCCCCCCCCCCCCCCCCCCCCCCCCCCCTCTCTCTCTCTCTCCCTCTCAAACTTTTTGTATAGCTCACTTGGTCCAAAGCTAATTTATGAGAGTAGAGGTCTTGAGTTCAAGTCTCCTTTTTGTGGGGGCATATTTTTCATTTCCACACATTCCCACACTTCGTTGGCGACTTCATCAAATTTTCTTCAAAAAGCCATAACTTCTTCATCCGGAAGCCGTTTTCAGAACCATTTTTTTTGAAACAGCCTAATTTTTCGAGATCTTTCCATTGGAACACTTAGTTTTAGCATCTATAGCTTCAGTTTCTGTTAAAATGGAAAGTCCATGCCAAGTTATTCTTGACATCACCAACTACTTACAATGGTGGTCCTACATTGTGGATTTACTTAGAAGTAAAGGTCTCTACAGAATAGCCACAGGCCAAGAAACCAAACCGAAAGATGAAGATAAGGCAGCTAAATGGGAAAATAGGAAAGATCAAGCACATGGGTTGATAGGGATGTCTATTTCTCCAGATCTTAGATTCCATATTGCAGAACTTGATACTCCTGATGAAGCATTGAAATAGATTACTAAAGTTTTTGGAATAAAAAATGAACTTAGAGCCCATCAACTTGAAAATGAGTTGCTTACATTGGACCCCAATAATTTTTCTTGCATTGAAGATTTTTTGTCCAAGTTCAAGACCCTTAGACTTCTCTTGGAAGGTGTTAAGGTTAAGAAAGAAGATAGTAACCTTATCTATTCCATTCTTACTAAGTTGGGACCAGCCTACTCTGTGTTTTTTTCCACCTTCCATTTTACAAGAGAAGCCTTCATTTCTCAAGGACAAGACTACAAGTCCCCTTCCTTTGATTCTTTTTGTGATTCTTTAACAAGAGAACAAGAAAAACTCTTACACCTTGGTCTTCTTCATCTTGGAAACTCTTCTAAGAAAGCGTTAGCCGCCCAGCAACAACCAAATTCAAAGAATCCTAAGAAGTTGTATCCTAAAAAGAATGGTCCTAAACCAAACAAGGGTCCTAAGCAATTTCAGCCTCAAAATGAAAAATCATTTCAACAAAATGATAAGACAAATAAAAAAAAAGGGAAGAAGACTGATAGACATTGCAACTTTTGTAATCGAGATGGCCACTTAGAATCCAAATGCTTTAAGAAGATGGAAGCCTTGGAAGCAGCAATGAAGAAGCATAACATCCATTTGGAGCAATCTTCAACTTCAACTTCATCTTCAGGAATGGCACTTTCTACATGTGGTTGTCAAGCATCTCGGTCTGGCTATGCACTAAATGTATCTTCTTCTTCTCATTCTCATGAGTGGCTCATTGATTCTGGAGCTTCTTATCACATGGCCAAAAACAAAGCCATGTTTTCTTCTTTAAATGATTGTAACACCAAAAATATATATGTTGGTGATGATAGATCTCTTAGTGTTGTAGGGACTGGAACTGTTCATATAGACAATGGTCAGTTTAATGATGTATTATGTGTTCCAACCTTATCCTGCAACCTTCTATCTGTATATCAGATAACTCATTCAGGTGAAGGTAAAATCGTTGAATTTTCACCTCACGATGTTGTAATTAAGGAGCTAAGAGATCCTAGACAGATTTTAGCTACTAGCATTGCTGATGATTCTACAAGGTTGTATAAGTTTCACAACTTTGGGTCATCAAATCTTCCCTCGGTATTTGATGCTCATAATGATGAAGTGAGCAAACTTTGGCATGAGCGATTTGGTCACTTAAACTATCGCTCTCTTCAGAATCTATGTAAAGAAAATATGGTGACAGGTCTTCCAATGGTATCTTGCAGAGATGGTGTTTGTTCCGGATGTGTACTCGGAAAACATCATCGGGACAGTTTTGAAAAACGTGCCTCTTGGCACGCCTCAGCCCCTTTACAGCTCGTGCATAGTGATTTATGTGGTCCACTTCCAGTTGTTTCATTCTCTGGCTACAAGTATTTCTTAACTTTCATTGATGATTTCTCCAGACGCACTTGGGTATACTTCTTAAAACTCAAGAGTGAAGTATTTAACATGTTCTTGTCCTTTAAGGCCTTTGTTGAAAAACAATCTGGACATCAAATTCTTAAGCTAAGATCTGATAATGGTGGAGAATATGTTAAAAACAAATTCATCAACTTTTGCACTGAGAATGGAATTCAAATGCAACATACTGTTCCATATACTCCACAACAAAATGGTGTAGTTGAAAGGAAGAATCGCACCTTAAAGGAAATGGCTAATTGTATGCTTCAATCTAAAGGACTTAGTCTTAATTATTGGGCAGAAGAAATTAACTGTGAAAATTACATAATAAATCGCACTCCTAATAAGGTTTTAAAGAATATCACTCCAGAAGAAGCATGGAGCTCAATCAAACCAGATGTAAGTCACTTTCGTGTTTTTGGAAGTGAAGCATGGGCCCATATTCCAGATGAGAAACATAAAGCTTTAGAACCTAAGAGTGAAAAATGTATTTTTGTTGGATATTCTGAAGATGTCAAAGGATATAGACTTATTCCACTTAAGTCCAAAAATGTTATCATTAGAAGAGATGTAAATTTTGCTGAAAATATATCGGCCTGCGAGCCTAGTTCGGCGGATGTGCCACCTCTCCCTATCTCTTCTACTTTTGAAAATATTTCTTCTTCAGTTGATGAAAGCGAGGATGAAAATCCTCCCCCACCTTCTCAGGATCCTCCTTCAACTCCTCAGCTTCCAAAATGGGTCCGTGCTACTCGGGATGCAGCAGGTGATCTTGCCGGTGATCCTACAGATCAACGACGTACACGTTCTCAGTTCGAGAGAGCCTCTTCTTTACTGGCTCAAGCTTCAGTGAATTATGATCCTGACACCTTTGCACAAGCTTCAGGCCATCCAGATTGGGAAGCAGCTATGAATGAAGAATATCATTCATTATTGGCAAATGATACATGGGATCTTGTTCCTCTACCAAAGGGACGAAAACTTGTTAGATGCAAATGGGTTTACAGAACCAAGTATGGACCAGATGGGAAAGTTGATAAACATAAAGCTCGTCTTGTTGCTAAGGGTTTTTCACAAGTTGAAGGCATTGACTATACTAAAACCTTCTCCCCTGTTGCCAAAATGAACTCTATCTGCCTTGTTCTTTCCCTTGCTGCCTCTTTCAAATGGGAAGTCCATCAGATGGATGTTAAATCTGCCTTCTTGCATGGGGACTTGCATGAAGAAATCTATATGGAACAACCTATTGGCTTTATACAAACAGACTCTAGCCTTGTATGTCGGCTTAAGAAATCCCTTTATGGTCTCAAGCAAGCTCCTCGAGCTTGGTATGCCAAAATGGATAACTTTCTTTTAGAAAATGGCTTTTCTAGGTGTCATTCTGACAATACTGTCTACACCAAGAAAGTGGGCAAGTCTCTTATCATTCTTGTTCTTTATGTTGATGATCTTATCCTGACTCGTAGTGATCCCAACCTTATAAACCATGTGAAGTCTAGCCTTAAAAGGAAGTTTGAAATGACAAACTTAGGACACTTACATTATTTTCTTGGTCTTCAAGTCTTGCAATCCAAGGAAGGTATTTCCCTTTCCCAGTCCAAGTATGCTTGTGATATTCTATGCCATTTTCACATGGAAGACTGTAAGCCAGCCCCTTCTCCCTTTCAGTCTGGAGTCAAACTTTCAGTCACTTGTACTTCTCCTGAAGTTGATGCCACCTTATACCGTCAACTTGTAGGAAAACTTTTGTATCTAACCCATACTCGTCCTGACCTTTCCTTTGCTGTTGGCCTTGTTGCTCGGTTTATGCAAAACCCACATGAAAGTCATTGGAAAGCAGCTAAAAGAATACTTCGTTATGTTCGAGGTACAGTTCAGTTTGGGATTCATTACAGTGCCGAAGCATCTCCTCTATTGGTTGGGTTCACTGATTCCGATTGGGCTGGTGACCCTGATGATCGAAAGTCTACTGCAGGTTATGTGTTCACTCTTGGTTCAGGACCTGTTACATGGGCTTGCAAAAACAAGGTGCCATTTCTCTTTCTTCAGCAGAAGCAGAGTATCGTGGTGCCGTAGAAGCTAGTAAGGAAGCCTTGTGGCTTCGTCAGATCCTGTCAGAGTTTGGCTTTCAGCAGCAACATTCGACTACACTTTGGTGTGATAATCAAAGTGCCATTCAACTATGCAAAGATCCAGTCCAACATCAGCGCAGCAAACACATTGAACTGCACATGCACTTCATCACAAAGCTCATTCATGACCATGTTTTTGAAGTGCAATATTGTTCAACAGATGATCAAGTAGCAGACATCTTTACAAAGGCTCTCACAGAGGCGAAGTTCACTAAACTTTGATTTATGGTTGGAGTTTAGGAAGTTGTCACTAAGGGGGGATAGGCTCTAGTGCCTCCTTCCTTCTCCTATTGTGTCATATTTGTAAATCCTTCAATCCTATCCCAAGTTGTTCTTAAGGTGGGATGTTAGGATATTCCGACACATAGGAAATAGTTAAGTATAACTTGGTCTAGTATAGAGTTAGGTAAAGTGTGTTTCTTTACTATGTACATTTTGTAACTTACAATCCGACGGTCACGATATGTAGTGATCCGACGGTTCATTCTCTCCTCGGTATTACGACACTTGATTCGTGGCTTAACACCTGATTGGTCCATGATCTCTATTTAAAGAGCATGGAGGGTCATTTGTAGGTTAACCGTTCATGAGAGAAGCTTATGTAAATTTTCATTCTTTTATTAATAAATTGCCTGAAGTGGCCGCGTTGGCTCAGGCCGTGGACTGTTTCCCTCTTTGAGGGTTTTAACCACGTCAAAAGTACTGGTGTATTGATCTGCGATCTGTTTGTGCGCGGTGTCCTTTGGTGTTCTGTCTGAGGAACTTACCCTATAAATTCCTACACATTTTGATGTTTGATCGCATTGAAATAATCAACGATAAGTAGAGACATGAATACATTATTTCAAATAAAATTTTAAATGAAAGATGGAATGAAATTTTTTTTTTGGTTTTCAATATATTTTGATTATAATTAGGAGTGTGCAGTAAATAAATTTGATCTGGAAATTTATGATCTAGATACCTACACAACACATGAAAATTGAGGAATTCCAAATCCCTTGAAAATTGAAAGTTTATTTAGATTTTTAAGGTAAAGCTTTGAAGCTAATGGTGTTATACATATTGTGATATAGTACTATGTGGTTGACTTATATTGTTTGAGTTTTCTTTCATTTAAATTATTATTGCTATTTGATATGTTATTAATTAATTATTATCACCAATTCATTTGATCACTAAGTTAAGATAATGTCTCTACACTATTAATTTACTACATAATATATGCACTTTGATTGCTTTCTTAATTGAGCTGATGTAGAACATTTACCTCTAGTGAGTAAATCCCCAAGCCTATTTACATTATTATATCACATGTTGAACTTAAATAAATTGCATATTTTAGGAATATTCTGAAATCTAATGGATATGAGTGGAGATCAATTTGTTGACCTCATTTTCGTGGTCAAATTTCAAAATATTCTTGAAATTTAGAATCTAGATAAGGGTGGTTAGATCATCCACAAATTTTCCTTCATGATTAGAGCACCAACATAAGGAATGAGTTTGAATGATGAGGGGGTTACATGTTACATGCTATATAAGGTCAGAAATGTTGTTTAATGTTAAGTCTAATTAATACATTAAATGAATCTTGTTTGGGTGTATTTTGTTAATTTTGTTTGAAACTGCAAATTTTAAGAATCATATGTTTAAATTGTTTAATATGCAAATGTCCAGGGGGTATTACACCCTATATAAGGTTTTAAATTTAGGTTAATGTTTAGTCTAATTAATAGATGAAATGGCTCTTTATTGGTGCATTTTGTCAACCTGTTTAAGTTCTATATTTTCAAGAATCATAAGTTTAAGCTGTTTGCTGAATACAAATGCCCTTGGGTTTTTAGGGAGTTGAATTGATTTAGGCATTCAAATTAATAGGAATTCACAATCTTATCAGAAATTGTATTATCAAATTCAGACAAGAAAGATTATTTCATTTATTAGTTAGAATACACTTAATTAAGTGCTCATTAGTGTCATGTTGCCAACATCTATACTAACAAGCAAAATGTGTGTAGGCTCCTTTAGCCACCCTTTTATCCACTCTAACCAGAGATCATTAGCATCGATTTGCACAATGATCCACATAGAAATAGTTGGGTGTGTCTGTTTTTAGAAATTGTAAAATTGGTAGCAGTAAAAAAAATATGAATCACTTCAATAGGCATAATGTTTTGGTAAATGTAGTAAGATGAATACAATTCGGTGTTTGGAATATATAAAAAAAAAACTCCATGCAAATTACACCTATAATCATAATTTTGTGTTGTTATACCACACCATATAAGTATTTCAAAGTCCAGATTCACCGTGATTACTTACCTAGTTTTATAGTGATAAAAATGATATTGCATGTGTTGGGAAATACTAAACATAAAATGTTGTTGCATTTGTTCTTGTTTTGATGTGAATCAGGCAGATCCATATAACTAATTAGTTGTTGGGTTTTAGAACAAAAACATTGAATATTTAAATATTGTTTGAATATAATTGAATGAAAATATATGCTTGGTGTTTGGGATACCAAAATGATGAATATTAGTTTTTTTTATCATTTCACCATTAAAAAATGATAAACTAAGAATGAAAATTATAATAATCAAAATCTATAAATTGTAAAAAAAAAAATTAATACAAATTACTGTTAACCTACCAAAATAGTGAATATTTATCATTTTATTAGTAAAAAACATTATAAACTAAACATTAAAACTATAATAATCAAAATCTATAAATGGTAAAACCATTATACTTTAACAGTAAACCAGGGTGCCACTGCAAAATACATGCGTAAACCCAACATTCAAGAATCAAAAGAACTCTATAAAATCAATTTTTTAAGTTAAATTAACTCCGGGCATCTTTCTTAATTATATTAATTATTTTCATTTTTCTATGTTATATTAATATAGATTGTAACCGACATAATTGTAATGTCTCATGTCTGGATAAATACTAACTTTTCCAAACTTAAAATAAAAATGGTAGTGAAATACATGGTAAGAAAGATGTCTATATCTGCTTGATCGACAGTTTAGTGCTATGTGCGTACTCGTCTGGTTGATACAAGTGGGAAACCTCAACGAAAAAATCTGGGTGAAAGGTAGCGTCAATAGACGGTGGAGTGACTAATTTGGTGTGGCAGCAACCAATTTCATAAATCCGGCGAAATTTGTCTTCCGGTCCAGCAGTGGTTCGTGTTCATCAATAAGTTCCTGGGCTGAGTAATTTTTTGCTTCAAAGGCCATAGTCATCAAAACGGGCACCGAAACAGGTACTCCTCTGAGTTCACCACTGCACTGCTTGATATACCACGCTCCTCTAAGTACCTCCATGTGATCATCTACGTGATCATCATGATGTTAACCATGGAGTTGGGCAATAGCCATACTACCTTTAATTGGCCATCGTTCTTTCGTGGAGAAGAATGATACATAGAGGAGGAAAAACACGTATGGAACCTAAATTTACAAATAAATAGAAGAGTAGTTTAAAAATTTAAATTGCATGAAGCGTTTGAGAATTAAAAAATAAATAGTGAGAAAATTTTACGAAATGAATTTTTAGAACGATATTTTGTATACTAATTTGTTAACTTAGTTACATGGAAAAATGCATATTAATTATAATATATAGGGAGTAATTAACACATTTCTAACGCTCAATTTTTAATTATCACTATTATTACTTACTACTATACATCTCAGCGAAGTTTATAGTATTTGGGATTAGTTAAAAAAATGTTTTATTTTTGCAGGCTATAATAGCTTGCAGTAGCTCTATGTTGTATAAGTTGTTCTCCAAACTTTAGATCTTATATAATTTTTATGTTTTTTCTTTCTTCATTTTCTTTTATCTTAGCTTCTACTAAAGCATAATTTAGATGTTTCCCTTTATCTTTTTGTCTCTTTTTCTACTTTAGTATGGTAATTTTTCTGTATTAAACCATTTCTCAATAAACATAAATGTAAATTCATAATCAAATTCAACATTCACTATCATATTCTCCTCACATTTTTCCATTGTTATAATAAAAATAACTTCAATTTCATCTCCTGCATGTGTACCTTTATAGTGGGCTTCACTTCATTCAAATTTAACATTCACTGTCATATTCTCGTCACATTTTTCCATTGTTATAATAAAAATAACTTCAATTTCATCATGTACCTTCATAATGGGTTTCACTTCATTCACCATGCTCATGCTCTACATTTGGTATAAAGTTACATTTTTCTTATACAATTTCTTCAACAAACTTCTTTGTAGTCTTCAATATAACTACAGTCTCCTTGTCTTAATTACCTTTTTTTGTTTCGATGGTCTCTTCCATATCTCTTCTCATTGCTTTTGCAATGTTAAAATCTTAAATTTCTTCTTACAACAATTGCTTCATAAATTGTAATGATATGTGGCTCATCTTGTCTATTGGTGTCACTTTCCCTTTCATTGTACATCATCTCTAAAATATCTCACATTTCTTTATTCCTTGTTACTGCTACAATTTTAAGAACAATGTTGTGATCGAAGCCTTGTTAAAGGGGAAACAATGTTGCTACATCATCTTTTTTATTCACTCTAAACTAATTCTTATGATATTGAATCATGATCTTATAGGTTGGTTGACTTAAATATTCTAACAAATCTGTTGGAGAATCTAATTCTAACCACTTGCTACGAGTCACAACTTTCCAGCCAAATGTCACAGTGGATTTTAGTTTAGTCCAGTTCTATTGAGTTGAGTTCAGTCTCACCGCAGTGATTTATTACTAATGTCGAGTTAAGTTCAGTCTCACCGCGGTAACTTATTACTAATGTCTCCAATATAATCTTATTTAATTGATTCGTAATATTGAGAAGATAAACCTCTGCCCCACATTTTTCATTTCTTAACATAATATTAGAACACTAAATTACATATAAATCAAAAGAAAGCAACATTAATTTTTTTATTTTTTATTTTAATATAGAGTTAGAGGAAGACAAGAGTAGATCGAATTCAAATAAAATCCACATCAAGCTATTAATATTAAAAAAACAAATTTATTTGAGTGGCCAGTGGACTTGGTTAAGTGTGTTGATCAACACAGACTTACCAAACTCTGAAAGTAGGTGACTCATCACATAAGTTGCGCTTCGGGAAGTGGGCTGACAGCTGATAATTCAGCCTCTAATACTTCAATTCACCGTTTCCCACGAAGACAAATTTAAACCAGGCGAATGATTTTATAAAGGTACTGTCGCCTCTTCACAAAGCCAAATTATAAAAGGTACCATAAATCAAGTTGTTTAATTAAGGGATCCACAACGTCAAACTTAAATGAAGTCGAATGAAAGTGGAATGAAACCTCCACGATTTATCAAATACCGGTTTTTTTTAAGGTCAAACGATATCTCGTTTATTCCATGAATGAGAAAAAAACATCAACTTTATTTCTCACGTACTGGAGAGCTCTTTTTTTTTTTTAAACGGGCATTCGAAAAAAAAGGAGTTCATTTAAAAGAGGAAGTTTTTATTTTTAAACCACGGAGGCTGCATAGCAGTCAGTCCCTGCCTTGAGTGGGGAAATAGAAACAGTATGTTGAAATATAATTTCAACTGCGGCATTGAATGCAGCAAAACCACTGAGGAAAATCACGCAGACTTCCCCGCACTGCCTTTTGCCAAACGCTGTTTTTCTTCAAAGAGCTGCGATCACTCTCACTTGTTGACGCGTGTCCACGGGAACTGTTTCAAAACCACCAATCCCCCGGCAAGTAAAGTTCGTGAAAATGGGACCTTGGGGAATTGATGACAACCATCCGATGAGATCAATGGCTGCATACAGGCCTACACCATGGAGTCTTTTATGAACCTTACATGAAGTGAAAGCTTTGATATTGACCACCAGTTTTTATCCGTAAAAATAATAAATGTAATTTAATGTGATTGGTGAATGTTGGTAAAACGTTTTAATTTTATTGTTTTTTTTTTAACCACGGAAGTATGGGCAAAAGTCAAACAATATATGTAATGTTTTTTTTGTTCATTGTATTTGCAATGTGTGCGCACAAGAAAAAAAAAAAGAACAGGGCAGCGTGGGAAGTCTTTTTGTTGAACTTATGTAAGGAAACAGAGATGTAATTTTTTTTTGAGAATATGAAGTTGCCATAAGCAGCACCCGACAGGTAATTTTTTTTTGTTGTTGCTCGTTGAGAGAAAAGGAGAAGGAATTTGCAGCAAAGCGTGAATGTAATATTTTGTTGAAAGGGAAATGTAAAACGCAGCAGCGTAAATGCAAGTAAAAAAAATTTACACATAGTAGTGTAATTTTTTTTTGTAAGAGAGAGAGTAATTTTGTTTCTGCTTCTGAAGCAGTGTTGGTAAAAATCCCTCAGGAAGACGTTTTGTAACAACAGTTTTATTTTAATGAATACAAAGCTTTTGTGGGTGTGTGTAATACTCTGTTCTTAGAAGACAATTATAGCTTCCCTGTGTAAAGATCCTGTGCAAAACAGAGTATTTTCTCTATTCATTTTTGTTTGAAATTATCAAAAATTTCCAACATGGTATCGTAGGTTGTCCAGGCTCTTTGAAGGTGTCAAAGAAGCTGAAGGGAAGGATTTCTTGTTGCAGCAACTTCTCCAGTAGAGTGAAGACTCAATCAAGAAAGGATCCAGGTATTTCTCAAAGTTTTTTTTGTGTATTGATGCTGAAGAAATAGTCAGTTATTTTAAATACACAGTCAAATATTTGAAGCATAGCTGAGAGTGCAAGGAATGGCTGACTCCAGCACCAGCACTAGCATGGGTATTTTTAATAATCAGCTCCCACAGTTTAATGGGAAAAACTATGACTATTGGGCAATAACCATAAGAGCCCTGTTTGCCTCACAAGATTTATAGGAACTTGTTGAATATGGGTTTGAAGAACCAGGAAATGAAGATGAGTTTAATAGATTAACTCAGGCAGAGAAAGATCTGTTGAAGAGCAATAAGAACAAGGATTCAAAAGCCCTCGTATTTTTGTATCAAGCAGTGCATGAGAGTGTGTTTCCAGGATAGCAGCAGCAAAAACATCCAAAGAAGCATGACAAACTCTCAAGACAGCCTATCAAGGCATGGAGAAAGTGAAGACAACAAAACTATAGTTGATGAGGAGAGATTTTGAGAATCTGTGCATGAAGGAGTCAAACAATATTGACTCATTCTTCACACATGTGATTGGTCTGGTCACACAAATAAGATCTCATGGAGAAACTCTTGAAGAAATGAGGATTGTGAAGAAACTATTAAGGGTTATACCATCAAAGTTCGATGTGATTGTCACCATTATAGAAGAGACAAAGGATCTCACAAACTTTTCATTTGATGAACTTCAGGCATCACTGATAACTCATGAGCAGAGGTTGAGTAGAAATGAAAACTCATCTCTAGAGCAAGCCTTCAAGACCCAGATGTCCTTTGGAAGAGGAAGAGGTCAAGGCAGATGAAACAAGAGAGGAAGAGGCAGAAGCCAAAACAGAGGTGGAAGGAACAGTGCAGCAAATGCTCAAGGAAGAAGCAATAATCCAAATCAGAACCAAGGCCAAGGCAGCAACCAACAAAGTGGATAACATCATGCTCAAGGACAAAGGTATGAAAAATCCAATGTCCAATGTTATTATTGTAAAAAATACGGGCATTATGCAAATGAATGTAGGAAAAGACAGCATGATATGAATAATAGATCTAGTGCAAATATCACTAGAGAAAATATTAGCCAAGATAATGTGCTTTTAGTTGTAATATGGCTGAAACAAACAGTGATGATATATGGTTTCTAGACTCCAGTTGCAGCAACCATATGACAGGAAACATAGCCCTGTTTTCTGCTCTAGATCAGAGTGTGAAGTCACAAGTCACACTTGGGTTGATAGTAAAATTTCTGTTACGGGAAAAGGAGAAGTAAAAATATTTACAAAGAAAGGTGAAAAGAAAACCATAGCAGATGTCTATTATATTCCTGGAATGAGGTGTAACCTCTTAAGTATTGGACAGCTTGCTCAAAATGGTTACAATGTTTTCTTTGTGAATGATGTATGCACAATCATGGATAGAGCACCCAGCAAACGATGCATTGCTGAAGTGAAGATGACGAGGAATAGGATGTTCCCTCTCAGAGTAAGGGCAGATTTGAAAAATAAAGAAGTAATAGCAGCAATGACACAAGAGGCTTTCCAAAGCGTACCAAAGGATGAAAATTGGTTGTGGCACTTAAGATTTGGACATCTCAACTTTGGAGGTCTTAATTTGTTGAGTAGAAAAGGAATGGTAAAAGGATTACCATTGGTAGAGAAACCGAACAGCCTTTGTGAAGGTTGTATTTTGGGGAAACAACACAGAGAAAGTTTTCCATCAGGGAAAAGCATAAGGGCAAAAACACTCTTAGAGATTGTCCACTCAGACTTATGTGGACGAATGCAAACTCCATCACTGGCAGGCAGCCTATATTTTCTAACATTCATTGATGATTTCACCAGAAAGACTTGGGTTTATTTCCTGAAGAACAAAAGTGAAGTGTTTGAAAAATTTAGCAATTTCAAAGCACTTGTAGAAAATCAAAGCAGGCTGCATATCAAAGTTTTAAGAACTGACAGAGGAGGTGAGTATATCTCCAAGGAATTCCTACGATTTTGTAGAGAAAATGGAATACACAAACAATTTACCACAAGGTACACTCCGCAGCAAAATGGAGTAGTTGAAAGAAAGAATAGGACCATCATGGATATGGCAAGGAGTATGTTAAAGGCAAAGTATTTGCCAAATGATTATTGCGCTGAAGCTGTACACTGTGCAGTGTATATTTTGAATAGGTGTCCTACAAAAGTAGTCATGAATAGAGTGCCGGAAGAAGCATGGAGTGGGAGAAAGCAAGGAGTCACCCACATCAAAGTTTTTGGATGTGTGGCTTATGCACACATTCCAGATCAGCTAAGGAAGAAGTTGGACAACAAAGGGGAGAAATGTATTTTCATTGGATACAGTGAGGAATCCAAAGCTTACATGTTGTATATCCAATCTATCAAGAAGTTTTTTGTGAGCAGAAATGTTTAGTTCATTGAGGAGGAAGCTTGGGATGGAAGCATAGAGAAAACAATGAATGTTAAAAACTGTTTGTCTCATGATGAAAATGATGAGGAGATGGCTGAAATATATTACCAAACAGTAGCGCCAACACAAGGGCAGCAAGATACACCCTTGAGGAGAAATGAAAGTGCTTCTCCAAGCACACCACAAGGAGGAAATTCAAGTGCTTCTTCAAGCACTTGTACACCAAATGAAAGAGGTAAGAAGTTTAGAAATTTAAGTGATATTTATGAGCATGAGGCAGCAAATGAACGAATGAATTCTTTGTTTGCATTATATTGTCATGTTGATGACCCTGTGCATTTTGAAGAAGAAATTAAGGATAGGAAATGGATAGAAGCTATGGATGAGGAGATCAATGCCATAGAGAGAAACAAGACATGGGATTTAGTTGAACTACCAAAAGGAAAGGAAGTCATTGGAGTTAAATGGGTCTACAAGACCAAGAGCAATGCTGAAGGCAAAATAGAAAGACACAAAGCAAGACTGGTTGTCAAAGGATATAAGCAGCAATATGGGAGAGACTATGAGGAAACTTTTGCACCGGTTGCAAGAATGGAAACAGTGAGAGCAGTGCTATCCATAGTAGCACAAAATAAGTGGAAAGTTTACCAAATGGATGTGAAGTCAGCGTTCCTAAATGGAGTGTTAATGGAAGAGGTTTACATTGAACAACCTCTAGGCTATGAAAAGAAAAGCCAAGAGCACAAAGTGTGCAGATTGAAGAAAGCTCTTTATGGGCTGAAGCAAGCACCAAGAGCATGGTACAGTAGGATAGATTCCTATCTACGGGAAAATGGATTTGAGAAGTGTGAGGGAGAACCCACCCTCTACATCAAAGAGAAGGATGGTAAATTACTAATTGTTGTGTTGTATGTTGATGATGTTATTTTCACATGTAATGATGATTATCTCATTGAAAATTTCAAAATAGTCACGAAAGAAGAATTTGAGATGACTGACATGGGTTTGCTGAGATACTTCTTAGGAATAAAAGTAGATCAAAATGAAAATAGGATTTTTTTCACAATCAAAATATGTTAATGAAGTGTTGAAATGATTTAATATGCCAGACAACAATGCAGCAATCACTCCCACAGTGATGGGATTAAAACTTAGCAAAGAGGACAGCAGCAAAGATTTTGATCCTAGTTTGTACAAGAGCATAGTTGGCAGCCTCATATATTTAACTGCAACTAGGCCGGATATAATGTTTGCTCTTAGTTCAATTTCCAGATTCATGGAGAGGCTAAAAGAAGCACATTGGTAGGTAGCAAAAAGAATTCTGAGGTATGTTAAAGGTACTAAAAGGTTTGGTATTTTATATACTGTCTCAGAATGTTCAGATTTAATTGGATACACTGGTAGTGATTGGGCTGGAAGTGTAGATGATCCGAAAAGCACATCCTGTTATGTCTTTCACATGGGTTCAGGAGCCATTTCATGCGCTTCTAAGAAACAACGTATTGTAGCATTGTCTACAGCAGAGGCAGAATATGTGGCAGCTATAGTGGCAACATGTCAAGTAGTTTGGATGAGAAGAATGTTAAGGAGTTTATGCCAAGAGAAAACAAAAGGAACTATGATTTTTTGTGACAATAGCTCAGCTATTGCATTATCCAAGAATTCTGTGTTTCATAAGAGAATGAAACACATTGACAGAAAGTTTCACTACATTAGGGAATTGGTGAACAATGGTGAAATTGTTTTACAACATTGCAAAACTCAGGAGCAAGTTGCTGATACTCTGACCAAGCCATTGGGCCAGAAAAGTTTTGAATTTTTGAGGAAATGTCTGGGTATGACTGATAACCCAACAGTTGAAATTAAAGGGGAGTGTTGAAATATAATTTCAACTGTGGCATTGGATGCAGCAAAACCGCTGAGGAAAACCACACAGACTTCCCTGCACCGCCTTTTGCCAAACGTTGTTTTTCTTCCGAGGGCTCCGATCACACTCATCTATTGACGCGTGTCCACGGGAACTATTTCAAAACCACCAATCCCCCGACAGGTAAAGTTCGTGCAAATGGGGCCTCCAGGGAATTGATGACAGCCATCCGATGAGATCAATGGTTGCGTACAGGCCCGCACCATGGAGTCTTTTATGAACCTTAAGGGAAGTGAAAGCTTTGATATTGACTGCCAGTTTTTATCCGTAAAAGTAATAAATGTAATTTAATGTGATAGGTGAATGTTGGTAAAATGTTTTAATGTTATTGTTTTTTCTTTACCACGGAAGTATGGGCAAAAGTCAAACAATATGTGTAATGTTTTTTTTTTGTTCATTGTATTGGCAATGAAACGCACAACAGTGCGCAAAAGAAAAAAAGAACAGGGCAGCATGGGAGTTTTTTTTTTTTGAAGTTATGTAAGGAAACAGAGCAGCGCCTGTATGTAATTTTTTTTGAGAATATGAAATTGCCATACGCAGCAGCGGAGAGGTAATTTTTTTGTTGTTGCTCTTTGAGGGAAAACAAGAAGGAATTTGCAGCAAAGCGTGAATGTAATATTTTGTTGAAAGGGAAATGTAAAACATAGCAGCGTAAATGCAAGTAAAAAAATTTTACACATAGCAGTGTAAATTTTTTTTTTGTAAGAGACAGAGTAATTTTGTTTCTGCTTTTGAAGCAGTGTTGGTAAAAATCCCTCTGTTAGAGGAAGACTTTTTGTAAAAACTATTTTATTTTAATGAATACAAAGCTTTTGTGGGTGTGTGTAATACTCTGTTCTCAGAAAACAATTATAGCTTCCCTGTGTAAAGATCTTGTGCAAAACAGAGCATTTTCTCTGTTCATTTTTGTTTGAAATTATCAGAAATTTCCAACACAGTAGGCATGTACATAGAGATTTAAGATAAGAACATTTCATACTCGAGATTTCAGATTGCAGCTTAGTAGAAAGGCCATCGCAGAAACAACCAACCTTGCTCATCTTTCCTGGCTGGCTCAATGCATCCATCTGTCCTGCATAACTACCGTGTCTACCCACCTCTAGGCTGTCTGCCTTGTCAAAGCCCTGCATTTGTACCTAACTGCCGCCCATCTACGCAAAGCAAAATCCATCCAAGCTAGCGAGTCAAAAAGGCTGCTATGAATAGATTCTGAAACTGAATTTCATATAATCTTGATAACAAATCATTCCTTAATTAAATCTAAGTCAAAAAAATAAAAATAAGCCAAGGCTATAGATTGAGGGTGAGAAAAGACAATTAAAGTCTTGTAAACAACACAAGCAGTCAGATAATCCGAAACTTCTAAGCAATCAGAGCTGTAGAATAAGTCCCCCAGGCATCAAAATTAATGTAAAAGCTTAGAACAGAGAAAGTGTACAGAGAAACAAGGCCAAGCAAGACTGAAGAAAGAAACTAAAATCGAATAACCTTTCAAACAAGACAAATCAACAATTTTCTAATCTAACGATAGTTCTATTTTAAATTTTGGAATATTTTGTTCATTAAGCGAACATACAAGTACTAATTCTCCATGCAAGCTCATATATCGATGGAGAATTAGTACTTTCTATACATCTCTATCTACTAGTGTAAACCTTACTCACTAGTAGTTCTACTCAGAAGCTACAAAGGAAGTGGCGCTAAGGCAGTCCATGCAGCTAATGAATAAGGACTAAGGCTTCTAGACCTTAAGGCAAGAGTGCTAAGACCTTGAGTACTTACACTACAACTTAAGACTACAGCTGAACGAGGAGATTGTTGATACAGGATTTAACTAAAATGGGAACCTTAGCTTAGGTTGTATCAATGCAAGTATCATAGCGGAGAAGTTCGAGTAGAAGGTTCCCCAACCTTACAAGTATATCAGCTCTGCAATCACAACCTGGCTTGAATGGATCAACAGCATAAACTTATTATAATTAAGATTGCATTACTCATTAAGGTTGTTTTAATGATGCATAAACACTTGTTTGTAGTGGCACTTTCATTGATTGCATGGACAGTGGCCATCCTCAATTCCAACTCTAAGTATTGATTTATTGTCACAGTGGACTTTGTAAACGTCTCCATGTGAGCTAGTATATAAAGAATATAGCAAGGACATCTAGATGGGCAGGTATAAAGCATAAATGCAATATCTTATGTTAACACGTATATAGACCAAGGAAAAAAGAAGCTGATTCCCTAGAGCAGCTCTATGATGGGTGGTCTATATATTTCTCTTTTTTGACAGACACATTATGGACTAGTAGGCATATAGGGCGGGGTTCACTGTAAGAGCGCTGACTCAGAAGCTAAGAGTATTGACTCTATGGTGGTTAGGGAATAAATAGAGATGAGGGACTAATAATACTGACTAATAATATTGGAGGACCATGGACCTAACCTCTAGGGAACCTATAGCTAGAGTAAGGCAACATGCATGGGAACTAATCAATACCTTGTACTAATTAAGAAGATCTACTGAACCATACTATCTTAAACAATAGTCTCCAGCAATTAAGGTGGAACAATTATGAGCTGACTATGACATTAAATTAGAATATGATGGGCAATAAGGGTTTCCTGATCCCCTAAAAAGGAAATGAAGTATGAAAAAGAAAGGCAAAGATAAAGGTGAAATTAAATGTCAAAGCACTCGAAATTCAATAAACTAGAAATTTTTAGTTCATAAAAGTTAATACTGTTTATTAAATTTCCAGAAACATGACATTGATTGACACATTTTTTTCCTTCCAATCGAGAAAAGTAAGACATACACGATAATTGTTGCATTGTATGGTCGTCACTTGTGGAATTGACCAAAAGAACCGGTATGGCATGAACTGAGCTGCTACTTTCTACTTCTTGCGTTTAGGCAGTATCGCTCCAGGTAGGCGAGTGAAAAGTATAGGCATGCAATGCCATCGATACAATAATAGGTAGATGTATGTGTACCGTCAGATCCTTTTGCTTGAAACAGAGTTCCTTGAGCCCCTATTAGAGTTGTTTAGGGCTTTAGCCATATAGTGTTTGGATCATAATCGAAGGCATCTGGACCGGGTATACGTTTGCTAGTTGAAGGTGTTTGCATCAACTATTGTAACTATGGATGGGCTGATTGGCTGAGGTCTAGAGTCTTTTTGCATAATCCACCAAGGAGCAAAGCCACTGCTGGGTAAGGAATGATATGCGTTATCTATAGTCTTGCAGTATATATAGTAATTCACCTCTAGCTCTCGAGAGGGGCTTAGGTTAGGGACAACAGTCAAGGGGTGAGAAACCTACTCTGAATTCATGTCAAATGCAAAGGATATTGGTAGGTCCATCTATACCTTCAGCTGCTACCACTGATCTGGATTTAAACAACAACGCAACAGATTACAGAGATAACCATAAATATAGAGATGCGATAACCATAAAAATAGAGATGCAGTGGAAATAATACTTCATTTCATTAATGGAGAATATTGAAATATGCTTACAAATAGAAATAAACCAGCTAGGGCAATGGTAGCTTATCTCTGAGAAGAGATGTGTCGGCTACATGCCTCTGAACTGTTTCCAACTGTGTTACAATGAGGCTCGAGGGCCTATTTATTGTTGAGAAACAATGGAAAACCCTTCATATTCCAAAACCTAACCCTAGAAGATGAAACGCCAAATTGTGGGCCCCGTTTTTGGGTAAGTTGGTACATCAACTTCCCGAGGTCGCGAATTGGTGGTACTATCTCCGTTTGACGTGCATGATAGCCCATTGGAAAGATCTCTCCGAGGACTACGACAGAAAAGATGATTTTTATCAGAAAAATCGCTGGCGGTAGATTTCCCAAAAAACGTCGTTTAGGGCCTCAAAACGGCTCCGGAAGTTCAGGACCCGAAAAACTGCTAAAAATAGTAAACTATGCTATAATTAAGGAAACTGAAAAACTAAAAGAGACAGTTGTGGGGGTCCAAATGGGATAGGTGGGTGGCCACCAACATCCACCTGGATCATTCCTCCCCCTTAGGAAGCAATGGTCCCCATTGCGTTGAGTTCCTCCCTGAGATGAGGAAGCTTCTGCTGAGTTGGGTCTCTGGTGAGCTGTTCTGCAATCTCTGATGTGTCCAGAAATGGTGGGGAGCATGGTTGGCGACGGTCCACATTGAACACTTGGTGCAAGTGAAGGAATGGAGGAACGCTGTGCTTCAAAGCATTGTTTCCCGTATACTTGTTACTAGTGTAAGGACCATGTCGAAGTGGTCTGAGTTTCTGATGGGTTTTGGTAAGGCGCTCCCTCTGCAAATGTAACCAAACTTTGTCGTCCACCTGAAACTTGTGTGGTACGCCTCCAGGTAAGGAGAAGTTGTTCCTGTGTTCTGTCACGACTGTATCCCTCTGTTGCTGCTGCTGTGTGGAGGAACCCTTCGCGGGGGTCATGGATGTATCAACGATCTTCCCCTTACTTTGGGAGCGAACTAGACAGAAAATAAATTTCCTAGTCTGTGAGATGAGCTTGCTGCCTTTCTTAGCAGTAATCAAAGAGGTGGCGGTAGGTGGGGCTACCTCCAGTATCCTGTATAATGAATTATCCAAAGAAATGATGATAGCGCGAGGCCTTGACTCATACACATCATGTCGCCTCCATAAGTATGGCTGGCCTAATAGTACATCACAAACATCGAGAGGTGTAACATCACACAATACCTCGTCTGTGAAGGGCTTGATGCTATAGGGAAGGCGGCACTGCTGGTGAACTTTGAGATCTCGTCCTTCGTGAAGCCAATCGATACTGTATGGCTGTGGGTGTGGTGTAGTTGGTAGGCCCAACCGCTTCACGATCTCTGCTGAAATGAGGTTCTTTTGGCTGCCACTGTCGACAATGAATTGCAGCGGCGAACCCTTCACCCACATCTGTGAGTGGAAAAGACGTTCCCCCTCCTCTGGATCTTCAGGCTTATTTTTCTGGATCTTGGCAGTAGGAACAGTGGCGCTGGGATCCGCATCAATGATCTGCTTTTCTTTGTCATTCCCCTTGTCGGGTTCTGACTCAGAGTCGGAACATGCATCTGATTCGGAAGCCTTCAACTCAGCCACCAGCGACTGCTTGGTCCGACACTCACTTGTGTTATGAGTGGGACTCTTGTGGAACTCACACCACTTTCCTGTGTCCTTCTTCGGCTTCGTGGTGTTGTTCTTTTCTGACGGGTTGTCTTGGGTCACCCCACCTTGGCTTTGTCCTTTGGGCTTTGGATTTGCAGATCCAAAGTCTCGCTTCTTCTGTTTTAACTTTTGCTCGATTTTGACAGCGTATCGGTATGCTGTGCCGAGTGAGGAGATGTTCAAGAACTCCATCTCTTGCTGGATGTATCTATGTAGGCATCCACGGTATTTGAGTACCAGAGGCAGCTCAGAATCTTTGATACCCAATTGTGTGTGAAGGGTATGAAAAATGTTTGTGAACTCCGGCACATCTTGGTCTCATCCCTGCCGTAGGGTGGTCCATTTGATGTATTTGTCCTCATAGCTTTTGACAGGGTAGTACTGCTCCTTGATGGCATCCCGGAAGTCATTCCAAGTGTTGTAGGGAAAAGTATCCGACTCGGATGACCCTATCCCACTCTAAGGGTGATAGTTCCTTAGCAACAACTGTAAAACAAACTACTTAAGGTTTACTTCTTTATGAAAGCAAAAGAGAATGGAGAAAAGCACTAACCGTTGCCTTGCGCTTAATGTCGAATCCAAACTCTTCTCTTTGGCCACTTGCTCCTAGCTCCTTGTTCTTTTGCTTGCCCAGCTACAATGAGATCCTGCAAAATAACAAAGAAGGAAACTACAAGAGGCATGCAATCATAACTGGTTCATGGATTAGTGTAAACCAAACATGCAATCATCACAATATATTATTGAAACAAGAGCACATAGAAGAACCTCAATAGCTTTTATTAATGAAGAAGTAAAGGTTCTGAGAGTATTACAACCATTGAAGGCTCCAACCCAGCAACACCTCCCAGCAGAAAGAATTTCTCCTCTTCACCTCTCTCAAACAATCACCCAATAGTTCTATAGTGAAACCAACAGCATATCATTACTTTGCACAAAATTCCAGCCCCCTGAGCTCATAGGAGAGAGCTCAATATATAGATGAATTGAGAAAGGATGAGTCAGCTTGCAACTGATGTGTAGTTGCCTTGTGTCCTCTCTCTCTTCAGTTAATCTTTAGTTGATCTTCAGTTCTTGAGTCCACTTGGAGAACCTTGCTTCCACTTGGAGAAACAGAGCCTCTGACTCATCACAAGGCGAAATACCTGATCCAAGTGTCATTTTTGGAAGATTCCAGAGCAATGACTCAGTGTGCCACTTGTCCCATCTCGCTCAGTGCAGGTGGCCTTTGTTCCACTTGCTTTGCAACGCAGGTACACCATGGAGCAACTGAGTTTCAGCACAGAAACCTAGTGGAGCACCTGCTTTGATTTCAGGATTGCTTGTTTTTGAGTGTTTTCAGGTGGAGAACTGATCTGAGAGCTGTTGGTTTGCTGACCTTGTTCCTCTAGGGGTAGGAACATCATGTTTAGGGAACTTTGGATCCCTTGGATTATTGACAATTCATGCTTGTTGCTGTAAGGCACAAATTTGTCTATAACAGATGCCCCCTAACGTATGAGGTCGTTTATCGGGTGAAATGCTTTATTGAGAGGATCCGAAGTTCATTCAATCTGCTGAGAAGTGTCCTGTAATAAGATACAATACGATACATTATTTTTCATACATTTTCATGATCTAGCTGAGGCGGGCATTCCCATGCTCAGCTTTATAAATACATTTTGGTACATAGAACAGACGATCGTCTGATTGTAGACTGATAATTCTCTGCTGAAATTATCATCCTTTGAGAAGGATGATCATCTGCTGCAATGATGTACATATCAAATGTCTTTATATCCTGAATATATATCGCAGCCCGGATGGATGAAACTAGATCCGGGGTCTTCAATCTCTTCCGATCTTCACTCGATGTACAAGTCGATCCATGTGAGAATTTCTTGAAGTCGAACATGGAAAGACATCGCTTGATTACCGGCCAATGATGTAAACCGTTAACAAGCGCGAGAGGAATCACCGATAAGGATGATGACCCTCAAGGTACAGCAATACAATTCACATGGTGGGAATAAAGGACTTGGCGTCGACCACCATGCAAAATCCTCTGGTCGAAGGTCATTGATGTATACCTGTCGCCGGAAGTGAGAAACTTGCCATTGAGGCATGCAAGCTTCAAAGTACTGAAGGGGTTGTTCCTAGATCAACTCCTTGGATAATGAGCTAATGTCGACAAGGAGCGATCCGTCAAAGGAGGGCCTTAATGAATCCCACATCAGTGACACGGAACGGAGCTAGTGATTGTGATGAGGTGAAAACAAACTGTGATGTATGATTCAGGGTGGCGGTCATGAAGTGGATGAAGGATAATGTATGGCAGTGGATGGGACACGGTTGACTCTTTGCAGAACCACATCTCTTGAACATATAACGACACTGATGTGATGGATTGGTAGCATTACCCCAATTGTGGATGGTGTGGCGAGGACCATGGTTATGAGACCGGTGAATGAAACAACCCAACCCGATGTGATACGGAGGACAAAGTGTCATGTTCAAGAGTGACTTGCTACCATTAATGCTGTGAGGTTCTCCCAATTTTTCCCCAGTCATTGCTGACCAGTACCTCTTTATTTTTGTCAAGCTTGAGGAGGATAACATATGCTTGTTCTATAACCTGCCCTTCGGGCAAGCCCATCGCTATGTTTTAACGAGCCTAGCGATAGGGAAACTCGTTCTCATCTAAAGACAAGTTTGTCGCTATTTAATCATTTTAACGAGTCTAACGACAAGGAAAACTCAGTCCTTTTCATTTTTAGAGAGTCTGAAAAGGTACGGAAAGTTAACTCCAAAATTCCTTTTTCGTCTTCTAATCCCTTAAGTCCGAAAAAGTATAAAACAATACAGAAGGGATGAATTTTCGATTGCTTTAACGAGCCGAACAAAACAAGTGCTCGATCTTTTTGTGCAATAATCCCTCAGGTCCAAAAAGATTAAAATCTAGAGGAGGGATAGCTTCCCGGTCGCTTTAACGAGCTGGAAGGCCAAAACTCGGCAATCTTTTCATATTTTACGAGTCAGTGAAAAGAGCTTAAAGACAACTCGTCTTTCGAGGAACGAGTGATTAACAGGGCAGCAGCAGATTCCAGGTACAGGTTGGAATATTCCAATCACGGCAGTGTCACAAGGATGGCTTAGTGAAATCACTCTTTGCAGCTGTTCCTCAAAATGGGTAAACAAACATATGGAGATGAACGATTGGCCAAATGAACGGATGGAGGTGAGACTGCAAGAACACGACCAGGGGCTTTAATATGGCTGTCAAAGGTTACATTTACCAAGGTTATTTACCGGTTCATTTTTTCTGGGTGAGCTTGAACTCTAGGGGAAGATTGCTCACAACTTATGTTTATTTTTTAACGAGCATGAACTATGCGCTAAAACTGCTCGGATCTTGCGTTTATTTTTTAACGAGCATGAACTATGTGCTAAAACTGCTCGAACATACCAGTCATAATACAAGAAACGCCTCAGGTGAGGTAGTCATATTTTAAGGAGCTATACCTCACTAGTTACTCCAATTTGGCAAGTTTTAACTTTTGCCCCACATCCTTTTTTCATGCTAGTTCAGAAACGACTAATCCAAAAAACAGATAAATAACCGCTCTTAGCTTGCACTCCAAAAGGTTTGCATGCCCCCAGGTATAAAATATAATTTCAAGGCTCCCCCTCCTCCGTCCCACCTCTGTTTTTCTACTTGTCATCTTGCTATATTTTTAACGGTACTTGTCTTCTCGTTATTTTTCGGTGCCGACGGTACTTGTCTTCCCATCAGTTCACTTTTAGGTTTTGCAAGATCGCAACAGATAAAACATTGGTGTTACGGAGGGAGGCCCTCTTACTTATTATCCGAAAAATAGTTCTGTTTGCTGCCGCAAACTAAACTCTCTTTTCGGCGGTGTCTATCATTAGGTTGCTAAGGATGGTGACTACTTGTTGCAGCAATTTCATCTCTTTCTTTGAAGACTGCCCCTACTTATCCTTCAAAACATATTGTTTTAATGGGTGAGGCTTGACATTCAAAGATGGTGGCTACTTGCTGCCACAAATGGATCTCCTCCTTAGGAGAGCCTACTTTTTTAGACAAAGGGAGACGATCTTTTCGCTCACATAACTTTGACAAAAGAATTTTATCCTAGAACAACCCTCTCTTCCTTTTTCGGACGGGGTACGGACTAGTCTATTCTTCTGCGGAAATTAACTTTATACCCAAGGTTTTCTCTGCCCAAGGCAGGCCAGGGTGCATGCCCCCTGGGTCCCAGTTCTTTCTTTCCGAATTACTCGCATTCATTGGGAAGTAGAACCGGGGGTGGAGGCATTTCTTGAGTGAATAAGCCGTTTAGGGTTGGTATTTGACTATTTGCGATGCGAGATCCCGGAAATGAAAGTTGGTCTACGAGCTTGACCATCTTTCCTTCGTGTGGAAAACACATTACTCTAAAGAGTGAGGAGACTATAGCTCCCATGCAATATATATAGTCCCGTCCAAGGAGTAGGTTATAATCCAAGGGTCCTTGGACGACCATGACATTCATATGAACTGTCTTCTTCCTCAATGTAATGGGAACATTGGGGAGAATCCCTAATGGGCGACTAGTTCCTTTATCAAAACCCGATAGATTTCTCATCTCAGGTAAAAGCGCCGGGGAACCCAGTGCTTTCCAAGCAATAGAGGAAAGGATACTCACAGATTCCCCTTCATCAATGATGGTTCCAGCCATTACCATTCTATAGATTTGGACAATGATTCTGAATGGTATACTGGCTGGTAACCGGGGTCTGCCTAGTTGGTTCCAATCAAAGGATACAACCAGGTTGCTTGGTGGTGGGACCGAATACACGACCGGATACGACCCTGACGATGTTCCTTCCTGCGATAAAGGAATGGGCGCATTGCCCTGATGTTCATCAGAGTCTGTGTTGATGAAAAGAATCTGGACGGTGTCATCCTTATTCTCTTCAGTGAGGGTGTCATTTGAAGATGAATCTTCAACGACGGTGTCATTTGAGGATGAAACCTCTGAAGGGAGAACCGGGTCAACTGCCGTTTCGACCTTTAGACTTTCGTCTGGTCTGGATTCAGTTGGTTCATTCTCAATGACCGACACTTCAGCTGACCACTTGAGCGGGCCAGCTGGATTTTCAACTATCGAGGGATTAGGCACGAGTTTTTGGTATCCAGGAGGAAGTCGTAACGGTGATACCGGACGATCTTCCAAAACTCTCTTCGCCTCATCTAAGAATGGACATCGGTGGATGGCGTGATCACCTTCACACAACATACAGGGTGATCTTGGTCTCCCTTTTCGTCCTTCACTCTCGCTAGTTGACGGATTGCAATCAACATGACTACCAGAGGTTGACGCTACCGGATTGTGCAACCTGGGGGACCAGTCCCTTAGTATCCGGGGAATACAAGGACAATCATGATGGAAGTGGGTCCCTTTGCAAATGACACATGGCGATTTAGGCCCGGTCGGTGCAGTGTGTGGATTTTTGTCAGATGTCTTTTGCTTGCCCCCAGCCGCCTTCGCCATAGGCCCCTTCTGCTTCTTTTCTTTCTTCTTCTTTTCCTTCTTCTCCATGGGAGGCTGACTTTTGCCGGCTCTACCTTGTGAAGATGAAGGATCAGAGGAAGAAATGTAAGAAGTGGAAGGCTGGTGGGCAGCTGTAGACTGGTCTGACTGTTGATTCGACTGCTCAGGATTTGTGGCGATTTGAACTACATTAGTTGAAAAGAGCCATACAGGTAGGCCAATTGTCAATCCTGGAAGTGACAATGTGGCCATATGAGGCGCACCAACATCTCCCCAAGAGGAGAAGGGATTTGGACTTCCACCAAGGTTACTTCCTTGGTTGGTGGGCTCCATACTTTTCAACTGAAAGATCAACGTGGGAATAAGAGGTGATTATGTTCCGTTTAAAATAAATTTTATTAACGACGCTTTAGACACAACTTTGCTTTTTCATGTTTTAAGAGTCGAGAAAAAGCTAAAGATGACTCTAGTCCCCTTCGATGTTTTAACGAGCCCGAAGTGACAAATGCTCGGATGGACTTTTTCAGTTATAGAGTTTGAAAAAGGCCAAAAGAAACTTCTCTGGAGTTCTAGGCAGAGGGTGTGCCAAACTTTTCGCGAAACCACATAATACGTTTTACGGTACGGGTGGTCGATCTTCGTGAATGCTGTGTTCACTGCATCACGATCAATAGGGCGGCCGACACAGCTTCCTATGGATAAAGGCTTTGTTCCTATAGGGGTCTCCCAATATATACGCGACGGTACGTGGGAGCACAAGTCCGTATTAGTGCCACCGACTCTCAGGAGGAATCACCCACCTTCGTAGAGATCAACAGTCACTATGTTTAACGACGCCGGAACACGTCTCTACCTAGACCTCTATGTGTTTGCGTTATGTTACAAAGCGTTGTTATGTAAATTGAATTTATTTTAATGTTGATCTTGCTTAGCAGTTTGCCTTTAAGGATCACCACGAGATGTATGTAACAAATTCCTGAATGCAGTCTAAGATGAGAAGTAAACTTTTCAATCTTTCAACTTTGAAAACCTTAACTACTGAGGGAAAAGAAAGGCAAATCTTTTCACACAGATCATAGAGCACACACTAAATGCAAATTTTTCCTAAATCGTCAAGCAAACAGTCAAATGCAAAATGCACAATGCATGTATTTTCTTTTCCCTTTCTTAATGTGGATGGGTTACAAAAAGAAAGTTGTTATATAACTTTGATTTCGATTTAAAGTGAAAACAAACAAGTTTGTCCAAAATCAAAAGACACCTTAAGATTCACTTGCTTAATCACTGGAAATGCATGAAATCAAACCATAATGACGAAAGTAAATGACTAATCAGCTATGGACAGCAAACAAGCTAACTCTTTAGACCAGCAAAATGCCTAACACAGGTTCAGATCTAAGAGGCCAAAAGCAAGACTAGTTTACTTTTCGTTATGGGAAATTGTAAATGAGTAAGAAATACAAAGAACAAGTACAATTTCGTTATATAACAGAGGCAGAATGATGGCAAGTAATATTGGTTTCAGAACAGGTGCAAGACTGGTAACTGGCAGCCAAATCAATAGTGAAAACAGGCAAGAGAAAAGGAGGAAACCCCAACAACACTAGGCAAAATTGGGCCAACGCAGGTGCTGCACAGCCAGTCTGGCTCTCACCGCAGGTAGCCCCTTCGGGACCTGCGTTGCAAAGCAGGTACCCTGTGTACTACCTGCTTTGGAAAACGAAAGTTGCGTTTTCACAGTTTCCGGGTCACAATTTTCTAAAAAATGCACAGTTTTTGCTCAAATCAGAAGCAATCAGTCAAGCACACTCAAAGGGATGATTAGGAAGGTGAAAAGCTATCACTAAGAGCTTACAAGGATCCTTGTAGATCAGCTCTTCAAATCATGAACTTACTCAGAAATGAGCCAGAGTAGCTGCCCTCTACTTCGCTTTTGATATAGTCAAAAGCTTTTCGATTCGGTACTCTCCTGTTCAGGAAATGAATAGCAAAATACTACAAACACAATCAAACGGATACGATCCCCAGGGGAGTCGCCAGTTTGTTGTAGGGAAAAGTATCCGACTCGGATGACCCTATCCCACTCTAAGGGTGATAGTTCCTTAGCAACAACTGTAAAACAAACTACTTAAGGTTTACTTCTTTATGAAAGCAAAAGAGAATGGAGAAAAGCACTAACCATTGCCTTGCGCTTAATGTCGAATCCAAACTCTTCTCTTTGGCCACTTGCTCCTAGCTCCTTGTTCTTTTGCTTGCCCAGCTACAATGAGATCCTGCAAAATAACAAAGAAGGAAACTACAAGAGGCATGCAATCATAACTGGTTCATGGATTAGTGTAAACCAAACATGCAATCATCACAATATATTATTGAAACAAGAGCACATAGAAGAACCTCAATAGCTTTTATTAATGAAGAAGTAAAGGTTCTGAGAGTATTACAACCATTGAAGGCTCCAACCCAGCAACACCTCCCAGCAGAAATAATTTCTCCTCTTCACCTCTCTCAAACAATCACCCAATAGTTCTATAGTGAAGCCAACAGCATATCATTACTTTGCACAAAATTCCAGCCCCCTGAGCTCATAGGAGAGAGCTCAATATATAGATGAATTGAGAAAGGATGAGTCAGCTTGCAACTGATGTGTAGCTGCCTTGTGTCCTCTCTCTCTTCAGTTAATCTTTAGTTGATCTTCAGTTCTTGAGTCCACTTGGAGAACCTTGCTTCCACTTGGAGAAACAGAGCCTCTGACTCATCACAAGGCGAAATACCTGATCCAAGTGTCATTTTTGGAAGATTCCAGAGCAATGACTCAGTGTGCCACTTGTCCCATCTCGCTCAGCGCAGGTGGCCTTTGTTCCACTTGCTTTGCAACGCAGGTACACCATGGAGCAACTGAGTTTCAGCGCAGAAACCTAGTGGAGCACCTGCTTTGATTTCAGGATTGCTTGTTTTTGAGTGTTTTCAGGTGGAGAACTAATCTGAGAGCTGTTGGTTTGCTGACCTTGTTCCTCTAGGGGTAGGAACATCATGTTTAGGGAACTTTGGATCCCTTGGATTATTGACAATTCATGCTTGTTGCTGTAAGGCACAAATTTGTCTATAACACCAAGTGGGTGCGGCTGAAAACAATGAGCCTGTACTTTCATCCTTCTGTTCGCAGTAGGTTTCCCACTAGTCCTTGACGTGGGCGGCTGCTTTGAGAAGAGAAAAAACAATCTTTTCCCGACTTGAAAATTCATGAACAGAAAAATACCCATCGAGTAGATTTAACCATTTATCTACAGCATCTGCATCTATTTGACCCTCAAAGATGGGGATTTCAAAATTTACTTGTACCTTAAATGGTGTGGCATTTCCAGAGTAACTGTTGGAAGCCGATGCATCGCCTCTAGGTAGCCGCTGAAGGATTTCGGCAAAGTTGTCCATCATCGCGTTCCTTTGTCGCTCGAGGGCTTCTTCGAGCAATATTCTGATAGGATCTCCTGCCCCCTCGTATTTCTTCTCATCCGCCATGGGAGGTCGTCGAGATTTGCGAGGCTGGTCTTGCAAAGGTTCGACCAATTCAAGCCCTAACTCCTTATATCCCGACCTCGTTGGGGACATGCAAAGAAAAGCAGAGAAAAAAAGCAGACCGCTCTGATACCACTGATCCGGATTTAAACAGGAACGCAACAGATTACAGAGATAACCATAAATATAGAGATGCGATAACCATAAAAATAGAGATGCAGCGGAAATAATACTTCATTTCATTAATGGAGAATATTGAAATATGCTTACAAATAGAAATAAACCAGCTAGGGCGATGGTAGCTTATCTCTGAGAAGAGATGTGTTGGCTACATGCCTCTGAACTGTTTCCAACTGTGTTACAATGAGGCTCGAGGGCCTATTTATTGTTGAGAAACAATGGAAAACCCTTAACATTCCAAAACCTAACCCTAGAAGATGAAACGCCAAATTGTGGGCCCCGTTTTTGGGTAAGTTGGTACATCAACTTCCCGGGGTCGCGAATTGGTCGTACTATCTCCGTTTGACGCGCATGATAGCCCGTTGGAAAGATCTCTCCGAGGACTACGACGGAAAAGGCGATTTTTATCAAAAAAATCGTTGGTGGTGGATTTCCCAAAAAATGTCGTTTAGGGCCTCAAAACGGCTCCGGAAGTTCAGGACCCGAAAAACTGCTAGAAATAGTAAACTATGCTATAATTAAGGAAACTGAAAAACTGAAAGAGACAGTTGTGGGGGTCCAAATGGGATAGGCGGGTGGCCACCAACATCCACCTAGATCAACCACTGCCACTACTTTGCTTTGTGTCCCACCTGTTTCGAAATTAGGGGTTGGTGCTGCTAACAAAAATTCTCTCTCTGGGAAAGATTCTCATTTATCCTAGCAAAAATTATCTGTGGTCTCAACTTCAATCAAGCGATCTTTAGCAGCAAAAACAACAAATATGGTATCAATCTTGGGCTCAAGTCCATCAGCAATAACTTTACAAAGACAACTAAATCAGAATCATTACAATATACAATAGCACTAGCAACATCTGAACTTGCGGCATCAACACAACAGCACCAACTTGCGACATCAATAAATATCAAGTCTTTTCCAAAAGCGGATGCATCAATTTTTCAAGAACTTAAGTTCAAATTAATCTGTTAACCAATGAAAACATTTATCTTCTGAGAAATTTTCAATAGAAATCAATTTGGAAAGCTATTTGATATTTGTTATTTTTGCATTTCTGAAAAATAATTTGTAAACGCTTTACAATATGAAAAATGATTTGGAAATGTTTCACAATATGATTGTCTATAGTTTTTTGGTTTCATATTGAATGCAGCCTAGTTATGTCTACCCAGCTCTATTCTGTCTGTGGTAACAGTTTAGTAAAGGAAAGATAGTTACGAAAGTTTCGATCCTTGATTCCTCTAGAATTGGTGATTCATAGCAAATGTAATGTCATCCCTGCTCAACATAGATAACCTATTTCGATAGTTTATCGATGGTTTTTTCTTCCTATTGAGCTAACTCCTCTATGTCTATTGCTTTGTTCTTAGGAGTAGTCCTCGGAGCTCCCCTACAGTAAGAAATAATATATCCTTTGGGATGCCTCTTCGCTCAGCGATTTTGTTAGAGAGTGATGGGCTTACCCCCACTTGAAATAACATCAATAGATAGATCGGGAACAATAGAGATCCATAGTGATCTATCAAATCGAGATCTATCAATCGATAGTCTTCCCAATAAAATAAGCCAAGCCAGGTGGGTCAAGCCCAACTTCATTTGAATATGAAATAGGTTGGCTTTGGAATGCAGCAGTTGGGGGTCAATAAGGAGGGAGTTTGGTTTTATTGACTGAATCCCTCATTTGTTTTACTAAGCTCGAATGTCAGCGCCCGATAGGAAACTATTATCAAACAGAAAGACCATAGCAAGTTTTTGAATGGAATGCACCATGGCCAATGACAACTTATTACCTAAGCTGATGCAACCCTGAAGTTCAGTAAGTATTAATAACCCAAAAAAAAAAAAAAATTGTAAATTTGCTTTATTGTTTTGAAATTACAATTGATAATTCTGCAAACTCATAAAATTCTCCCAGGAAAAAAATGATAAATGAAAATTAATAATTCTATAGGAAAAGAAAAGTTGAAGTTGACCAAAAGCAAAAAAATACCTCTAGAGAATCAAGACGGAGTAGAGTGCATGAACAGGGATGGCAAGAATAGGAATGAGAATAAGAAAGGCGGGAGCAAGGGAGCATGAACAGAAGGAGCATGAACAGGCATGGAAAGAACAAGAAAGCAGATAAGAAAGCAGGAGAAAGGGATAAGAAGGCAGGAGCAAGGGAGCGGCTAGCAGCTAGGAACCAAATTGGATTTATCAAAGCTCAAATTATAGATTCAGAGCGTGATACAATCCCACTTGAGTCTGCAAACAAAGTGGAAGAAAACCTCTTTAAAGCAACTGAAGAAACAATGGCAGAGGAGGAAGTACAATGAGAGAAAGCTCTCATTGGAGAGTAGAAGGAATAGAACCAATGTAGTTCCGTAGTTGTTTTTACATTTACAATTGATTTCCAATGTGCACGCAAACATAATGATTATGAAGAAGAATTAAGTTTCCTTGAAACATGGCTTGCAACATCATGTCTTGATGAAGTCTGTGTAGAGGTTGTAGAAATGAACCTTAAAGCCAACATGGATGATGAAAACATTAATGAAATTTTTAGGAATTGGAGTCTTGAAGAGATGAAATTGTATTATGGACTTATGTTGGAAAAAAATATTGATGATGAAAAAAATACTACAAAAGATTGTGGCAGTAGTCCACATAAGCGATTTTTGAAGAAGTCCAAGACATGCTTAGACAACCTTTAATGATGGAATACTGCAACAACAAATGAAGAATTTGAGGTTTGAAAGATACTACAAAAAGAAAAAGCTGAAAGAATTTAGATGTTACATGATCTAGAAGAACAGAAGAAGAAAAATAGATCTACTTGATTTCATTTTTTTTAAATTGTAAGCGTAGTTGAGACTTAGACCAGTAGAGATCTTAGTTTATTTTTTTGTAGTTGAAATTAAGGGGGAGTGTTGGAGAATCTAATTCCAATCGCCTGCTCGGTGTCACCATTGTGCATCCAAGTGTGAGACTCTATTTTAGTTTAGTCCAGTTATATTGAGTTCACTTTAGTATCACTACAATCATTTGTTACTGATGCCTCCAATGTAATCTTATTTCATTGATTCATAATATTGATAAAAACAACTTCTAGTCCATGTTTTTTTCATTTTTATCAAAATCCATATAACAATTCCCTGTAAATGTATTAGATGTAATTTAATTCTAACTCAAAAATTGTAACTCTTACCCATAAAAATAATAGATAATAAAAAATAAGAAATATTGAATATTCATAAAAATGATTTTCAATGAAGCACAATCACTTTCCAAGACAAACCATTAAAAAAAATGTCCTTTATATTTTCCTTATCTCTACCTACTATCATACTTTTTCTTTTTCTTTTTATTTTAATTTTCAATTACCTTTATTTTATTTTATTTTTATGGGCGGATGAGAAACCACTGCAAAAACATAAAAAACCAAATTTCTACGTGTAACAGGACTAATATCGAGCACATTAATCCAAATCACTAAAAACTTCAAGCATTGCAAATATCTGTATTTAATACCTTAAAATACCTTTTTAAAAACTTATACAAATATTTACAATGGTTTTCACCCTTATGCTCTTGTATTAAAAAGAATGGTGGCTCAACTAATTCCACTATCACATTCGATCGACTTTTGTATGTAGGGCTAGCGGCTCGGCCAATTGCGGTGGCTATTGTTGGGAGAAATGGACACTCTGAATGAATAAGGGTACTTTTCCTTAGCAAAAGACGAACGAATTGATTCTCTGCTTCACCCAATAGTAAAATGGGTGGCTCGATCTGGGCAATAGATGCTAGAGCTTGTGCGTGTGCCTCTTTATCAATAGACGACTCTCACAACTCACCCAACTATAACTAGTAGCTCCGCAGATAAATGGCCACACATAGCTCATTCAATTGAAGCTCACGCAAATATTGCAAATTATTACAATGGATTAATTATTCCAAGTTACTCCCACCTAGCTGGAAGTTTAGTTTTGTTGTAAATGGTAAATTTAGAAATTATCGCTCAGAACTCTCCCAGCTATAACTAGTGTCTCCGCAGATAAATGGCCACTCATAGCTCATTCAATGGAAGCTCGCAAATTTTGCAAATTATTACAATGGGTTAATTATTCCAAATTACTCCTGCCTAGCTCGAAGTTTAGTTTTGTTGTAAGTGGTTTTGCACCCGAGTGCACTGGTCACGAAGTTTAGTTTTGTTGTAAGTGGTTTTGCACCCGAGTGCACTGGTCACGTGGTGGGGATAGTTTGCTTTCACGTACCTCGTGATCGAATCTTATTATTGTGACGTTGCATGGCAGCTTATATGCCGCTTATATATATTATATATATCATTGTGCGGAGATATATCGGTATATGTCATTGATGTGACTGATGATATTGTAAATATTGTACATATGGACCTAATATAAAGCTTCTTCCTCGGACTAGCCTCCCCCTCCCCCTCCCCCTCCCCCAACCCCAATTTTTTTTTTTAAATTTAGATATTATTAGTAATGTACGTGTGAACTAGTATGGTTATAATTAACATTTTAAAGATATTTTTGAAGATTGTTCTATTGTGTGTTATTATGTAGTAATAATTTGAATGTTTAACTGTTGTCGTAGTCTGGTTTGAAAGATATTTTTGGAGGATTCTCAGTTTTTGTGTTTATTTAATTATGTATTCACAAGCAATTTAATGAATCCAAGTTAAACATCTGTAGTTTTATTATTTATGATGTGTCATTATATGGTAATATTTTGAATGTTTATGTTGGAGAATCTAATCCCAACCACATGTTAGGTGTCAAACCGTCTCTCCAAGTGTTTCAGTGTAATTTTAGTTAAGTCCAAATTAGTCTATTTTGACTCAAGTCATTTGTTAGTGATGTTTCCAATGTAATCTTATTTAACTGATTTATAATTGTGAGAAGAGAAAGTTCGCTGCTCCATATTTTGTTCTCTTCAATTTTTGTCATGGTATCAGACCTTTGTCATGGTATCAGACCTTAGCGTGTAAGATTCCTTGAGAGTAACTGAGAGAGATGAGTTTGCGTACGACTCAGGGAAAGCAGCGACGTGAGTGAAGAGAAAGCTTGAAAAAGCATGCGAAGAAGCGGCAAGAAAACCAAAAAGCCAACTACAGCAATGCGAAAGAGACACTGATTGAAGAAAATTCAATTTGAGGTCTGAATTTTTTGACATATTAACACACCCTACATCATTGAAGAGAGCGTACTAATGCAACGCGAAAGGGAAACTGATTGAAGAAAATTCAATTTGAAGTCTGAATTTTTTTTTTCAGAATTTTTTTGGCATATGAACGCACCCTACATCAGAGCGTACTAATGCAACGTGAAATGCACGCGTTTTTGGTTTCCAACGAAATGTGGTTTGATACTCCAACGCAACGGTCAAAGGTTTGAGCTTATATAAAATACATTTTATTTTAATGAAAAGTGCATTGTGTTTGGAATAAAATGCCATGTGACATGAAGAAATTTAGGATATACGCATTTAGGATATATGTAAAGTCTTTTTGGAAGAAGCCCAGAATTTGTTTAGACCAGAAGAAAATGAAATTTGAATTCTACAATAGGAAGAGTATGCTGAAACAATTTAGAGGATATAGAGGATGTAGAAAAAGAGAAGATGAAAGTTGAGGTCAATTTTTAAATTGTAAACTTCGCTGAGAGACTGCGACAGGAAGCAGGAATTTAGTAGATATCAGGCCAAAAAAAATGATGCCTTTATGGGACAACAACGGGACGGGTCAAGCCTACATAGCAAAAAGAATCGATCACTTCATTGTTAATGCTAGCATCATAGCTAAATGGGGTATGCCGCTCTCTCATACCGGTATTGACTTCACTTTGGACCACAGACCCATTTTCCTTGAATGGAAGGAAAAGGACCATAGGCTGGGATATTCCTTTAAATTCAACAGAGTATTTTTAGAAGATCAATCCTTTAATGAAGCCATTGGGAAAAAATGGAAGGAGCTACAAGAATCTGACATGGCCCCATTCACCACGTTTAGAGAAAAGATACAATGCTTAAGGGTTGTCGCAAAGGATTGGCAAATCCTAAAGAAAAGGAAGGATAAACAGGCGTTGTTTGATATTCAAAATGAGCTGTGAATTTTTCTCAACTCAATAAACCCAGAATGCCTGTCTTTTGACCAAAAGAATCATATCAGGAAGCTGGGAAAAGTGAAACAAACGTTGCTGCAAAAGGAAGAAGCCTCCTGGAGGCTCAAAAGCAGAGCGATCTGGCTCAGAGAAGGACATCGAAATACGAAGTATTTTCATAATTTTGCTAGCGCTAGACGAAGTAAAAATTCTATTTGGAAAATTGAGGATGGTAAGGGAGGATTTTTATACTCTCAGCATGACATCTCTGTTGAAGCTACAAGATTTTTTCAGAACCAATACAAGAGACAATAGAGTAACATAAGTGACATCTTATGGGCTGTGGATCTGATGCCAGAGATGTATGATGATACTGCAAATGATAATTTTTTTATGCCCATAAAGGAAGAGGAGCTACAAGCTGCAATAAAAGCCTTCAAAAAGGACAAAAGCCCTGGGTCAGATGGGTGGACAATTGAATTTTTTTCACACTACTACGATATCTTCAAGGATGATTTGCTAGGGATGGTTGACGCCTCCCGTATATCAGGAAATATAAACAGTGCCCTAACTTCTACATTTATAGCTCTCATTCCGAAAAAGGACCGTTCAGAATCACTTCATGATTACAGGCTGATTGCATTATGCAATATCCTGTTTCAAATAATTTCTAAAATCATAGCAGAGAGGATGAAGCCTGTTTTAAACTCTTTCATTACGAGTGACCAGCATGCGTTCTTAAAAGATAGGAACATTCTGGATGCAGTGATTATGACCCAGGAAGGTTTATTCTCTATTTTATCAAACAATACTGATGCTGCTATTTTAAAGATAGATCTAGAAAAAGCTTATGATTGTGTTGATTGGGGTTTTCTTCGAATCCTGCTGGCAAAGATAGGGCTGAGACCTCAAAGCATTAATTGGATAATGGCGTGTGTCAAAAATGTCAAATATGCAGTTATAATTAATGGAATTCCATCGTCCTTTTTTCAAGCAGAGAGAGGACTCCGACAGGGCTGCCCTCTCTCTCCATTTCTATTTATCCTTCTGATGAATTCCCTCAACAATCAGATCAACAAAGTTGTGTCTGATCGAAGTGTTAGGCCGATTAAAATCTGCAAGGATATTTTCCTATCCCATAACCTTTTTGTTGATGATATTCTCATCTTCGCTATGCTTTGTAGAGCGCCATGGAGTTGTTTATTCGAAATCCTTGAAAAATTTCAGGCTGCTGATGGATTGGTCATCAACAAGGAAAAATATATGCAGTATCATAATGATTCAAATATGGAAACTGTGTATTGGATATCTGCTCTTTTTGGCATCAACTAGTCTTCGATTAAGGAGGGATTCTAATATCTCGGCTTCTCCTTGAAAGCTAAAGGGAACTGCAAGCAGGATTGGCAATGGTTAATTGACCACTTCTACAAAAAAATATCAGGATGGGAGTCGAGATTTTTATCATTGGCGGGCAGACTTATCTTGGTGCTGGCTGTATTATCTCAATTGGAGGTTTATTGGGCTCACCTTTATCTTCTCCCAACACCTGTTACAAATAAAATATGTTCTTTAGCGGCAAATTTTTTATGGGGAGGAAGATCTTACCAGTCCAAAATACATCTAGTTAAGATGGCAACTATCTCAAAGATGAAGAAGACAGGAGGATGGGGTCTTATTAACATGAGAATCTTTGGAAAAGCCCTTCTTTGCAAAGCTCTTCATCGGGGCATTTATGGGACTGGTCCATGGAGTAATGTCATACATAAAAAATATTTAAAAGGACGAAGCATGGTTTATTGGTATAGAAGGAATTCATTAGGTATCAAAAGAGGATCAACTATATGGCTCAGCTTCCAGAAAGTACAGCCTTTCTTCATGGAAAATTTACGATGGAGGTTTTTTTCAGGCTCAAATATCATCATTGGTATTGATCCAATTGTTAATGGTTTGGAGTCTCTACTCCCCCGCAGACTAATTTCTCATTTCCATTCAAAAGGCATATTCACATGGGATAAGTTGATTAAATCATGGTCATCTTCATCTCCTGAATGGATGGAAGGGGAGGATTTATCATTGCCTATCTCCATGAGACCTGTTTGGACTTCAGTGATTCAGAACCTTTCCAGCAAAGGGGTTCTCCGCTCTGGTAATAAGGATGATCTGACATGGTCCCTTCCAAATTCATCTCTGCCTATTCGGGTCAAGGATATATATGTTGCAATGACTGTCTATCATCCATCTAGCGCCGATCCGATCTACCCTCTTAGACTATGGAAGGTGGCATGTCCGCTAAAAATGATATTATTTTCTTGGCTGGTCTTCTCAAACAGGAATCTCACTTGGGAGGTCCTCCAAAGGAAAGGCTGGCTTGGTTCGGGAAGATGTTCTATTTGTCACTCCGAATCCGAGACAAATACTCACATGTTTTTCCGATGTGCAACAACTGTATGCATTGTCCTTTTCTTTTGGTTTTCCTTACCAGGTCTTTTCTACTGTACAGGAAGCGTTCAAATGGTGGACTGAACAATGTTCATCCTGGCGTACCTTGTTTGTCATGGTCATTTAGTTCTTATGGAAATGGAGGAACACCCGCATCTTTCAAGAATCCAGGGATCCCCTGGACTCTATTCTGCTCCTAGTTTCGGAACTCTCGAATTGACTTGATGTTTTGGGCTGCTGGTCTCCATTCATGTGCTTTCTTTTGTGCCTGGGTCACTGCTGATTATTATGGCATTCTATTATCTATTGATGGTATCTCTGTGCTTTTTCATATATGTTTCAGTGACCTCAATTTTTAAAATCTGCTATTGTAAGTTCTATGTTTCGACTGGATCTCTCTTCCAGTTTCTGGCCATTGGGTAAAATGGACTGAACAGTGCTTTAGATTTTGTTTTTTTTGGACATTTGTCAGATTGGAACCATTGGCTACAGGTTTTTGTATGTATTCTGAACTTTATATTCTCTTAATATAAACTATGACATTTTTTCTCTCTGAAAAGAAAAATATAGATCAGTGATTTAGAGGATATAGGATGTAGAAAAAGAGAAGATGAAAGTTGGGGTCAATTTTTAAATTGTAAACCTCGTTGAGATATAGATGCGCAGGTATCTTAATTGAATTTTTTTACGTGGTTGTAATTAAGGGGTAGTGTTGGAGAATGTAATCCCAACCATATGTTAAGTGTCAAAACGGTCCCTTCAAGTGTCCAAATTCAGTTTCAGTTAAGTCCAGCATAGTCGAGTTCGACTCCAGTGATTTATTAGTGATGTTTCCAATGTAATCTTATTTAAATAATTTGTAATAGTGAGAAGAACAAGTCCTCTACACCATATTTTGTTCTCTTCAATTTTTATCAATTTAACTATTGTAGTACTCAAATTTCCTCCTCTCCTCTCCTCTCTTTTGTAGTTGTAATTAAAGGGGAGTGTTGAAGAATCTAAGCCTAACCATATGTTAGGTGTCAAAACCGTCCCTCCAAGTGTCCAAATTTGGTTTCACTTAAGTCTAGTTTAGTTGAGTTTGACTCCAGTGATTTATTAGTGATGTTTCCAATATAATGTTATTTAAATAATTTGTAATAGTGAGAAAAGCAAGTCTTTTGCTCCATATTTTGTTCTCTTCAATTTTTGTGAGTTTAACTATTGTAGTACTCAAATTTCCTCCCCCACTCTTTTGCTCCATATTTTGTTCTTTTCAATTTTTGTCGGTTTAACTATTGTACTATTCAAATTTCCTCCCCTCCTCTCTTCTCCTCTCTTCTGTACTTTTATGATTTCTTTAGATTGATATCAGAGATGAGAAACCAAACTAACAAAGCAATGTTCACCAGTGAAGTTTATCCTTCCTTTAGATTGATATTAGCCATGAGAAACCAAGTTAACGAAGCAATTTTCACGAGTGAAATGAAAATATTTTAAGAACCGAGTAGCTGGTCACTGGTCTTCAGAGCCACTACCCTATCGAGAGAAACAGGCGTGGTTTTTAGGCTTTGCAATCCTATGACCATCCTCAGCTGTCGTTCTTGTTCTGCATGAGCTGCCCTTTCAAGAAGCTCACGATCCATAAGTGTACTTGAGAGGAATTGGTCTAGCCACAATCTTTTTCGTCGTCGAACACAACTATTTCAATGTTTTTTTAACTTCAATAATAGCGTAAAAATATCCATAGATTCAGCTAAGCTTTAAGGGTTTTAAAAAGTATTTCAAATCATTAGAATTCGAATATTTGTATAAGTTCATTTCATTGACGTATATTTTATTAAAAAATAGAGCGTTGTTCTTTATGCATAATGAAAATGTGCATAAGAGATATGCATTTGGAGACATTTGTTTTGGGATATTTTTGAAAGTTCTTGTTCGAAAAGATTAAAAGAAAACGGTGACGGTGACTGACGGTTAAAAAGGAATATTTTTTAAGGTTACCGTTCAAAAAGATTAAAAAAATTGGTGATGGTGATTGAGGATTACAAAGAAAGAAATAGAGTATTATAGTGTTAAGGAAAAAATTGAAAAGCTATATTTGTGATTTTTTTGTTTCTATAATTATTTTTGGAAAGTGAATTAGCTATTTCAAATATTTCAAAATATAAATATAAAATAGGTAAGAAGACTATTTAAGAGTTATCAATTTATATATTTTTAGTAAATTTTATATTTCACCATTTCTTATTTGTGTTCGTAAAAATGATGATTTTTGGAGCATTAATATGAAAACTAGGCTATGTGTAGAAGAGTTATAAGATATTGTGCTCAAGGGGTCTTAAGATCCTCAACTCAAGTAGCACATGAGGCTATGAAACAACATCAAAGAACTATATCATTATGGATAGGAAGAATGAAGAAGGTTTGGATGATATAATTATTCCCAAGATTGTAGCAACAATCAGGGAAAAATATTGTGCTAAAGGGGTCTTAAGACTTCTCAAGTCAAGTAGCCTATGAGGCTATGAAACAACACGAAAAATGAAATTTGAATTCTACAAAAGGAACAACATGTTGAAACAATTTAGAGGATATAGGATGTAGAAAAAGAGAAGATGAAAGTTGAGGTCAATTTTTAAATTGTAAACTTCGTTGAGATATAGATCAACGAATTAGGAAGGTTTGGATGATAGAATTATTCCCAAGATTGTAGCAAAAATAGTAAAAAGAAGCTTGAGATATTTTGGAAATGGCATAAAGTGAAAGGTGGAAAAATATTGATCAACGACAATATGAGCCATAGAGTGTTGCAATTGATGAAGAAACTATTGTAATATGAGGAGATGTGGAAGAACCCCCTAAAGCTAAAAAATATATACAAGTCATAAAGAGTGTAGTTGCCTTGAACACTACAAAAACAATTATTGAAGAAATTGCAAAAAAAAAAATGTGATTATGTATGAGAGTGAGTTTGAACATGGTGAAAAAGCTAGAGATACAAATTCAAATGATGAATTTGAACCACCTTTGCAGTGACAATGACAAGTGAGAAGAAACTCGTCATGCAAATTGAATTTGATTATGGGGTTAAATTAACTTTTCTTAAAGAGTGGCTTGCAAATACTAGGTATGAAAAACATGAAAGTGGATATGGAGAAATTATTCAAGACTTTACAATGGTGGAAGAGAAGATGAAATAAAGCAATGATTTTATTTTTGATCATATACCTTTTGATAGAAAAGTTCAATTAGCTACATCTTAGGTATAAGTGGATTAAAAAAAATAAGCAATTGAATATAACACTAAATATGAAAGAACAAATCTAAATAACAAGAAAAAGTAGTAGAATACAAAATTTGGAGGAAGAAAAGAGAAAAGAAAACCTCGTACAACATAGAGCTACAACCACCTTAGAATAGCCTGTAAAAGTGAAGGAAGTTTTTTAACTTTATCTTAAATGTTGTTAAAGGCTTAGCTAAGACTTAGACAAGTAGTTAGTAGTGGTAATAATTAAGGGAGAGTGATGGAATGTGTTAATTACTCCAAATTACTCCTAGTTTGCTGGTACTTTCTAGTAGAGTTCAAATTTAGGAGCAATTAGTCATTCATGTGTGAGATAAAATTAGCATAGTCATAATTTGCATTCTAAATATATTTATAGATAATTCTCCATGATATTTTCATTCTATTTGATTGTGTCTCGTCAAGGAATTTCATGAATTTTAGTTAGAGATCCACAAGTCTATTAGCTGTGTGTGTTATTCTTGTGAGTTAATTTGTGTGTTTAAGTATGGTTTTCTCCTCCATCCCATTACAAACTAGCAAATCTATTCTCTTTTAGGAAACAACAACCACATATTCAATGGGAGTAAATCTATCAATTTATTTAGTTCCTTTGGATTTGAAGTCGTGGACTTATCTAGTCCAAAGACCACTCTCATGGAATGAGCAGGGAAAACACTGCTACATTAGCTAAATACACATAAATAACTCACACACAATAGTGCAAATAACTCACACACAATAGTGCACATACAGTTTCTTCTTGAGGAATTTGAATTATATGAATTAGTTGAGAATATGAGAATAAATAGAGAGAAAATACTATGGGGAGATCCTCTAGAGGGATTTTTAGTATGCTAATAATAGCCACACTAATTTTAACTCTTACATCCATGCTAATATCTTTACTAATTTTATACTCCATATGAAATGCATATAAACAACATCAAAAATAGGAGTAATTAACACATCGCAACAGTAATGGTAATGTTGCCATAATCAATATATCGTGGTATGCCTAAGATAAGACAAGGTTTTTGACAAGTAGGATAACGACTGAGAATCTTGAGTTGGTCTTCATCCATTTTCAACAATATAGTTGTAGTGGGCCAATCCTAAGCTCCCCATTATTTCGTTCATTATCCTCACACTCAACCAACTCAATATTTTGTTCTATGTTGATACTACACTCATGCAAGTGTATTATAGTTATATGAATCAGAATATGGTATCAACTTCATTCATGGGATGACTTGATGAATTTTCGTAAAGGCCCACAAATAATTAGAAGGAGTTGAAGGCTTCAGTGCAAGAATTTTGTCGATGGGATGCTAATAGTACTTTATAGAATATATCCAATAGAGAAATGAAAGCTTAAATGATTAAAATTGGTTCCATATATCACTACCATTATCATGTTTCCAAAATAAATTTATTCCTCTTTCATGGGTGACTCGAAGAACTCACATGTGAATATCAACACTTCACTTATCAAGGATTTATCTACACCATGTTAATCACTTGCATATTAATTTTAAGAAATTAGCTATTTGTATCACAAGCCCATTCTACCAAGGTTCAAATGATTTGAGTGAATAACAAAATAAATATACCGAAATAAAATCTAGTGTCTTGGTCGGAAAGACGATTGGAAAGTGGAGACATGAATACATATTCCAAATCAAATTTCAAGTGAAGGATTGAATAAAAAAATCTATACTATTATTCTTAAGTCCATAGTAGGTAAGCTTTGTCTAGAAACTTGTGATCTAGTATAACCATTTTCAATGTGTTGAATTCTAGAGAAATCTTGCATGAGGATCGCTAGGAGAGGAAAAATCAGGTTTATCATCCACATTGATTATGTTGATGATGTAGAATGCGAAATTTCATGATAGAATGCATGTGACATGTTGTTTCACATGCAATATTTATGGAAAATTGATGCCACTTTGTTGAGAAAAAATAACAATCGGTTAAAGGTCGTATAATCTAAAACATCAAAGCACAAATAGGGAAAGGTAGAAAATTTCTAGTAGTAATGGAATAACACATTTTGATAACTTTAATAGAGTCAATAAGAAACATGTGTCATTCACAATATATTGATTAGTATACTAGGAGAGATGAGTGGTAGGCATGTGCTTCAATCTCGTCCATAGATTAATTGTTGGGACCAAAATCATCCATTGAGAAGGTGTCATACAAAACACTCAACTCTCCTAATAATTGTTGCATCCACAAAATGTATTTGTAGGATTCCATGGTAGGTATCTATTGCCTTTGTTTTGGAGAGATATTTCTGTATTATAAACACCCAAGAAACCATTATAACTACAAAAGTATATAAACAATAAGTGGTGGAATTTCTAGTGTTCACATATCCAACCATATTTGCATATATATAACCTCCAATCAAAATTATTATTACCAAAAATCAAACAATAATGAGTGGCACCCTTGAGATATCTAAAAATCCACCTAAGAGCTTCCTAATGTTGCTTATCTAGATCTACAAGGAGTCTTCCTACTATTCTCATTATATGTGAAATATTGGGTTAACTACATAAAATGTGTACATCGATAACCCAAGTATAAAAGCATCAGGGGTTTAATTATTTCCTCCTTTTTCTTATCATCATAAGGCACAAATAAACATTGATTTTGAACTAGGATTCTATGGGTGTGAAAAATAGTTTCTCATCCTTCATTTCAAACCTAATGATAACATGTTACTCATTTTCTAATTAGAGTAATATTAATCTTTCAGTTGATCATCTAATTGATGAACCCATGGTCTACCAGACTTACAAGGCTCTTCATGTTGTATACATAAGAATTAGATTTACTACCAATCCTATAGGCAAATAAAGGAAACCTACATGCAATGCATAACCTAATTCAAATTAAAGCATTAACTTCTCTATCTTGGTTTAGTCACATGGTACCTTATGTATTAAAATCTTGGTCCAACACCCGAATCCAATTTATTGTTCCTATCAGAGGTAGGAAAATATATAGGCCTATGGTTTCATAACAACTATTACAATTTTCATAACAATTCCTCGAGTTTCACATCATTTCTTCCAATTTCACAACAGTTGAATCATCACCCTTGACATTCTTAAAATCAATACATGGCCCAATAAAAACACAATAATGGGAATCTAATAAACTTTAACAAATTGTAGTAAATGAAATACACATAATTTGCATGAATTAACCAAAAAAAATAATTTTCAAAAAATAACACACAACTTGTAAGGAAATAAACACAACATAGGTCCTTATCTCAAGTGAGCCAAAGTTGGGGTTTTCCCTGCAACTCTGAACTCACAAATTCATTGATACAACTTTAGTAGGCAAGCCAACACATTCAAGGGAAATATTGATATTAAAACAAATAAATCTATGTTATAGTGCATGTATTGTCTCGAATTAGATGTCATAATAACCAAATGCTTTACGATATGATACATCAAATTTCTAAATAAGGAGAAGACATAACTAAGAAATATTGCGATAATAATTCTCTTTCCGTTGGCACTATAACAACTATTACGCATCGCTGAATCTAGGACATATATTTTTCATTAACATAATAACTTGTGAGACAAAAAAATCTCTTCTTAGACTCAAATGAGATTCATGGAATGAATTGGTTCATGATTGGTCTCATATGGAGCGTTTATGGAATAACATGCAAGTGCTTAGACCTATTTATCTGCAATATTTATAGATTCTTGAACCAAAATCATTTATTCTTTATAACATGCGGTTAAATATTTTGGTGTCATATGTTCCTTCCTATGATTGCCACATGCCTACAGCCACATCATAATGACCGCACACCTTTAGAAACCTAAGTTATCACCTCTTAATTGATTCATACAAGACATATTTTGATATATATCAAACTACTCTTTAATTAACATCTAGTTCTAATCACTAAATGTTATAATAAAGCTAGTGAACACATTCTCAGACCTTAACCTAACCATGGTGTATGTAAATGGTCTTAAGGATAATTTTGGGGGAAAAGGGGTAAATTAGTAAAAAATAAAGAAGGTGATTTCACAGGAAAAAGATCAATTTGTAGCTTGTTATCCCCCCTACTAATTCTAATGCATGTACTGATGCATCCTCATATTCTCATTCAAGGAGACCTACATGTATATCATTCCATGAGTATGAAGGATGTCCAAATTGTCTAATATCTAGCAATATCCCAAAAAATGTTATAAGTCATGCCATCTTATGCTTTCCTCCAACTCATACCAATGAGTAGGTACTTTATAAAACCTAGTTGGGCATTAGATAATTAGGAAATGAAATTGTAAGCCAATCCATGTGGCTCCAAATCTGATTAGAGGACTAGTATAGTAAGTGGATCGATTGAGGGATAGATAGAAATAAGGATATCTCAAAGGATGCCTCTGTTGGAGGCATTTGGGAAGTCTATCCTAGACATCCTAAGTAATAAGGAGAGATCTGAAATATTTAGCTCTAACCAACTCCTGATCTTATATGACAATGAACCTTTGTTTCCATTGAATTGTAATAACATCTGCAGGGTCTATTATGAGCATGTTTAAGTCATCCTAGATAGGTCCCACCAAAGGATTTTCTTCCCTAAAATATAGCTGCTATGACGTGGGATACAAATTTGAAAAGGATGGGGCATTATGACCTTACATTTTATCATTTGTTTCTTCAATTTGTCTCCAATTACTTTGGCATTTAGTTGCACAACCTCAACCTGTGATGGAAAGTCACCCTCAATCTGAAATGGTGAGTTCGCCTCAAAAGTATCAGCGACGTCAGTCTCCATTGGCTCAATTTTTCATTTCTAGTAATATCTATCGGTCCCTCATAAATTTTATTACCTTTCTTTGGCTGCAAATCCCTTGTAGGGTATCATAATTGCTGTTTGTCCCTATTGAATGACCCTTTCCCACTTATGGTTACCAACATTTTGGTAATTACCAATACTTCCGCTCACAGTTTGGACATCACTTATTATGACAATAGTCCCCATGGAATACCGATGCAACTCAACTCATCTTTGACAATAATTTTTATGAGACCTTGATGAAAGAGTGTGGCTTCAAGGTTCTTTCTCTTCTAGACTATTGCAACCATCCTAATAAGAGTTTTTAGAAGGAAAAAAGGCATATTCACGGCCTTGATTCTTGCTAAGTGCATTAAAATATGGATATGATAATGATACACCATATTTTAATGACCTTTATACATTATAAACCTCTGGACGAAGTGGACAACACCGCACCATAAAACTTGTAAGAGCTTGCTTATAATCCCATACTTATAGGTATGGTAACTGTGAGGTTTCCTCTAAGGGGAACAAGTATTTGTGAAAAATATTAAGGTTATTATACCATTTTTCACCAATTTGAGGAAGTCCTATAGTTTCATCTGTTCAAAGAATTTTTCATTGATGTCAAAGGGTGAATGGGACAACACTTGTTTGATTATAGAATGTAAAAATTAGTGAATTTGGGTCCAAGATCACTTCAGAGTGGTAGCCATCATCACACTATTTTGTATGATAGGTGGTACATCACGTGATTCTTCATGGTTGAGTTGATATCCTCTTTCAAAGTTGGATCCCCAAAGTTGGGGTCAAAATACCCCAAATGAATGATGTCTATGGTAATTATTTTTTTGGCTAAAATGGATAGTTCAAATGAAATATTTTATTGCCAACTTATGCCAAATGAAAAAATTCTTGGAGTTTGATGACATATATGGGTAATGGATGTACAAATCATTTACCCAAATAACTTCGAAAAGTGATGCTAAATTAAAATTCATAAATTTGAATTTATGATCAAGTTCGCCCCATGTTTAAAGAGAAGTTTGGTCCCCATTAGCTCTCTTTGTTTACGTATCAAAAGGGAACTCATTATCCCTAATCAATCACCATTCCACACATTATAATTTGAACAATTATCATTGATATTTTTTGAGGTTGAGGGTAGCATATATTAACTATAGAAGAGGCCAACTCTATTAAAGGCTTTTGGTTTTATTGTTGTCTATCTTTTGTGGTTATTTGCTGGGAAAATTCGGTCTTTTATGTGACACAAATTTGGCCTATTATGAGGCCTATACAAATAATGAATAAAGCCATAATAGCCCTATGAAGGCTAACGCAACATGTTCGGTCTGCTTGAGACAAATACTAAATGAGATATAATGTAAGTGTTAGGCTTGTTATATGGAATTTCCTATGAAAAATTTAGTTATATATGAGTTATTCATTCTCTTGTTTAAATGGTTGATATGTGGTATAATAAAGGGTAGGTATGAAGCCATTTTTTGAGGTAAGCACAAACCTAAGGTAGTACAATAAATATCTGAAATAAAGACATATCTAAGGCACACATTCACTAGATAGACCAAGTCTTGACGAAAAATCTTGAGGAAAATTTTGATTGCCTTCTAACTCAGCTTAAGGTCTATTCTAAGGCACATTGTGAGATGACTTGTTCACCCTAGTTCAAGAGCTATGTTGAGGTATATTTTAGTCCCATGTTAGAGTTTTTCTAATTGTAATAAAGATTGTTTAGGGAGCTAATTAGAGTTATGGGTTAAAACCAATTTTGTTGTTAGACTGTATAGTTTGAGGATAATTTCTAATTAGAAGAAAACGTTTTAGTGGCATACTTATAGGGCATATCAAAATTGAAGGAGTAGATCTAGAGTTGAATGTGATTAGCCATAAATAAAAATGATTGTATAATGTTGTAATTGTGACACTCAACTTCCTTCAGGATGTTTTTTCATTCTTCTAGTGGGATTTGGTAAACCTGGAGTTGTACCGCTTCCAATTGTAGCTAGTAAAATCATAAGTTTTAGCTTCCATCATGATATAAATAAATTGTTTATATATATAGTCCTAGGCGGGTATCTAAATTGGTGATCAAAGTAATGTGAAATATGTGAAAACTAAGAGATCCAAGGTTCAAATCCCCCTGGTTGTGACCCATTTTATGGAGAGGAGGACAAGTCATAGATCCCTAGAGGTTTACTAGTAGTTACATGTTAGGCAGGTTGTCAGGTTCTTCTGGGATATAAAATATGTGTGTGTGTGTGTTACTTATTGTGATTTTATTGGTTAATTATTTATGATACTAAATTATAAGAAAAATGAAATAATTATTCACACCCCCTCTTATTATTTCCAATAGCCTCAAGGGTTTTCTCATTCACTGTGATAGTGAGTTGTTGAATCAAATCCGTTACTCCATTAAAAATACTTGCGAGTATGAGGGAATTTTGGTTATCATATGCCCTTGAAATTTCTCAGAAAACATAATCCATTCTACTGGGATGAAGATGTCCCATACCACCAGATTCACTCGGATGGATTCTAAATTTGCAGGCTCAATGTGAACCATGATCCCTACAATATTATCTTTATATGCCCTCACTTCCCTTCTATCAATGTCCCATTGTATAACTCTTTTTATTATCTTGTTTTCCCAATTATGTATTGCCTGTGTCAAAGGAAACTCCTTTTCCCTCTATTGGTTTGTTTCCAAACTAATATATATGATGGTTCCCCTCATTAATATTTTGCTTATTTCCTAACCAACATGTTACAATTTGATACCTAATCGGCTCATGCCATGATATGTTTTTTTTCGAAAAGTACAACCAACCATGTGAAGGGGGATGATACAAAACAATTAATTGTGCTACGAAATGTGGCATGGGTTATGAAATGAGTGGCATGTTGTGAAATGGTCATGGGCCATCATTGCACTAAGTGGTATTTTTTTATTCATTGATTTAAAATGGGGTCTAAACATTGGTTATGACATAATATAAGTAGCACATACTAATAAGATTTTAAGCCATCCATAGGCCTAATCAATGTGACTTAAGAATTGGGCTTATAAATAAAATTATTAGGAGGTTATAAAGAGTGAAAGGTAAGGGGGGATGTCAAAATAGTAGTGTCCTTTCACATAAGATAGGTGGAATATAAAGGTCTAGTAGAGTGAGAGGTTATACACATAGGATGAATGGAATATAAACTAGGAATACTTATGATAATTTTGTGATGCTAATAGCTTCTAACATCATTTTAGAAAATAAACTAAAGAGATGCTCAGAGGGTACCTGACTCCTGGTAGTGAGCTTGCGATATATAATCGTGAAATTCCTTTGTCTCTATCATGCAATCAGGTTTTGAATGATAGCCTTAGAGATGTTATTTTCATTATAATTATTCTTGCGAAGTAATATAAAAAAACATGTCAATATAGTATGGAGTTATTTCATGCTAGAAAGTAAATAGGTATATAATTTTTATCTTTTTCTCCTTTCTTTCTCTTTTCTTTTCAAACTTTGTTAACTAGAATCCCAATTTTGTAGCACAAGCCTATCGAGTTTCACCTCAAAGGGTTTTCAAAATTGGAAGTTTTCTTATTCTTACTGATATCAACTAGTACTTTTCTTTCTTATATCACTAAGTGGTGGAGTGCCTGCAAACTAGGTTTCCAGTGCCAGTCTTTTTTTGTTTCTTTTCTCTCTTATTTTTTCCTTTTTTCTATCTTTTTTTTCTTCAATATAGTGGACTGAAAAACTAAGAGGTCATAAATGGGGGTGTGATATTTATTTTTTCTATGACTTCTATGTATGATTTCCTTGATACTCTCTTGATAAATTCTTCTTTATACTAAGGCTTATGATATAATCTCAACTGGCGTCCATTAACCCTCAATGGTGTATGTGCTTCATCAATAGTGAAAAGCCTCATAGATCCATGATGAAATAAAATCTCAATCTCATATGGTTCCAACCATGAAATGTAAAAAAATTGTTTGAAGTAATTGTATCCAGAATTCAACAAGAGAGCCCAATATTCCTCTCTAAAATTTTTCTTCTTTATACATTTTCCATGCCACCTTTCATTTTGTTGTTGAACAACAATTTTTTGGTGTATTGAATCTTGACGAATTTCATCAATTTCCTTGAGTTGACCCAATCAGTGTTGTTATGCCTTTGAAAGGTCCATCCCCACCTCTAGGATTGTTCTTAATGTCTTTATCTTTAACTCGATATATAGGACGACCTGCTTTCCATACACGATCTAGTAAGGGGTGAAACCAATGGAATTCTTCCAAGTGATTCTATAAGTCCACAAGGCCTTCAAAATAATCTCAACCCAATCCTTATGATGTTGTTGAACTATTTTACTTAATATTTTTTCCAAAAACTTATTGGTGACTTCACATTATCATTTTTCTTGTGTATGATAAGGGCTAGACACTCGATGCTTAATTATTAATTTCTCAGTAATGGACTGGATGAGCTTAGAATTAAACTAAGTTCCATTATGCCCGATAATTTCTTGTGGAATGCTAAAATGAACGTAGATATATTCATATAAAAAACAATTGTTACTTTCTTCTATTCCTTAGGTAAAGTTGTTTCCTCCACCCATTTAGGGACATAATCAATACTTACCAAAATGTACACCTTTTTTTACGATGGAGGATGAATTAGCCCTGCAAAATTAAGGGCCCATTTCTCAAAATCCTCGAACATAATCTTTGGCTACAATGTAATTTCTTCAAAATGTGATAGATTGCCCATCGTCTGACATTTGTCGCAAATCTTGTCCTACTTTTCAACATCCCTAAAGATATTGGGCCAATAGTATCCCTGTCATAGAAATTTGTTTTTTGTTATTTTATCAAAAAAGTTTCCTCCACATGGCTCATCATGAGATTATTTTAAAGCATTGTAGATCTTCTTGGACACATTGACTAATCAAATGATCAGACCCTATTTAGAATAAGTACCCTTGATTCCAAGAGTATAACACTATCTCTAATGAATTTTTGTCACTCTATAAGAGACAAATCTTGTGGGAGTTTCCTTGAAACCAAATAATTAGTGATATCTATAAACTAAGGTGCATTAGTAGATATGGAAAACAAATATTGATATTGAAAAGCATCATCTGTACAATCTGATTCATCTTTATTGTAGAGCCATGACATGAAATTAACAACAACATTTACTTTCTGAGGATCAATAATTGTAATATAAAACTCTTGCAAAACATGTAGCCACTTGTAACGCTTCCATGAGTGACATGTTTATCAATAAGATATTGAATGGAAATGTGATTGGTGTGCACAAATACATAGTATCTAGTAATATAGTGAAATTATTTATTGATGTCATGTACCACGAGAAGGAATTCTTTTCATTGATCATATAACTTAACTTAGCTGAGTTTAAAGTTTTTCTAATACAATAAATGGCCTATGTTTTTTGTTCCTCCCTTTGTCCCAATGCAACCCTAATAGTTGTATTTAAGGAATCAATATGGATGTTGATGGTTGTTATCTCAGCAAACTATTGTGTTTTTACAGGCTCTCTTAGCAAACTACAGTGTTGTTACAAGCTCTCTCAACAAACTATAATGTTGTTAGAGGCTCTTTGATAAAAACTATTGTGTTGTTACAGTCTCTCACAACAAACCTACATCATTGTTACAGGCTCTCATATCAAACCATAGTGCTGCTACAGATTCTCACAACAAACCACAGTGCTTCTACTTGTAATCTGCAAAAACTTGACTAGAGTTATGACAAAAATATACTTTCAAGATCTTTTCATGATCTTGTATCTCCCTTCTTCAGCATTTGAATAGGTCACCTTTTCTTTGATTCATATTTCATACGCTATGTTCTCCTTGATTCAGGTTATACAGATCTGAATCTCCTCTGCACAAATTTGCTATGCAGTACTTCTTCCATGAGTGAAAAAACTTAACTGGAAAGAATCATCTCCCTCTGATACCAAATGATGACCTACCAGGCCTATGATTCCACAATTGATAGCCTTAAACATTAAGAGTACACTACAAGTGCCAAGAAAGAGACTTCAACCCTTCTTATCCCTTACTCTCTCACTAAAACTGCACTCATATCAGTTATACATAAACATGGAAGGATTAGTTTTCAGAGTTTTTCACTATATGGAATACCTGAGTATGATAGAGGTAACACATGAGAACAAGAACCCAACTCTAGAACAAGAGTTGAACACCCTCTTTTAACCCTTCATCTACTATTCCATCTACCTGCCATGATCGTACCATTAGGTTCTGTCCTATAACTCAATTCGAATTCTCAACCTAACTTGAACTCCTCTATTTATAACATAATTTCCTCTTTGTTTGTCTCATCTGCTATCAAATACATATACATAATCCTCAATATACTATCAGATCTTCTTACCATCCTCATATCAGGCTATGACACAACGATTTTCTAAGTTTATTGTTTTAAAACTATTCCACTAGAACTACGCAGCTATACCAGCATCGATACTTAACTCGTCCTTCATCCTATGACTGTTCTGAAAACATCTCACACAAATCTCACTGGCTTGATTTTAGAACAAAATTAGATATTTCAGAAATATGAGTAGCTTGATCCTCTCAATGAATCCACCTAGATATTTTCTCACAGTCTAATGATTTTCTCTCATTGATTTCCAAACACAACAAGTCATTTTTTCTTTTTCCAGTGACGTTGTCTCCAAAAATGCATTTTAAAGATCACTTCGGAACTCCTCAATCAAGGATCTTTTTGGAGAAACGTTGGTGATGTACCAAATAGGACCTACTTTGCAAAGAACCTAGATGACAGAATTTTGGATTTCGTCTTCCTTTGATGAGAAATGGACGTGCAAGTTTGGTGACCGTTTCCCCTTACAAATTCTTCTTCTCTTAAGAAATTCTCTTTCTTCTTGCTTGGATCTCATGGTTTGACGTGTTTTCGCAGAGTATGCTCCTAGCTTCAACGAGTTGGTTATGCTCTTATACAACTTGACCTCTCTCTACCGTCACATCACTGTAATGATGACAATAATCTAATCTGTGAAACTTTGAATTTTGTCACAGGACATGGAAAGCCTTTGCCTTCAAATCGTTCAATGATAAGATCACACAAAACTCCCTAAATAATGTATGAAGTATGTGACTAATAGGCAAAATACATAGTATGGATTAATTCATGATCCAAGGGATGCATAACCAATATCAACATAATCATATACAACCCATAAACCTACATATATATCACATAGAAACAAATTGTGATTTCACAAACAAAGATAATTTCTAGAGATGCAAATAGATGCTATATATAAATCATATTCAAATCTAAATGGCCTGATATACAATATGTGGGTAGACCAAGTCCTAGTCTTTTTCACCCTCCCACTCTCTTTGGACTATTTTTCTTCATTTCAAATGGCCCTATTTTCTCTTCCCTTCAATGCCTTTGAGGATTACAAATATATACAAAAGGATTCTGCAACCGTTTCTAGTTCAGATCCACAATCTACTCAACCACATTCTAAAAATCCTCTAAATCCACTTTTAACTCAACTAATTCTCTATTCTAAGATCTCCTAATCCCTAAGATCTTTATGAGATCTTCACAAGTCTAACATCTCTCATATTCTCACATAATTGAGAATATTTACATTTAAAACCTTACACACATATTTCTCACTCAAATTGTTAAAGTATACAAAATTTCTTGATAAGAAATCAAATTTATTATCAAACATCATATCCCTTAAGTCAACCAAATATACAATGATTTTCTTGAGTAGGATTCTCCTGCATCAGAATGCCAAAGTTGGAAACGTTCATGATCTCCTGATCATGTTATTTCATATGTTGATGAAAACCTCTAGGGTGCCACAACTTAACTTGTAATTGTCCAAATGCTTTGCACCTTTGATGCTGCTGCATGCCTGCTATCTTTTGGTTCATTTTCCTTCCTTCAATCAATTTCAAATTTTGATTAATCATCTCTTCTACTATCAATTGTCTCCATCTGGACTGTCTCATCATCAATTTCCACAGTTCATTAATCACAAAATCAATTTCTGCTTTCTCATGGAATCCTTTTGTCTCAACAACTTGCCTGAGATGCTTTCTTTGGTGCAATTTTTCACATTCATTTTTAATCTTCTGGCTACTCTTTTGAGTTTTTCCTGACATCCATACATCCTTAATGCCTTTGAAAACATCTTCCTCTGCAATTTCCATTTTCTGCTTCTTATCTTCAAATTTACTTTCAAGAAGTAAATAGTCTATCATCTTCCTGACTGTATACTCATCCAACTCTTCTTCTCAATTAGCCAGTACATTAGAAACTTGGGAACTAACACATATCTCTGTCCCAATCAAAGCTTGAAACACTCCCTCATTTCTGATTGCAGTCACACTCTCATACTCCTGTTCTTTCAGCAAATACTCCATCAACTCAAATTCTCTTTAACACCTCACAAGTACTTCATCATGAGGTTATTTATAGTCTTTAATAGGTTCTTCTTCTTCCTTAACATCTTTCAGTAGTTTTCCTTCCTCTTGATTCAGTACTATGACTGTCTTCTTTTTGTCTTGAGACAAATCTGCCTCACGTCCTTCTTCAACACTTTTTTCATTACTGTCTTTTTCTAAGCCCTCTTCAAGAGCTATCCTTGCCCCATCTTCTGCCTTACCATTCTCCCACAATTTTTCTTCAGCAATAACATTATTCAAATTCATTGGCTTACGTCTATAAGATAGTGTTCCTTCATTCTTCATCAGAATAAGATCATGATATTTCATCTCCATGACAGCTTCAAATGATTGTCTTCTCCCATTGAGTAACTCATCAATGAACTCCTTCTATTGCAACCATTCAAAGCCTTCCTCATCTAAGATGTTTTCTTCATCATATTTTACTTCAAGATCTTTACCCTTCCTGAAGACATCTTGAAAAGGATGTCTATCCCCTGCAATACTTGCAATCATACACAAATTGTGAGTTTTGAAAACATAAGACCTTGAGGTCTCACTTGATGATTCAACCACCAAGTCTTCTTGCTACCTTGAAGCCTTCATATGATTCAAAATATCCTCTATATCTTCATTACTTTCGAAAGGAAATGGGCCATGTTCGGGTTCACATACCAAAAATTCCTCCTCATACTCATTTATTCTCAGTAACTCTTCCTTGAGTTAAGAATTCAATCTATTCTCCCACTTCACTTGAAATCTATGTCATTTGAATTTTCTTTTCATAATCGAACCATACCTCTGGTCTTCCTTATTCCTTTGTAACATCTCCATCGATAACTCCAGACCAAATTTTATCTCAGCTTTTTCTCTGTCAATCTCTTCTTGATTTTTTCTCACGTCATTTTCCTTGTCATTTTCTTTCTCGTTTCGGTGGCTTCTCCCCAAACCTCTGCAACGAGTATCAATAGTCATCTTCTCCTCTTCTGTGAACTCCATCTATTCACTTGTGGACTACATTCAATCCCATTTTAGCAAGCCTTCATACTTGACATCCAACAATGCAAGATTTCTCCCTGTGCCTAACCTCTTGAAATCTTTTGGTTCTCTGCCTTGGAACCATCTTCTGAGTAACTATATTGCTCCTATTTTCTTCTGCAACTTAAATCCACCTTTATTGAGAACACTTTGGTCCTCTCTGTCCAATCTTCATCTAGAATGTTTAGGTTCTTCGCCACTTTCCTTTAGAGTATCCACTTACTTTGTCTTCCAGAATGCAACTGGTTCTTCTTCTTACAAATGCTCTTGTTGTTATTTTTCTATGATACCACAAATTGATGGTTGTTATCTCAGCAAACCACATTGTTGTTATAGGCTCTCTCAGCGAACTACACTGTTGTCACGCTCTCTCAGCAAAACTACAATGCTATTACATGTTCTCAGAGAAAACCTACAGTGGTGTTATAGGCTCTCACAAAAAACCACAGTGTCGCTACAGGCTCTCAGAGCAAACCATAGTGTTTCTACTTGTAATCTGCAAACACTTCCTTAAAACAAGAGTTATCACAAAAATATACCTTCAAGACCTTTTCCTGATCTTTTATCTCCCTTCTTCAACATTTGAATGGGTCACCTTCTCTTTGATTCAGATTTCATATGCTATGTTCTCCTTGATTCAAGTTCTACAAATTTGAATCTCCTCTGCACAAATTCGCTATGTAATACTTCTTCCATGAGTGAACAAACTTAACTTGCAAGAATCATCTCCCTCTAGTACCAAATGATGACCTACCAGGGATATGATTCCACAATCGATAGCCTTAAAAAATTAAGACAACACTACAAGTCTCAAGAAAGAGACTTCAACCCTTCCTATCCCTCACTCTCTCATTAAAACTATGCTCATATCAGTTATACATAAACATGGAGGTATTAGTTCCGCGCTCATATCAGTTTTACAGAAACATGGAAGGATTAGTTTTGAGAGTATTGCACTATATACAATACCTAAGTATGATAGAGGTAACACATGAGAACAAAAACTTAACTATAGAACAAGAGTTGAACACCCTCTTTTAACCCTTCATATGCTATTCCATCTGCCTTCCATGATCGTGCCATTAGGTTCTGTCCTATAACTCATTTCAAATTCTTAACCGAACTCGAACTCCTCTGTTTATAACATAATTTCCTCTTTGTTTGTCTCATCTTCTATCAAATACATATAAAAAATCCTAAAATATACTCTTGGATCTTCTTACCGTCCTCATATCAGGATATGGCAGAGTGACTTTCTAAGTTTATTGTTTTAAAACTATTCCACTAGAACTACGGAGCTATACCACCATCGGTACTTAACTCGTCCTTTATCCTCTGAGTGCTCCGCAAACATGTCACGCAATTATCACTGGCTTGATCACAGAACGAATTTAGATATTTCAAAAATATGAGTAGCTTGAGCGTCTCATTGAATCCATCCAGATATTTGTTCACAGTGGAACAATTTTCTCTCATTGATTTCCAAACACAACAAGTCATTTTTCCTTTTTTAGTCACGCAGTATGCAAAAACACAATTAAAATATCACTTTGTAACTCCTCAATCAACGATCTTTTTAGAAAATTTATCACAAGTTACCAAATAGACCCTTCTCTGCACAAAATCCAGTTGTCATAATTTTGAAGTTCCCTTGCTTAGAATTGGGCCCCCAAGTTTGGTGAGGGTTTCCCCTTACGAATTTCCCTTTTCTTAAGATATTCTCTTTCTTCTTTATTGGCTCTCACAACTTGACGTGTTTGCACAGAGTATGCTCCTAGCTCCAACGAGTCAGTTCCTCTCTCATAAAGCTTGGCTCCTCTCTACTTTCGTATCACTATCACGATGACAGTAATCTAATCTGTGAAACTTTGAATTTTCTCACAGGAAATGGAAAGCCTTTACCGTCAAATTGTTCAGTGATAAGATCACAGAAAACTGTCTAAACGACGTGATGATGATGATGGTGGTGGTGATGGTTAACGTCCACTGAGACCAAATTAGTCTATCGGACCTATAATTTTCTTATTTTTTAATTGTCTGGCTCATCATCTTTCTTGGCGAGATTGGTGTTGCAGCTTTCTTTTTTTTCTCTACGGTCTTCCAACTTCCTTTATCTTGCATCTCCTTCATCTCTTCTGGTTCTTGGGACATTGGTGTCTTAGCTTTGCAATCTATTGTGTTCGTCCTTTTGAAGATAGTCGGAAAAGGTGTTTGGTCTAGGAGATCTATTTTGCTGTTAAATGAAGATTTTTGTTGGGTGGGGCTTCCCCCTTCTTGTCTTGAGAGTCGTTTCTTTCTTTCCCGATTTCTTGTGATTCAGAGTTTTCTCAATATTTTCTTCTTTGATGACAGTGTAGTGTTATTTTTGTGCTCCTTCCCACCATGTAGATCTGTGTTGATTTTTCTAGCAGAATTTTTCTGGGAGGCTTTTCGGCAATTTTTGGCTAGATGGCTTGCCTCAAAGCAAGATCGACATCTGAAGAGGACACTTTCATAATCGAGTTTCTGGTTCCACACATAGTCTTACTTGTTAGGTGTATTTCAGCTTGGAATCTGGCATTGAAGTCCATTTCCACACAGATGCGTGCATAGGTGGTTCTGACATATTCCTCTGTTTCTGGGCACCTGTAGTAAAATTTCCCAATTGCATTTCCAATGGATTTGAGCAAGGAGGAATTCCAGAGATGTAAGGGTAGGTTAGGAAATCTCACCCAAACTGGTGCTGAGGTTATGACTGTTATTGAGGGATCAAATGATGGGTTCCATGGCTTCATGAATAGGCCTAATTTTTCCTAAAACCAAGGACCAGAAGCTAGAATGCATTGTCTGCTTTCAGGGTCTTGAAAATCTACTATAAAGAAACCCCTAGCACAGGGGTAGATATTAATTGCATCAAAAATGACAGGCTTCCATACCTCCGAGATCCAACTGTGGAGAGATGTTAGTCGCGGCCAAAAACCATTGAATCGGCAAATTAGGGCACTTTCAAAAAACTTCAAAGCCTCATCGAGTGAGGCCTAGTCCACCTGGATAGTGGGAGCTGGGGCTTCACTGACGATATGGGCACGAGCTTGCCTCCAAGAGGAGGACAGATCTGAGCCAACAATTATTTTCACGAAGCTAGGAGCCATCTGGAGAATGCTCTCCTGCTGAGTATAATTTTTTTTTTGAAGAATTTTACAAAAGGGAGCCACACAGGTTGTTCAGATCTGTGTCTCAGATTTGTGAATCTGGAATATGAAATTCACTGGCCAAAGGTCCCACCAGAAGGCCACAAAAGAAACCGTCTGGCCAAAGAAGAAAGAAGAAAGAAGGGACATAGAATAGACCCTCTAGCCACAGAACATAAGGGACGCAGATTACACAAGCTGGCCATAGAAGAAACCCTAGATCACCGTAGTAATAAGTTGGCCGCAGAAGAAACAGAAGGGTTGCAGTCATGTTGGCTGTAGAAGAAACCCTAGATCGCCACAATATTATATAGTATATAATAGGGTGTTGCCGTGGTTGGCACTCTACTGCTTAAGGTAAATCACATATGCAAAAAAGCATGCCAGTTGTGACTAGTACAGAGCATCGATCTAGTCGATGGCTTTAAGCACACGAAGAAAAGTATGCTCATGGTTATCATATCAGATGAGTGGGTTTTACCAAAAGAAATACAAGACATCAAACCTGCTCTCTGATAGATAAGGGAAAAAACAAAAAGGATTCATTCCAATGTCGAGACAACGTAAGAAAATTCATTCACGTGAGCAAGAGCAGAGCAGTGCCGAGATCATCATCGCTTGAAATGAATGGGAATTGAGGCTCAGAGCAGTGCCGAGACAGCATGAGAGCCGGGAGTAGTACCGAGACAATGTTAGTAGACCTGTTTTGAGCAGGAGCTGCAGCCGCAGCCGCAGATCAATTCATGATCCAAGGAATGCGTAAGTGTGTGACCGACATGAGCAATATAGAGTATGGATTGATTCATGATCCAAGGGATGTGTAACCAATATCAACATAATCATATACAACCGATAAACTTAGAGATATGTCACATAGAAACAGATTGTGATTTCACAAATAGAGATAATTTCTAGGTATGCAAATAGATGATATCTATAAAACATATTCAAATTTAAATGGCCTTATATACAATATGTGGGTAGACCAAGTCCTGGTCTTTTTCACCCTCCCACTCTCTTTGGCCTATTTTTCTTCATTTCAAATGGCCCTATTTTCTCTTCCCTTCAATTCCTTTGAGGCTTACAAATATATACAAAAGGATTCTGTAACTGTTTCTAGTTCAAATTCACAATCTACTCAACGATATCCTAAAAATCCTCTAAATCCACTTTTAACTCAACTAATTCCCTATTCTATGATCTCATAATCCCTAAGATCTTTATCAGATCTTCAAAAGTCTAACATCTTTCATATTCTCACATAATTGAGAATATTTACATTTAAAACCTCACACACATATTTCTCACTCAAATTATTAAAATATACAAAATTTCCTGTTAAGAAATGAAATTCGTTATCAAACATCAGATCCGTTAAGTCAACCAAATATATAATGATTTTCTTTAGCAAGATGCTCCTGCATTAGATGTGAAAGGGTACCACCCAATTAGGACCCCTCACAAAGTTTGAGCGGTGGATAATTTTTCTTTAAGAGCATCCAAAGCTAGTTGTCATTGATCTCTCCAAGAAAAATCTATAGCATTTATTAAAACATGAAATATTGGGGAAGATATATTAGTAAACTTTTCTATAAATATTTGATAGTACCTCACATAACCTAAAAGGTTGCGAACATCTTTCAGGGTGAAGAACAAATATTGTTTTAGAAATATCCACCCTAATCCATTAAGGAGAAACATGGTTCCATAACAAAATCCCTCAATTGAGAAGCATATAGAATTTGAAATTACTCAGAGAAAGGTTTGTCTCATAATAGAATATTAATACCTTTTGAAAATTACTCAAGGCTCCTTCAAAAGTTTCTCCATATACAAAAAAATCATACCTATATATTTCAATGCAATATTTGGTCAAATCGAAGAATATACTAAGAATGACCTATTGAAGGTTTTTGGAGCATTACAAAATCAAAACAGGAGTACTCAGTATGCATATGTCGCCCATGGACAAGTGACAACAGTCTTTTCTTGATATTTAGGGGCTAGTCGAATCTAATTGTAGCCATTGAATCTATTAAGAAAGGAGAAAAAGTTATTCCCATCTAGGGTATCTAAGACTTAATCTATAATCAAACCAAAACACATAAATTGTATAAAATAAACACATCACCTATAAACAAATAAACATAGTGTACAACCTTACCTCAAGTGGTCTCAACTTCGGGTTTGGATTGCGCCTTTGAAATCACAAATTAATTGATAGAACTTCAGTAAGAAAGCTAACACATTCTTGGGTAGGTTCTATATTAAAAAATGAAAAGTTATAGTATAGTTCATGTACTGACTTTAATCTTAAGAATACATATATTTATAGGTTGAAGGTGAATATAAGTCTTAACAAACCATCTGAAATTTGAAGTCACGCTAACCAAGTGGTTTACCACATGATAGCGAAAATTTCTAAATAAGGAGCAAACATGACAAGGAAAGCCTACAAGCAATAATTTTGTTTCCCTTTGCGTTGTAATAACTATTATGCAGTAATGCATCTCAGACATATATTTATCCATTAACACAAGAGCTTGTGAGATAAAAAACAACCTTATTAGTCTTGGATGAGATCCATGGAATGGATCGGCTCGTGATTGGTCTCATATGCATCGTCCATGGAATAATATGTAATTGGCTAAACATGTGTGTCAAATATATTTGTATATTCTTGAACAAAACTCTTTTTTTTCTTTATAATATGTGATTAAATCCATGGGTTCCATCTATTCCTTCCTATGATTTCTACATGGCCATAATCAGATCATACCGATTATGCACCTTCACAAACTTAAGTTGGCACCTCTTCATTTATTCATACAAGATATATATTTATATATACCAACCTACTCTTTAATCATTCTTTAGTTCTAATCTATAAACGTGAGAAGAAAACTAGTGGATATATTTTAATACCTTAATATTTCCATGGTGTATGTACAAGTTTTTAGGGATAATTTGACAATTTACTCCGCACTTTCTCCATGATAATTTGATTCATCCTTTCTGTAGTACCATATTGTGTAGAAGTACTATGGACACTTTCCTAATTTTTTATGTCAAATTTATTACAATAATACTTGAATGTATTGGAGCAATACTCTCCACTATCACTATCCTAAAACAATTAAGAAATTTTTTAGTCTCCCCTTCAAAAATGTCATGAAATTTTTCAGATGAATGAAACATATCACATTTACTTTTCATGGGGTGGCTCCAAACCTTCCTAGATGCATTATTTATGAATGTGAAAATATATGAGGCTTCTCCTAGATACTTAACATTGACTAACCCAAACACCTCAAAGTGTATCAATTCTAAGAGATTTATTTTCTTTTCATGACTACCTCTCATAAATGAAACTCTTTGTTTCTTTCTAGATACACAATGCTCAAAAACATCAATTTCATAGGATTTGAAACTTAGAAGTAGATTTTTTCTATAGGGATTTTTAGGACATTTTTGCTCATTTAACTAAAATTATTATGCCATAAATCTATTGAGCTTGTTTGTTTTGAAAGGTTATTTATATCAATTCATACAAGGCTCATATATTGAATCCTAGTTTTGACAAATGTCCCTTTACTAATTCTCCAACCACCATTACCAAAGCGCGTGGAGTAGCTTTCATATTCCAATTTTTCCATTTAGATAAAGCTCATACACATCTATGGAATATTCATAACTTATTTTACTAAGATATCTAACCCATCCTTTATATTCATTCAAACATATAACACTCCAATAATGTTGTAGAAGTGATTATTTACCAGATGTATTATACCAGAATAATCAACGTAATATGTAACAAAATTATTTTTGCATAGAGTTATACAATGATATTCTTTGGAATCAAGTACACAATCAATGTTATTGCTAGAAGTATATAAACATACCTCTTCTATTGAGATAGTAAATGAAACATCACGTGTTAAAACTGCAACATTTGTATCACCTTCATTTTTGTGCTTGAAATTTTATTTTTGTTGGTTGTGTTTTGTTTCTTCCATTCTTTCTTCTTGATCTAATAGGCCATCCCACTCCGATAATGTTGAAAAATTCATTATTTCATAAATGTACTCTACCATACTCATTTCTTCATATGTAACAATTTTTTTTGCATGAGGTTGTGTGACAAGATGCCCTATATTCAAGTAAACAATCAATGTTCCTACTAGAAGTATATAAATATTCCTCTTTTACTAAGACTGTAAATAAATAATCATTTGGTTTCACCTTCATTTTTGTGCATGACTTTTGAGTTGAGTTAGTTTCTCTTTGTCCTTTCTTCCTTCTTTGAGACCTAATAGTCTCTTTTCTCATGCCTTGGTTTTCCATAATGAAAATAGGTAAGTATTCATGTTCTAGATTTTGATCTTCATTTTTAATATTCAATACCCTTGTTTATTACGTTTAATTTTCCTACCCTGATCAACTAAGGCTAGAGTTTCTCCTCCCTCATTTTCTAGAATTGATTTTCATTTCATATTCTCATTCATTAAAATTCTTCTAACATCATCAAACTTTAAGCTCTCTGGAAGTGCTCAAGTGCTCATAGCTACTATTGAATTCCCATAGTTGTTTAGCATGGTGCAAGTTTTATAGAGGAAATATGACTAGTAATTATATTAAATTCATTTAAATTCTTTGAAAATTAAGCACCTTCCTTCAACTTTGAATTATATAGCATCTTCATTAAGAAAAAATTATTTGATGTTACATTTTTCTCATACAAATAATGAAACTTTTTCCATAGTCCTTTTGCATTCTTCTCAATAGTCACATTGAAGTACACATTATTTGTTAGGTGCTATTGAATTGTTGCAATGGCCTTCATGTATAACCATTTCTAGGCTTCATCCATCATCAATGAGGGTTTCTTTTCCACTGCCTCAATTGGGAAATAATGATCCTTCAAAATCAATATATCCTCCATCTTTGGTTTCCATAGGGAGATGTTGACCCCATTCAACTTCTCCATATCAATCATTAGAGTTGTCTCCATACTACTTAACATACCTAGCTTACACCAATATCAACAATAATCAATAATACTAGTATTTAAGTGCCTTTGATACTAGTATTTAAGTGGAAAACCCAATAATGGGAAAAACCATGTAGAAATGATTAGTAACTTTAATTATGTTGATAGGAATCTCTAGTTTGGAATAGAGCTTCCAAAATTTTAATTGAATTTATGGATGATACAAATTTAAACTCCACAAAATATCTCATATTATTCTTAAGTAAAAATCAAAGGTAGACATTTATCTCAAATGTAGCTATGCACTTTTTCGTGTTTAATTAAATTGATTAATTAAAAAAATGTCATATGAATATGATTTATGATTCTTTGGGAATGTGGTAATACTAAGCCACAAAAGTGTAAAAAATCCTATTTATAGGTTAAGAATATCGATGGTAAAGTTGGGGTGAATCTTGTTCTATGTTTTTCTAAATGTATATATTATTATTATTATTATTATTATGTATCCTAGAGGAATCAACAACTATTTCAGGCTAGTACTCATGTGACAGGGGTCAATTATGGCCATTATCATTATATCTTTAGGGGCCTATACTACGACGAGGGGATTGAACCTTGGATCTCTTAATTTTTGAAAATTCACATACTTTTGATCACAAATTGAACTTCCCCCTAGGACATAATTTAATAATAATTATTATTATTATTATTATTTAATATAAAATTATAATTAAGTTATTATGTGCTCTAAAACATAGTATAAGGGAGATGTTATCAAGTAATGTTACATGTAAATAATTAAATATTATTTACATTAAAAAATTAAAAAATAGTAATAACAAAAAAAATCAATGTCATCCATAAATAAAATCTTCAATTACCACCTTAATTTTACATCATCTTTATATAAAGAGAAAGTAATGGAAACATGAGGGAGTTATATAATTCCTTCATTACTTAGTATGGAGTTCATAGATTGCATGTAAATATAATATCATTGATATTAAATGATGTATAATTCATTCTAAGTTTAGTTCACATGTAAATTTTAAAATAAACATATATCAATAATAAAAAAATATTTTAATGCTCATATTAAATAACGTATTTTTATATCAACTTGATATAGATAAAGACATTCTAAATTAAAAAAAAAAAATCGTATATTTTCACTTTTCATTGAGAGAGAGAGAGAGAGATGTCTAATTTATTCCATTAATATGGAGTTGATGTATAGCATTAAAAACTATTAATAACAAATAATTTCATTCTTACTCGAGGTATTTGGGATATTTGTAATTCCTTCGGTATTTAATATGATGTTGTAATCTAAAATTAAAAAAAATATTAATAGCAAAAATTATTCAATGTATATATACATTGATACATAGACACATATATAGACATACATGTAATATTTTTAAAAACATTACATATATAGATAGACATGTAACATTGAAGAAAAAACTAATGTGAATATATATAGACAAAAAGAGAGAAAGAGATGATATCCTATGGATGAATGTTTTGTACTTCTAAATATTAATGGGCATGCATTTAGAATTTTAATGTGGAGAATACGATATTCCAATTTCAACTATGTCTATATCATATGAGAAAGTTTTTTCTTATGGTTAAAATATTTTATTCGTTTTTTTTTTAGTGTGTTTCTCAAATTTAAAATAGATCCATTTTAATCCATATTTACCAATAACCAAGATGAATCAAATCTCTCCATATACAAACCTTTACTCAAGTTCTTCACTTAATAAGAGATTTTCATCTTGAGAGATTTGATCCCTCTCAATACTTAGTAGATGTGGACATATTGTAATGCTCCCTCTGACCCCATTGGGTTATTAGGGCTAAATGGGAGGCGTTTCTTTTGATTTACTTGACTTCCACGTTCTCATTTTAAATATGGGATTATAAAAATCCTTCTTTCCCAAAGTTAGCGAAATTAACTTTGGAAAAAACCATCGCATTCAACTTATTGAGAAATTTTTAGCAATATAAATTTTACCTCTATTTGATGCTTGGATCAAAATTTATGCCCATTTAGAGTTTGATAATTTAATCCTTAACACATAAACAAGGACCTGCCACGTGGCAACCCATTCTCATATAAGCTGTTAAACATCAGTCTGGATGTCAACGTGGCCATCAAAAAATCCACATGATACTTTCCCCATCACCAAGTCCATGGGCCCCACAAGTTCAACCCTTAGTATGTGAATCCAATATTTCTTCTATATCAAATTTTTGTTCAATCCACATCTACTAGGAATTATCACCTACCAAAATTTCCAAATCCCTAGATTCTTGGATCCATCTCGATCATTATTAGTCCACCACTCATTCAGGACAAACCCATATTTGAGCCTCCCAAATATACATTCTCCTGCTCACTAATGGATTCCTATATTCCTAGATGCATCCACTATTTATAAAGTAATCCATTCTACCACCACACTAATTTCCAATGGGATCCACTCCAGATGGCTTGCACTTAATTCATAGTAGACATATTGATAACTTCAAGGAATTTGGCTCCTTCAAAAAGGTTACGCCGTGATAAATCCAATATATTTGAAGTACTTGCGATAGATTTTCCCAGGATGCTTGTTTCACCAAATCTTGGATAAAGGGTTATTTATGGTATTTCATGTTTAGAAAACTTCTCGAGTTTCAGGGAATTAACAATGGTTCTTGTAGGAGCTTGAATTTGCTCAAAACATCTACAATCACAAGAATACATCCTTATACCCAACACAAATAAACCAAGTTCTAAAAATAGATAAAACACAACCACATAGGTATAAATATTCCTATCAAGCAAGCATTGAAACAAGCCAATCCATGGGTAAAAACACCCTATAATTTCACTTGCAACAACTCCAAATCCTTCCAAAGAATGGATTAGATCTTTTCGATCACATCCCATGATGTATCCTATATTATTCTTGTTGGGTGTGTGTTATATTCTTTCCAAGACTAACCCCTATATTAGGTAGGTGGACATACTTATGGTTTTTTCCTTGGATTTCTTATATGGTTTTGGGCATGATGGTTCACTATCCATGGTATTTTTATATCCGGTCAAGGGAACTACGATGATGTTCTAATATAGGGTTAATGGATTGGGGTTTATGATGCTTCAACATGTATATATCTATATTGTAAAATTGAAACAAACATAATGGAAAATCAATCTGGTAGTCCCAGTTTTGGGATAGAGGGGAAAATCTGTGGGTATATCTATTTTATGATTTATGATCTCACCATTGTTTATTTTCTATTTTTAGAATTCGTATGTAGGTAATTTCTATATGGGGTTAAAACCTACATTAGGTATCATAGCTATTTCAGCTCCAAGGGGACGCGTTTGCTGCTGAGGAATTTTTCTTAGGCATGTGGTGGACCTTGTTTAGTGGGAGATCTACATGGTCGATTCTTGTGGTGAAAGAAGATGGCGAGCAATGGAAAAATAGAAATCAATAAATTTAATGGTCAGAGTTTTGAGTTGTCAAAACTCAAGATGGAGGATTTGCTAGTGCATAAATATCAGTGGATCATGATAGATCCAGGTATTAAACCAATGATAATGTCAAGTGAAGCCTGGGCGAAGTTGGATCAGAAGGCAAAGAGGACAATGCGGTTGTGTATCTCAGATTCAGTATTTCTGAATTTATCAGTGGAAGCTTTAGAGAAGGCTTTGTGGGACAAGTTAGGGACTTTGTATCAATCTAAGTCTTTGGTGAATAAATTGTTCCTATGGAGAAAGTTGTAAAACCTAAGGATCAAGGATGGAGACCTGATGACAGAGAATCTGAACACCTTCAATATTATGGTAAGCTAGTTGATATCTTGTGATATAAAAATTTCAGATGAATATAAGTGCATCAATATGTTGTGTTCTCTACCAGATTCCTGGGATATACTAGTTGTTGCAATAGGTAGCAATGTGATTGCCTTGCAGTTTGATGGAATTGTCTCATCCGTGTTGTCAAAAGAGATGAGACAGAAAAATATGGAGGGACAAAATAGTGATGCCTTGTCCATACAAGGATATTCCTAGAACAAAAACAAAAATCAATCCTCGAGTGGGAGATCTAAATCTACAGTGAGGTCTAAATCTTCAAGAAAAGATGTAAAGGTGTGTTGGAAATGCCGAAAGAAAGGGAACTTCAGAAAGGAATGTAGATCTAAAGCTCCTGAGAAAGGAAAGGGATCTAATGATGCTACTTTTGTAGAGGTGAAAACCATCTCAGATGAAGGTGGGGATGTTTAATTGTCTTCTTCTTCACGTAGACATGTAAATCATGAGGCATGGTTGATTGACTCAGGTGCATCCTTTCAATTCACTCTCCACAGGGAGTGGTTCTACAAGTATGATAAATATTATGGTGGTGATGTCTTCTTAAGGGATGGCAGGAAGGCTAGAATCATAGGTCACAAAAAATTAAAGTTGAAGTTGTGAGGTGGACTGATTAGAAAAATGTTGTGTGTTCTGCATATTCCTGGATTTGCCAAAAAAATGATTTCTGTAAGAAATTTGTATTATGCAGGTGTAAAATTAGTGTTCGAGAAAGATACATGCAATATGGTTTGGGGAGAATTGGTATTGATGTAGGGAATTTGGATTGGAACTCTATACAAGCTTCAAGGTAGCACTGTTATTGATGGGTGCAACAATTCTATGGTTCCCAAAAGTGGAGCAGAAAATATAGTGGTCTCTAGAGAAAAGACCATGATATGGCATCAAAGGCTTCTACATATTGGAGAGAAGGGACTTCGAATACTTCATGGTAATGGTGTGGTAGGATGTATGCCTAATTTCTCTGTGGATTTTGATTTCTGTGAAAATTGTCTATATGGGAAGTAGAATCGGGTTAGCTTCCCCTCTACTGCTTAGAGGGAGAAATAGATATTAGAACCTGTGCACAGTGATGTGTTTGGACCTATATCGGTTCCATCATTGGGTAAGTTTGTGTAATATGTATCAATAATAAATGACTTCTCAAGGAATACATGGATATATTTCCCCAAGAAGATATCTGAAGTCTTTGACAGGTTTAAATAATTTAAGGCTCTGGATGAAAACTAGACAGAGAAGAAGATAAAGGTGCTGAGGATAGATAACAATGGAGATTTTTGCAAGAAGGAATTTGAAGAGTTCTTAAAGAAGTGTGGTATAGCATGGAAAAGGACTAATCCATACACACCTCAACAAAATGGATTTGCAGAAAGAATGAACATGATGTTGATGGAAAAGGCAAGAAGCATGCTCAGTGGTGTCAGGTTAGGACAAGAATTATGGGCAGAGGTAGTGGAGACTGCATCTTATCTGGTCAAAATATCACCTTCATCAATGTTGGAGGATAAGAATCCATAAAAGGTATGGCCTGGTAAAAAAGCCCTCTCTTTCACATCTGAGGGTATTTGGATGTGATGCATATATACATGTTCCAATGGAGAAGAGAACCAAGTTGGATAGTAAATATGAAAGGTGCATATTTATTGGGTAAAAGGATGGTTTAAAAGGTTATAAGCTTGGGAACCTAGAAACAAGAAATGTTGTGTACAGCCATGATGTGGTGTTTAGAGAGGTGAAATATGTTATTAAACATGAAGTCCTACCAAAGGAGCCTGAGAAGATAGAGTTTGAGCTAAAGGAGGAAGAATCAGACTCTACAGCATAAGAGGAATCAGAAGACAAAGAGCCACAAACTACAACTGTGAGATGATCAGTTTGAGAAAGAAGGCAGCCAAAAAGGTATAGTCCATCTGCTTTGTCTTCAAAATTTTCTTTATCTATTACTGATGATGATCCTAGAACTATCAGGGAAGTAGTAGATTCAGAGGATGGAAAACTTTGGAAAGAGTCCATGGTTGATGAAATGGAATCTTTGCACAAAAATGAGGCTTGGGATCTGGTGGAGTTTCCAGCTATAAGGAAAACCATTGGTAGCTAATACATGTTTAAGAAGAAGATTAATACAGAAGGCAAGGTGGAGAAATACAAAGCTTGTTTGGTAGAAAAAGGTTATAACCAGGTGTCGAGAATTCATTTTGGTTATATTTTTTCTCCTATTGCCAAGGTAAATTCTATTATATTATTCTTATTTGTTGCTACTACTATTGATCTTAAGGTAGGATAGATGGATGTGAAGACAACATTCATTCATGGGGATATGGAAGACGAGAAGTACATGAAGCAACGTAAAGGCTTTTCAGTGAAGGGTAAGAAAGAACTAACATGCAAGTTCAACAAGTCTCTCTATGGGTTAAATAGTCACCAAGGATGTGGTATCATAAATTTGATACATATATGCAGGTGCTTGGCTTCACCAGAAGCAAAGCAGATCACTCTATGTATTTTAAATTAATTGGTGATCATGTTAGTTATTTGGTCTTGTATGTGGATTATATGTTGTTGACTGGAAATAACAAAGAAATTATCTTGGTATTGAAGATCCAATTGTCCTCCAAATTCGACATGAAATATCTTGGCACCGTAAACTATATTTTGGGCATGGACATTAAACGAGATTGAGGAAAGAGGAAGATTTGGTTAAACTAGAGGAAGTATGTCGAGACAATATTACAGAGGTTTAATATGCAGGATAGTAAACCAGTGAAGTTTCCTATTCCTATGGGTGTCAATTTATTTTCTGAACAATGTCCCAAGGCACAAGAAGAGGAAGAAGACATGTCTTGTGTTCCATATGCAAGTGCAGTCAATAAACTGATGTATGAAATGGTGTGTAATAGACCAGATATTGTGCAGTGGGAGTACTACGCAAGTTTATGTCAAAACTAGGGAAGGAGCATTGGATCACAGTGAAGCGAGTTTTCAGGTAGTGGCACGGCACTAATGATTATGGTTTGTGCTACCAAGAAAGACCAAGATTGGACAAATTTTTGGACATCCGTGGCTTTGTTGATGCGTACTAGGTTGGAGATCTGGATCATAGAAGATCTACAAGTGGGTATGTGTTTAACCTATTTCGAGGTGCAGCCAGTTGGATGAGTAAGAGACAGTTTGTAGTGGCACTTTCAACTACAGAGGTAGAATACATGGCAGCCACTATTTCAATCCAGGAAGTTGTTTAGTTGCAGAGGTTGTGCTCAAGTATGGGGTTAGCACAACGCGCTATAAGGATATAATGTGATAGCCAACGTGCAATTTTCTTGGAAAATAAACCTACTTATCATTTAAAGACAAAGCACATTGATGTACAATATCAATTTGTAAGGGATATGGTTGAGGACGATAAGGTGTTACTGGTAAAGGTGGATAGTTTGAAGAATACTGCCGAAGGAATGAAAAATTATGTGAGCACTAAGAAATATTCCTGGTGTAGAGAAATAATGGGTCTTCTAGGGCTGTACCAATGACTAAGCTCTCATGTGGCCTACTATGGAAATAAAACAACAAGTGATAGAATTTTGGTGTGTGTTATATTCTTTGTTGAATGAGGGGTGTCATAGGGCGGGCGGAAGACCCCCGTGTTGGGGTGTTTGAGGGGGGTGATAGCCCCCTGCTATGGGGCCCGGCGTGGCGCCCCGTGGAAATTTTTTTTGGACCCTATATTAGGTGGGAATACCTACCTATGGTTGTGTGCGTGATTTTCACACATGTTTTTGGGCATGACGGTCCTCTAACCACAATATTTTGTAGATCCAATGAAGGGAACTATGGTTATGTTCTAATCTAGGGTTAATGGATTAGGTATTGGATTCTTTGGCATGTATATATATGTATTGTAACATTGAGAGGAATATAATAAAAAATCAATCTAGTAGTCCTGGTTTTGGGATCGAGGGGAGTATCTCTATGTATATCTGTTTTACGTTTTACCCTCTCGCCATTGTTTATTTTCCAGTTTTAGAATTCGTATGTAGTGTAGAATTTTCCACTGTAAATCACCTTTTCTCCGATAAACTTGGCTCCAATACCATGTAGAAATTTCACTGTAGATTAAAATTGATTATGCAATGTACTAAAACAAAATACTTAATATACTTCTACAATCAAACTTGCGGAAGCTTAATTGATTTTGAGCAAGATCAACCAGAACACATATAATAGAGAAGAAGAATCAATACACATGAAACACAAAAGAATACTCTGGGGAAATGTAATATCCCTAAATAACTCTATGAAAACTATACGGTTGAGTAAGTAGTAATTCTTTAAAAAAAAATTAAAAAAAATTACGAATTAGTTTAAAAAACTAATTCTGGTTATTCATAAAACTAATTATGGGGAACATGCTGGCGAATTGTGTGTGGAACCAGTGATAACTGATTCTTGATTTTGGGAAATCAGATGAGATCGAAGGGTTCCAGTTTCGTCACGTGAGGATTGCCAGCCATGATGGCAGATATCAGTTACACCTTCTTTTAAAAACGGAAATTTAAATCCCCAACAGGGGGTCTGTTTGAAAAAGATGATATTAGGCAGCCAGCGAAAGAGAAGAAGGGGGAGGAGAGAGAGCAGATAGAGAAAAGAGGTTAAGTCTGGTAGAGACCAGATAACCAGGTTAAGTCTGGTAGAGACCAGATAACCCAGCACAGCAGTGCATGAGTCTTGTTGAGGGCTGCAGGCCTGCAAGACGGCTCGGGGGGAGAATCCAAGGTATCACTGGATCTCATGGTTGGGTGGATAAGAGCGAACCTACAAGTTGCAGGTGAAATTCTGGAGCATTGAAATTCATGTGTCTGACAGAACAGGTATGGGTTGTTACCAGATTAGCTTTCTATATTCTGTATACTAGTATATAAAGAAAGTACAGTGAAGCTTCAGTTTTCTGAGTGATAGTTAACTACTTAGTTAATGGAAGTATTGCATACAGCTCTATGAGTCTATATTGCTGTCTGTTTAAACTCATCGATGGTGAACTAAATGTTATATCAATGCATGATAACTATGATACAAATGTATGTTAGCTGAATGAAAGTTGTAAACAGTACATAAGCTACAGACCGAGTTGATATCTGGAAGCTGTAAGATTACATACAATCTACAGATAGAGCCGATAAGAGAACGCTGTAGCAGTTAATGCATAAACCATAAGAATCGAAACACATTAGCTGTGAGTAAACCCAAGATATAACTGGCTGCATGAATCACTTCATGACTATCTGTAGTCGTATGAGAAACCTTATAAAGTTCTTAACAACATAACAGTAACACAGCGATAATGCATGAATGGTTCGATGGGGAAAAACAACCATGCGCACTATAACTGTAGGAACGGAAAACAGCATATATGTTAAATAACTGTGTAATCACGAAACCACAGAAGACATTGTGTGCCTCATGCTATACGGAAATCCGTTCTCAGAGGTAACTCATCGAAACCCAGTACTTAGGGTCTCATTCTACAATATATGCAACCTCGGATAGATGAATATAAACATTTATGTCTGTAATGAAACATATTAATAACCTGAGAGGCGCTCTATAAGCCCAGAACACTGTGACAGCGGTCACTTAACCTCCGTCTCAGGTATGAGAGGTTGTGTGAACAGAGGGTTTCAATGCCACAAACCCTTGTGAGTATTATCAAACCCTCGAGGGGTTAAGCCAGTTTATTAAAAGACAAACGGCCGTAGCTTAATAAATAAAAACCCCATAACAAATCTGAAGAGTGGAATCACATAAAACACAGACAAATGAATGCTCGATATAACCAAGATAAATGCAAATACGCTTTGTGCGGTCAAAGAAGCAACTCATTCCTATATATGTATATCCATGTCATGAAACAGAGAACCCCGCAGGGTATGGCTCTAGACAATTCGTAAGATAACCAAAGAATCGAGGGTAATTCCTGGTCTCGGCAAATATGCATTACATCCGACAAAACTCATTGCGGGTAAATAACAACAGAAGAGTTAAATAACAGTCTTGACTTAAACCAAGTTCCGGCAAGGGTTGCCGTGAGTTTCCAAAGTAAGATTTACAAACTGAATGAGAAACAAAATACATATATATCAATATTGCATAACCAGATTAGGCACGGCTCCGGCATGAGGAGGCCTACCGCTTATCCTAACCCGGTTTGACCAAAGAGGGTAAACCTGAGACAACAGGTGAAAGTTGTCAGGAGGAAACCCCAAGTCGAAGGATCGAATCCGCATATAAATCCTTGAGATTTCAAATACACTGTGAATCTACAAACCTACGTAAGGGAAATACCTGGTATGTTCCGGATTCCTGGAATACCTGTTGCGGAATGGAGACCAAGGAGCCGGTGCCTGCACAATCCAAAAACTTGAGGTTAGAATAATATAACCAGAACAATAACCTGTGACAACGATACTATCAAAGATAATGAGCCATGTGTAATAGCTGAGACTCGGCGGATATTACCTGGGTTGACTGAAATGAGCCGGCACTAAGAGCAGAAAGGATCCGTGGAGCAGAAGTGAGCACCACCAACTGAACAGGTGCAAATGAACCCGAGTCTTGCGGCCCGAGATTTTAATAAACTCACTAAACCCTGAATTCATTGTGAGCCCTTAGATCAGCTCGGAAGATCCTCACCGTTCGTTCGGATGGGAGTTGGCGCGCATCAACAGCGTTCCCTCCAAAGTTTCACATGGGTCGAGTACGATGCCAGCCACCTGGCCAGGGTAGATGAGCCATTAATGTTCCCTCACACCTGGCGCTTGGGTGGATGTATGGTACCATTGAACATGACAGACAAGCCATACAACGATAACATAATGCCGTGTATATAAATATCAAGGGAGTTATGAATTGTCAAAGAATTAACACACGTATATAACCCAGTTACATGTCGGTAATCAAGAATTAAATAATTACTTGGTATTATTAAGGTTGATATGCATGTATATAAAGGGTTAGCATTATAAGTAAATTTTCTTTTTATGGTATATTCCCATGGGGACGTGACAATATGGTATCAGAGCTAAAGGTTGCAGTACTGGCGCCTTTGGGAATTGGTAAGCGGAAAGGATATTGAAGTACGCCATTAACTCAGGTATGAGTTTAATCATTCGCATATTCATTTATGTCGTACACTACTTTTGGCGTGACAGGTGTGATTCATGTTTATAACTTCTTTGAGAAGTAGGTGATAAGTTGTTGCATAACTACGTTCATAACGTTAAATTCCTGATGAGGATAAAAGACAATGAAACTTTTGTCACACCGAAGAACAATATTGAGTACTCATTACACTTAAGAACAATATTGAACACTCAGTGAGGAAGTGACGATCAACTACCAACTTTTGATTTGCACATATGGCAATAACGACAATGCATATATTGAACTAGATTGAAATTACAATGAACGAAACTTAATAGGCCAATGCATGAATATAACCAGGGGGAACATCCTGGAATAGGATGAAAAATTGTTTTAAAAAGAACATTAGAAGAACCCCTTTAGATATTGAAAACATGCCATGAGTCAAGCAGCGAGACTTGATTTTCATAACTAACTTTTGATTCAATCTTGTCATGGATGCATGAGGACGATTGGTAGTTGAGATTGGTTAGTGATGTATGACTAACCCATAGAACTTATATGCATTAAGTCAATTGGACTAAGATTGTTACAATTCGTAAACAAGTGAAGGTTGATTGATGTCACATGCATGGAATGTGTGTATGAAGATTTTTAGTCTCTCTGTGCTATAGTCTAGTTGTTCATAAGAAGAGTTCTTAATTTTATTCACCATGAGAATGCATGATGAATAGTATATGCTTATGTCCTAATAGTTTTAATGATGATTACCCTCTAATTAAGTGAAATCCATTAGCATGGTATGTGTTTATCATTACTTGTTGAGAGATAAAAACCATTGGAACCTCGATGTAAGGATGGTTGAATTTATCTCTACTATGGGAATGATGGATTTCTTATGCATGTTGCATTCCAGTGTGAAGTAAATTGTAGAGGCATGTGCAGTGGGTAACATTTCTAGGACCTATTCATGATATAATTACATGTGATAATTATACATAAATGGACTACCTGTGTAATACAATTGTCAGTAAACTCTAACTACCTTCCCCAGCTATAGATGCTTCCAAAGGAAAAGGAAGCAAGGAGAAGGAAGAAGACCGTGCTGTAGGGACAGACGGAGATGGGAAAAGAAATCGCTAAGCCTGGTGATGACCAGATAGAGCAAGCTTGGGTATCAGAATCTTGCAGAAAACTCTAAGTCTGGAAATGACTAGATAGTGCTTGATGTGCATGTGAGTGTTCCCTTGACCATGCTTAAGGAGTTGGAAAATGATAACTATAGTGTATTGATGTTAATGATTTTCGTAATGCTTCCTTGAAGTCATTGTTCTGAAATGGACACATAGTACTGTTATGATAGTTGTTGCGTCTAGCATCAAGTGGTAACTCTGGTGCGTGTGTGACACTTAGGAGATTATGCTTCTAATCGCATAAAGTAGAGCCATTGCTTTCGGTAAGGGTGGTTTAACTTGTTAGTTATGCATGTTGATCCAGGGATAAGATAAGTGTCTTGTCCACTTTCTTGAAGAACACATATGAATGTCTTATATGATTTCTTAGTAGAGAAAGTATTTGAATGCATGCAATAAAAGAATGGTTCTTTTATAGATTTTCTTGGTAAAGAAAATGGGATAAGGCATGCAGTTAAAGATTGACTGTTTATATGTTTTCTTATGATAACACCTGCAGTAAAAGAATTGGTTATTTTATATGCTTCTTAGTAAAAGAATTGGTAGTTCCTCCTAGTCGGACTACATGTGAGTCTTGTGAGAGAAATGTTTGTCTCTCGTTGTTTTTTTTTTTTGGGAATAAAATCCTTGCTAAATATAGCTAAAGTATCTTCTTGAGAAAAGAGGATGAGGCATGTAAATGTCCCGAGGACATAGCATGGAAGGTGGCCAAGTTTTCTTGAATTAAAATATGTATCTTTATTTGATAAAAGCTTCTTGGAAAATATATATATATATATATGCTAATTGCATTATGATTCTAGTTAGTCTCTAAGTTCTAGTGAAATGATTATGCATTACATGCATGATAAAAGATAACTAAGGATGTGCTTCTAGGCACATAGATATTTATCCCTAATTTCTTGAGGAAAGAGTATATTACCTATATACATAAATATAGTCTCATCCTAAGAGTATGCATACTTCATGTATGAAGATAAAGGATTTTAAGAGAGTTCTTGAAAATGGAAATAAAGGTTCTGTCCTTTAAAGACACATTAGAATAGTGTTCATACAAGAACCAAAATCCTTACTTGTTTCATGAAAAGAACTACGTGCATTAAAGTAAAGTAATTGTGTTAGGAGAACACATGTTGCATATTGGTAGCTATTTTGACTTTAGAATTATGAGACTGTGCGTACTTAGAGAAAGTGGTCATGATAGTTCCCTTGAAAATAATACTCTCTTGGAGAGATTGTCTTGATGGAAGAGCTGTGTTGATTGCTTGATTTGATGCATAAAGGATAAGTAAACCTTGTTTTTGTATCTTGGTTTTTATGCCGAAAGATAGACATCTTTAATAATTTCTTGAAAGGGAATCTTGAGAAATCCTCACATCGAAAGATAGAGAAATGAGGATTAAAATGACTTCCTTAAGAAAGAGGTATGTGGTTTGTCGTATGAAATGATGTTGGTCTTCTAGTGAAGGGAGTAAGTGTTGCATACATTAAAGAAGGGCTTATATGATAAGCAATAGTATGCACAAAGATTAGTCATCGTGACATAAGAGTTATGTTCTCGTATGTTAGAGAAATTATGTTTAATTACACTAACGATGCATGACTAAAGCTAGCCATAGTAAACGTAAGATAATACTCCGTTAATGATGATTTGAATTGGAACAACAGGCTATGGCAAAATTGGAAATGTTTAGATTATTAACTCAACTGTTGTTGACATTTATACGTTAATGAGTGTTTGCATATGCTTTTATACATGACAGTATTGTGTGCATGCACATTCCTGGAAATGGAATACGTGTTAACTGATGCATATCCATAACTAACGTTGCTGATGGGATTAAGTAGCGGTAGCGTAATGGCAACAAGAAAACTCATCACGTAAATTGCTGCAATGTGAATTGCAATCACAAATGAGAAAGAATGAGGTTATATGATATGCATGAATTATGATATTTGGAAATTTGCATGCATACAACGTGTATGATAGATATGTTCCATCGAACTAGATGTTGTGGACCAGGATGAGGGATAAGTGTAAATGCATGGTGTACATGCATGTTTATTTTGTTAATGATAATGATTATATGGTTCATTGTGTAAATTACTTTGAGAAAGAGTAATAAAAGAGAAATTTAACATGCCAGACAATCGCGGATACTTGGGTTGATGACAGTTACCTGCCTGGAGGGGTTGATGGTACTTGTCTGCCCGGATTGTAAAAGGCTTGAATGCCTTGGGTTGATGACAGTTACCTGCCTGGAGGGGTTGATGGTACTTGTCTGCCCGGATTGTAAAAGGCTTGAATGCCTTGGGTTGATGACAGTTACCTGCCTGGAAGGGTTGATGGTACTTGTCTGCCCGGATTGTAAAAGGCTTGAATGCCTTGGGTTGATGACAGTTACCTGCCTGGAGGGGTTGACGGTACTTGTCTGCCCGGATTGTAAAAGGCTTGAATGCCTTGGGTTGATGACAGTTACCTGCCTGGAGGGGTTGATGGTACTTGTCTGCCCGGATTGTGAAAGGCTTGAACGCCTTGGGTTGATGACAGTTACCTGCCTGGAGGGGTTGATGGTACTTGTCTGCCCGGATTGTGGGAGGCTGGAATGCCTTGGGTTGATGGCAGCTACCTTCCCGGAGGGGTTGATGGTATTTGTCTGCCCAGATTTACTCTCCCTGGAATTCTTGAGCTGGTTGGCCAGTGGACTTCCATGTTAGACCTGGTAAGGTCTCTATAAAGGAAACTATCTGGATGTGAAAATGAGTCGGTTTGGTTGTGGAAACCAGTTCCCATGGATTGGGGAATTCTTTAGCCTCTTATGGTGCTCATAGCTAAAGAAATGAATGAATCAGCTATATGATATGTTGAAAATAAATTCTCTATATAGTTGTGTGAAATATGTTATGCACATTTAACAAGAAATGAGCTTAGTGCTCAATGAGGAGTAATTGGAAATTTTAATTCCTTTATTATATTATTAATGTTGTAAACCTCTTAGTGGGAGCTAAGACAATTCTGGCTTGATGCAGAGATTGACTGTTTTGATGATTAGAGAGCTAGGTGCTCTTTTGGTACATCTAGAAGCACTTGCGAATGTCTTTAGTGAGAATTCGTTCAGTGTGCACGAGAGCAGTGATTCATCATTTGATGATTAGTGTTAGTGCTCTTTAAGTACTTGTAAAAACACTGTGATTTAGAAATCATCTAGCATTGCACACTTGATTGATAGTCAAACGTATTTCTTTGACTTAAAATATAGTGACTAATGTGATTGAGGTTGTTAGTCATATATTACAGGAATTACTTACCGTGGAAGAATGAACAGTTTCCAACCACTATTAAAATACTTACATGAAAGTATTCATGGTTTTCAAAATAGATGGTAAGTAATGGTAAGTTGACATAGAGAATTGTTTTATGAATGAATAAGGGCCAAGTGGTGGCGATTAGAAGTTGCATATTTTTGCAACTATTGATGCTTGTAACTAATGATATTTCGTATGACTATATCATTACTATTTTGTTTGTCGCCTTTTCTTGGAATGGAATCGTTGATTTCAAAGAGAAAGGATCACATTTTGTGTGGTTACACGATTATACAATGAGTAAAATCTCAAGTTCTCAATGAAAGATGAACACCGAGGACGGTGTTCCTGTTAAGGGGGGGAGTATGTAATATCCCTAAATAACTCTATGAAAACTATACGGTTGAGTAAGTAGTAATTCTTTAAACAAAAATTAAAAAAAATTACGAATTAGTTTAAAAAACTAATTCTGGCTATTCATAAAACTAATTATGGGGAACATGCTGGCGAATTGTGTGTGGAACCAGTGATAACTGATTCTTGATTTTGGGAAATCGGATGAGATCGAAGGGTTCCAGTTTCGTCACGTGAGGATTGCCAGCCATGATGCCAGATATCAGTTACACCTTCTTTTAAAAAAGGAAATTTAAATCCCCAACAGGGGGTCTGTTTGGAAAAAAAAGATGATATTAGGCAGCCAGCGAAAGAGAAGAAGGGGGAGGAGAGAGAGCAGATAGAGAAAAGAGGTTAAGTCTGGTAGAGACCAGATAACCAGGTTAAGTCTGGTAGAGACCAGATAACCCAGCACAGCAGTGCATGAGTCTTGTTGAGGGCTGCAGGCCTGCAAGACGGCTCGGGGGGAGAATCCAAGGTATCACTGGATCTCATGGTTGGGTGGATAAGAGCAAACCTACAAGTTGCAGGTGAAATTCTGGAGCATTGAAATTCATGTGTCTGACAGAACAGGTATGGGTTGTTACCAGATTAGCTTTCTATATTCTGTATACTGGTATATAAAAGAAAGTACAGTGAAGCTTCAGTTTTCTGAGTGATAGTTAACTACTTAGTTAATGGAAGTATTGCATACAGCTCTATGAGTCTATATTGCTGTCTGTTTAAACTCATCGATGGTGAACTAAATGTTATATCAATGCATGATAACTATGATACAAATGTATGTTAGCTGAATGAAAGCTGTAAACAGTACATAAGCTACAGACCGAGTTGATATCTGGAAGCTGTAAGATTACATACAATCTACAGATAGAGCCGATAAGAGAACGCTGTAGCAGTTAATGCATAAACCATAAGAATCGAAACACATTAGCTGTGAGTAAACCCAAGATATAACTGGCTGCATGAATCGCTTCATGACTATCTGTAGTCGTATGAGAAACCTTATAAAGTTCTTAACAGCATAACAGTAACACAGCGATAATGCATGAATGGTTCGATGGGGAAAAACAACCATGCGCACTATAACTGTAGGAACGGAAAACAGCATATATGTTAAATAACTGTGTAATCACGAAACCACAGAAGACATTGTGTGCCTCATGCTATACGGAACTCCGTTCTCAGAGTTAACTCATCGAAACCCAGTACTTAGGGTCTCATTCTACAATATATGCAACCTCGGATAGATGAATATAAACATTTATGTCTGTAATGAAACATATTAATAACCTGAGAGGCGCTCTATAAGCCCAGAACACTGTGACAGCGGTCACTTAACCTCCGTCTTAGGTATGAGAGGTTGTGTGAACAGAGGGTTTCAATGCCACAAACCCTTGTGAGTATTATCAAACCCTCGAGGGGTTAAGCCAGTTTTTTAAAAGACAAACGGCCGTAGCTTAATAAATAAAAACCCCATAACAAATCTGAAGAGTGGAATCACATAAAACACAGACAAAATGAATGCTCGATATAACCAAGATAAATGCAAATACGCTTTGTGCGTTCAAAGAAGCAACTCATTCCTATATATGTATATCCATGTCATGAAACAGAGAACCCCGCAGGGTATGGCTCTAGACAATTCGTAAGATAACCAGAGAACCGAGGGTAATTCCTGGTCTCGGCAAATATGCATTACATCCGACAAAACTCATTGCGGGTAAATAACAACAGAAGAGTTAAATAACAGTCTTGACTTAAACCAAGTTCTGGCAAGGGTTGCCGTGAGTTTCCAAAGTAAGATTTACAAACTGAATGAGAAACAAAATACATATATATCAATATTGCATAACCAGATTAGGCATGGCTCCGGCACGAGGAGGCCTACCGCTTATCCTAACCCGGTTTGACCAAAGAGGGTAAACCTGAGACAACAGGTGAAAGTTGTCAGGAGGAAACCCCAGGTCGAAGGATCGAATCCGCATATAAATCCTTGAGATTTCAAATACACTGTGAATCTACAAACCTACGTAAGGGAAATACCTGGTATGTTCCGGATTCCTGGAATACCTGTCGCGGAATGGAGACCAAGGAGCCGGTGCCTGCACAATCCAAAAACTTGAGGTTAGAATAATATAACCAGAACAATAACCTGTGAAAACGATACTATCAAAGATAATGAGCCATGTGTAATAGCTGAGACTCGGCGGATATTACCTGGGTTGACTGAAATGAGCCGACACTAAGAGCAGAAAGGATCCGTGGAGCAGAAGTGAGCACCACCAACTGAACAGGTGCAAATGAACCCGAGTCTTGCGGCCCGAGATTTTAATAAACTCACTAAACCCTGAATTCATTGTGAGCCATTAGATCAGCTCGGAAGATCCTCACCGTTCGTTCGGATGGGAGTTGGCGCGCATCAACAACGTTCCCTCCAAAGTTTCACATGGGTCGAGTACGATGCCAGCCACCTGGCGCTTGGGTGGATGTATGGTACCATTGAACATGACAGACAAGCCATACAACGATAACATAATGCCGTGTATATAAATATCAAGGGAGTTATGAATTGTCAAAGAATTAACACGTATATAACCCAGTTACATGTCGGTAATCAAGAATTAAATAATTACTTGGTATTATTAAGGTTGATATGCATGTATATAAGGGGTTAGCATTATAAGTAAATTTTCTTTTTATGGTATATTCCCATGGGGGCGTGACAGGAAAGGCTCAGCTAAAAGCCTCGATCTTTGTATTATCATACAAGTGGAAATATGTCCGAATTACACAAAGCTTTAGCTCACAAGCTATCCAACTCTTAGTACAATCACTCTATTTTTCATAGACAGTCAAAGGGTTGTCACAAACCTTCTCCTCTACCTTCCAAGCCTCCTATTTCCTTGTGCAGTTTCTCCTGGGTCCTCAAGCTGCCACCTGTGTGTAATAATCCCTCACACACTGCTCTGACCTCCAAAATAACTGCACAAACCTAAAGGAGATAATTCCTTCTGCATGGATGAGTTTCCTATATAAGAAAAATCCTCCAACTGATAGTACATTGTCCCTTCCTCTAATCTCAACTGGGTCTCTGACTAAACTAACATGCATGCGTTATTTATGAGAGAATATTCAGATATCTAAAGTGGATTCTCTCAGATATCTAAAGTGGAGCAGTTACATGCATGCATTCATTAACTAACTGAACTGACAATTAATTCCACAAACTATTGGAACTAATCTAATTGGACTTAACTCAGTTAACTGAGCTAACTAATTACAACTCAATATTACAACTGATCCTTATCTCTTTAACTGATGGATAAATTCCTCAATCAATGGAGAAACTGTTGCATGTCCCCGCATAGACTTCATGTTTGATTTTCTACAACTAATTAACTCAAGATGAATTAATTAATTATTTTACAAACAACTGCTAAGATCAAATTCGAATTTGAATTCTCAATTTTAGTTCAGGGACTAACTAAAATTGGAATCTATCCCAAAATGCTATTTATTACAATGCCATTTTTAGCAATTCCATTTTTCATTCCTTGTTTCTATGTCCAACACTGGTACCCAAAATGCTATTTTTAGCACTTCTATTTTTAGCATTTCATGTTGACATTTTCAACACTCACTCTCAACAAGAAAGGCATTCAACTAAAACCCCATCTTGAACCTTTGGAATGTTTTTCATGCAACAATTATCCCAAGTGTTATTGCTCTAACAACTCTAGAAACAAAAAATGTCCCAGCTGACCTCCCTGTTGGGCTAGAAACATCCTTTGATGCTGAAGCTTCCGCTGCCACTGACAAGTGCTCCCTGTGTGATCTTTGAGCTGCTGCAACACTCCATGCATCTCGCATCATTACACACCTCTCTATGCCATCCTACACTGGTGCAACACTCTTGTGCCTCTTGCATTGTTGCAGCCTACTAGCTCTACACTGTCTTGGGACTCCTGCACTGTAGCTGTCTCTGCCACTCCATCTGCATCTGCCTCTACCCACTCAGCTAGTCCTTCTAGTCCTCGTCAAGGCTCTCGTAGTAAGGTCTAATCAAAGAGGTTGGGTACCTCAATGATCTTGCCCCTATTCCAGCCTTCTTGGGACTATCACTCCACATTGCCCCACCTCCTACCTAGAGGTATGGATGCATGTGATGCCTCTACCCACTTGACTCAAAATTTCCCCCTACTGGAGGTCTCTGCATGAGTAGATGACTCTACTCGATCTCCTCTTGTCTTCTCTAGTTGTGGTGGCTGCACAACCTCCTAAAGCCGCTTCACCAAATGTGGCTCCTCCATAATAGTTTTAGACTTCTTCTAGCGCTACATGTTGAGAGGTAATGTACTCTCCCTCTCAACCACCAAGCCTCCAATAGTTGCCTTGCTCCTCAAGGCTTTGCATGCATCTTGAACCTCAAGAGCATACAGGTTCTTGGCTCATGAATTGATCTGCTTCACATGTCTTGTGGTGATGTGTTGAAGAAAAACCTTTCCCTTACTGAAGACTACATCATAGTTTTGTCTTCCAGCATTGTGATCTACACCAAATTTTTCTTCAGTCCTGGTACATACTTGACATCGGTCAAGGTAATGCAAGCTCCATGCTCCCTCTGAAAAACAATCGTGCCCACAATTGAGAGACTATACTTTTCATCATTACCCATCGCTATGAGTATCTGGAGATCTTTCTCCTCCAAGGTACTAAACAAACTTTTGTCACCAGTCATGTGGAAAGAAGCTCCACTGTCAAGAAACCAACCACATCCCACCTTGGATGAAACCATGCATGCGAAGAGGGTGAAATCCAACTTGAACTATGAGGCCAATACTTCGCCTTTAGATCCTTCCTTGGATCCCATCTTGGATTTCTTCAGTGGACAATTTGTAACAAAATGGGCCACCTCATGACAATGAAAGCATCACACTTTCGATTTTTCAAACTTCTTCCCACCATGGGAAGAACTCGATTTGGGATTAGAATACTTCTCCTTCCCTTTCTTTGCCTTACTTGCTATGGCACAATTTTCTTCATCCTCCTTGGATGAAGAACAATCTATGGTGCTTCTTCTTATCTCCTCCTGCATCAGATCTGACCAAAGTCGTTCCGAATCTAGCAGTTTTTCTTTTCCATTAACCGATTCTTGGTAGCTATGCTAGCTCTTAGGAAGACCGAGGAGAGAAAGACTCACCATGTAATCATTGGTTGTCATGATCCCTACACTTCCAAGATCATCCCTGTAGGTGGTGAGCTTGTTCATATATGTAGAGATTGTGTCACACTTTTCACACTTGATTTTCTGAAGCTTGTCTTTCAATGCCAGCTTCCTTTGATCACTATTGTTATAATATAGATCTTTCAATGTTTTCCATATTGAAAATGATGTCTCCTTCCCATGGAGGCTCAAGACAATGTGGTCTCGAATTCCCTCCAGGAGGATTCTCCTTGCTTTAGCCACACCTTTCTTCCATTCCACCAATTCTGTAGCATCGACTTCTACCGGCTTGGGGACTTCTTGATCAATGTAGTCCTTTAGACCATTATCCTCTAATACTGCTTCCATGTGATCGTTATAGGATATGTAATTCGAGCTACAATCAAAGGCATACTCGAGTCTTAAACTGTTGAACGCCACTGGTGAAATTGAGATGTGATAAGAACTTGATTTCTATATTCAAGAACCTCAAACTTCAAACTTCTCCCTTCTTGTATACTATTCTCTGCTTTGATCACCTTTGCTTTGATAAAATTGTCTCTGATACCATGTATAATCTCCCATTATAGATCACCTTTGATCTAATAAACTTGGCTCCGATACCATGTAGAAATTTCATCGTAGATTAAAACTGATTACACAATGTACTAAAGAAAAATAATTAATCTACTTCTACAATCAAACTTGTGGAAGCCTAATTGATTTTGAGCAAGATCAAGTAGAACACATATAATAGAGTAGAAGAATCAATACACATGAAACACAGAAGAATACTCTAGGGAAAGCCTCAGCTAAAAAACCCGATCTCTGTATTATCATACAAGTGGAAATATGTTTGAATTATCCAAAGCTTTAGCTCACAAGCTATCCAACTCTCAGTACAATCCCTCTGCTACTCATAGACAGTCAAAGGCTTGTCATAAACCTTCTCCTCTACCCTCCAAGCCTCCTACTTCCTTGCGCAGTTTCTCTTGGGTCCTCAAGCTGCCACCTATGTGTAATAATCCCTCACACACTCCTCTGACCTCTGAAATAACTGCACAAACCTGAAGGAGATAATTCCTTTTGCATGGATACGTTTCCTATATAGGAAAAATCCTCCAACTAATAGTACATTGTCCCTTCCTCTGATGTCAATTGGGTATTTGATTGAACTGACATTCATGAGTTATTTATGAGAGAATATTCAATTATCTGAAGTGCAGCAATTACATGCATGCATGCATTAACTAACTGAACTCACAATTAATTCCACAAACTGTTGGAACTAATATAACTAGACTTAACTCAATTAATTGAGCTAACTAATTACAACTCAATATTACAACTCATCCTTATCTCTTTAACTGATGGATAAATTCTTCAATCAATTGAGAAACTGTTGCATGTCCCCACATAGACTTCGTGTTTGATTTTCTACAACTAATTAACTCAAGATGAATTAATTAATTATTTTACAGACAACTGCTAAGATCAAATTCGAATTTTACTTCTCAATTTTAGTTCAGGGACTAACTAAAATTGGAATCTATCCCAAAATACTATTTATAGAAATGTTATTTTTAGCACTTCCATTTTTCATTCCTTGTTGCTATGTCCAACATTGGTACCTGAAATGCTATTTATAGCAGTGATATTTTTATCACTTCTATTTTTAGCATTTCTTGTTGCCATTTTCAACATTTAGGTAATTTCTATTTGGGTTTAAAACCTATGTTTGGTATCAGAGATGTTTCAGCTTCAAGGGGATGTCTTTTCTACTAAGGGGTTTTTCTTGGGCTTGTGGTAGATCCTATTCAATGGGAGATCTGCGGGATCGATTCTTGCGGTGGAAGAAGATGTTGAGTAGTGGAAAAATAGAGATCAACAAATTTAATGGTTAAAATTTTGAGTTGTGGAAACTCAAGATGAAGGATCTGATGGTTCATAAATATCAGTGGATCGCGGCAAATTCAGGTACTAAACCAACGACAATGTTAGCTAAAGACTGGGTGAAGTTGGATCAGAAGGCAAAGAGGAGAATACAATTGTGTATTTGAGATTCAATTTTTTGAATGTATCAGGGGAAGCTTCAATGAAGGCTTTGTGGGGCAAGTCAGGGACATTGTATCAACCTAAGTCTCTGGTGAATAAATTGTTCCTATGGAAAATGTTGTATAACTTGAGGATGAAGGATGGAGACTCAGTGACAGAGCATCTAAACACCTTTAACACTATGGTAAGCCAATTGTTATCTATTGATATAAAAAATTTAGATCAGGATAAGTGCATCAGTATGTTGGGTTCTCTACCAGATTTGTGGGATAGTATGGTTGTTACAATAGGTAGGAATGTGACTGCCTTGTAGTTTGATTAAATAGTCACATCCTTGCTATCAGAGGAGATGAGACAAAAAAATATGGAGGGCCAAGATGGTGATGCCTTATATATACAAGGAGGGTCCTAGAACAAAAACCAAAATAAATCATTGAGTGGGAGAACTAAATCTAGAGGGAAACTCAAATCTCTAGGAATACCTGTAAAGGTGTACTGGAAATGTGGAAAGGAAGGGCACTTTAAGAAGGAATGTAGATATAATTCTCCTAAGAAAGGAAAAGGATCTGATGATTCTCCTTCTGCGGAGGTGAAAACCATCTTAGATGAAGGTGGGTATGTGTACTTGACTTCTCCTTCAAGTACATATGTAGATCATGAGGCATGGTTGATTGACTCTGGTGCATCCTTTCACTTCACTCCCCAGAGGGAGTGGTTCTGAAAGTATGATAAATATGATGGTGGTGATGTCTTCTTAGGGGATAAAAGGAAGGCTTCAATCATTGGTCATAGAAAAGTCAAGTTGAAGTTGCAAGGTGGAAGGATTAGAAGACTTTCAGGTGTTCTGCATATTCCTACATTGGCAAGAAATCTGATTTCTGTAAAAAGGCTCGATGATGCAGTTGTAAAAACAGTGTTTGAGAAAGGGATCTGCGAGATGGTTCGGGGAGAATTGGTGTTGATGTAGGAAGTTTGGATTGGAACTTTTGACAAGATTCATGGTAGCATTGTTATTAATCTGTGCATCAATTCCGTGGTTCTTGAAAGTGGAGCAGAAAATATAGTGGTCTTTAGAGAAAAGACCATGATGTGGCATCAAAGGCTTGGACATATTGGAGAGAAGGGCCTTCGAATACTTCATGGTAATGGTATGGTAGAAGGTATGTCTAATTTCTCTTTCGATTTTGATTTCTCCGAAAATTGTGTATATACGAAGCAGAATCGGGTGAGCTTCTTCTCTAGTGCTAAGAGGGAGAAGCAGATATTAGGGCTTGTACATAATGATGTGTTTGGACATATGTCGGTTCCACTATTGTGTAATTCTCTATAATATAATGCAATTATAGATGACTTCTCAAGGAATACATGGATATATTTCCCCAGGAAGAAACTTGAAGGCTTTGATAGGTTTAAAGAATTTAAGGCTCTGGATGAAAACTAGACCGAGAAGAAGATAAAGGTGTTGAGGATAGATAACATTGGAGAGTTTTGCAAGATGGAATTTGAATAGTTCTATAACAAGTGTGATATAGCATAGAAGAAGACTACTCCATACACACCTCAACAAAATGGAGTTCCTAAAAAAGTGAATAGGATGCTGATGGAAAAGGAAAGAAGCATGCTTACTGGTGTCGAGTTAGGACAAGAATTCTGGGCAAAGGCACTGGAGACTGCATGTTACCTGGTCAACAGATCACCTTCATCAGCATTGGAGGATAAGACTCCACAGTGGTATGGACTGGTAAGAAACCCTCTCTTTCACATTTGAGGGTATTTGGATGTGATGCATATGTACATGTTCCAAAGGAGAAAATAACCAATTTGGATAGTAGATATGAAAGGTGCATCTTTATTGGGTAGAAGGATGGTTTAAAGGGTTATAAGATTTGGAACCTAGAAATGAGGAAGGGTGTGTACAGCCATGATGTGGTGTTTAGAGAGGTGAAACATGTTATTAAACATGAATTCATACCAAAGGAACTTGAGAAGATAGAGTTTGAGCTAAAGGAGGAAGAATCAAACTCTACAACAAAAGATGAATTACAAGATCAAGAGCCACAAACTCCAGCGGTTAAAAAATCAGTTTGAAAAAGAAGGCAGCTAGAATAGTATATTCCATCTGCTTTCTATTTAAATTTTTCTTTATCTATTATTGATGATGATCCCAAAACAATTAGGGAAGCAGTAGATTTAGAGGATGTCAAACTCAGAAAACAGGCCATGGTTGATGAAATGGCATCTTTTCAAAAAAATGAGGATTGGGATCTGGTGGAGTTGTTGGCTTGAAGGAAACCCATTGGAAGAAAATGGTTGTTTAAGAAGAAGAAGAAGAATACAAAAGTCAAGGTGGAGAAATAAAAATCTCAGTTGGTAGCAAAAGGTTATTCCCAGGTGTCGAGAATTGATTTTGGTAATATTTTTTCTCTTGTTTCCAAGGTATCTTCCATTAGATTACTTTGTATGCTGTTGTTGCTTTTGATTTTGAGGTAGAATAGATGGATGTGAAGAAAACATTTCTTCACGAGGATTTATAATAAGAGATCTACATGAAACAAACTGAAGGCTTTGTGGTGAAGGGTAAGAAATAGCTAGTATGCAAGTTAAAAAAGTCTTTGTATGGGTTGAAACACTCACGAAAGATGTGGTATCAGAAATTTGATACATACATATATATATATATATATATATATATATATATATATATATATATATATATATATATATATATGGGAACTTGGCTTCACCAGAAGAAAAGTAGATCACTATGTGTATTTTAAATTAATTGGTGACTGTGTTATTTATTTGGTCTTTTTTGTGGATGATGTATTGTTGATTGGAAATAACAAAGAAATTATCTAGGAATTGAAGACCCAATTGTCCTAAAAATCGGAAATGAAATATCTTCGTGTTGCAAAATATATTTTGGGCATGGAAATTAAATCAGATTGGGAAAAGAGGAAGCTCTGGTCAAACGAGAGGAAGTATGTCGAGCCAATATTGCATTGGTTTAATATGAAATATAGTAAACTAATGAAGGTTCCTATTCCTATAGGTGTAAAGTTATCTATTGAACAGTGTCCCAAGGCAAAAGATGATGAAGAGCACATTTCCCGTGTTCCATATGCAAGTGCAGTCGGTAGCCTGATGTATGCAATGGTGTGTACTAGACTATATATTGCACATGCAGTGGGAGTATTGAGTAGGTTTATGTCAAAACCAGGGAAGACACATTGGACATCAGTGAAGAAGGTTTTTAGGTATTTATGTGGAACTAGTGATTATGGTGTGTGCTACCAAGGAAGACTAGGATTGGAGAGTGTATTGGACATCCATGGATTGGTTGATGTAGATTGGGTTGGAAATCTGGATCAAAGAAGATATACAAGTGGGTATGTCCTTAACCTAGTTGGAGGTGCAGTGAGCTGGATGAGTAAGAGATAGTCCATAGTGGCACTTTCAACTACAGAGGAAAAATACATGGGAGCCACTCTTGCAAGCAAGGAAGAAGATTGGTTGCAGAGATTGTGTTCAAGTTTGGTGTTAGCACAATGAGTTATAAGGACAGATTGTGACAATGAAAGTGCAATTTTCTTGGCAAAGAAACTGGCTTTTCATTCAAATGCAAAGGACATTGATATTCAGTATCACTTTGTAAGGGATATGGCTGAGGACAAAAATGTGTTATTGGTAAAGGTGGACACCTTGAAGAATATTGCGGATGGAGTGACAAAGTCTGTGAGAATTGACAAGTTCTCTTGGGGTAGAGAAACAATCGGTGTTATAGGGTTGGAGCAATGACTAAGCTCTCCGGTGGAAGGAAAACAAAAAGTGGGAGAATGTTGGGTGTGCATTACATTCTTTTGATGACTAGCCCCAGTATAGGTGGGGCGATCAGCTCCACCTTCGCTGCGTCGGGTGCAGCAGGTGGTTTTGAGGGGGGCAGTAGCAGCCCTCTCTGGGTTCCAGGGAAATTTTTTTTGGACCATATATTAGGTGGTAGACCTACCTATGGTTTTGTGCGTGGTTTTCACACATGGATTTATGCATGATGGTTCTCTTCCCATGGTATTTTTTAGATCCAGTCAAGGGAACTACGATTATGTTTTAATCTAGAGTTAATGGATTTAGGTTTATGGATGCTTCGGCATGTATATATATGTATTGTAGCAGCGAAAGGAATATAGTGGAAAATAAATCTTATAGTCCCAGTTTTCGGATCTAAGGGAAAATCTCTATGTATATATTTTTTATGTTTTATGCTCTTGGCATTTTTTTTTCTTTTATTTTTAGAATTTGTATGCAGGTAGTTTCTATACGAGGTTAAAACCTTCAATTCCAATATTGGTCCATTTCCATAAAAGAAAAATGATCATTATTACACAACAAGAAATCCATGTCATTTCTTAACATGCCATATGCAACACTATAACAAGATATTTCATTAGTTCTTATATAACAAAGACTCGTTCATAGTTATAACACCCAAAACATGGAATTTCACACACCATGTTAGGTTAAGTGGGTTCATTAGATAATCATACAAAATAATAATAAAAAAAATTGAATTCAATAACATATCATCATCTATAGGGATCTATAAGCCCCTTGCACCATGACAGCAATTAGGTAACCATCTCATTGCAAATTTATAGGAAAAATGCAATCCTTCTTTAACAATGTTGATACACCCATTCTTGTACAACAACAATAATTCAAGTGCAATAGTTGTATTGATACAATAAAACTAAGAAACTTATCTTATTATATTTTGGTGAGTATCAACTAAGGGAGGGAATTCAACTCTCCACCCAACTATAGGCCATATACACTGGAACCTTTCTTGAAACTAACCATGCCCAACCTAGTTTTAGAGTTTGAGGAAATAATTATTCAAGAGTGTTCTCACTAGTAACCAGTCAACAAATTGTAGAAAGGTGAGTCCAATTTCCAAGTGGTTTCTCAACTATCTCTAACAAAAACACCATAATGACTTTCTATCCCAATAGAAATCAACAACATAAATTTCACCAAGGCTTAGTGACTTACAACTAAGCTTTATGATAATTACTACATTATCTTGGTGGTTTATCAATTCGCTTGTTATGAAACCAGCTCAAGAAAAGATAGATCAACGCCTTAGAATTTAGCCTCTTCGAGGGGGAAACCTCCTTTACATTACATCAATGAACAATTCTTCGATGATACAAATGACAAAACCTCCTTTCTATATATAGGAGTCTAAGGAGTCGCAATATAACCTAGCCGACCTAACAATAATAATATAAAGCCACAAAAATAACAATAGAGGGATTCTATGGGGCACAGTAATAACAATATGGGGGCAATAGGGGCACAAAAATATTAATAAGGGGCATAACTACAATAGTAACAGCGTAATCACTAGTATTATAGGGACCCAACATGCCCCTCTCCTTCAAAAAAGTGTTGTCCTCAACGCTTGAGTAGTTATGGATACTTCTGTATAAAATTCTCATCCTCCCATGTGGAATCTTCAACAGATAAGTTCTTCCACTTGATAAGATACTTCGAAATTGATCGATTTCGTAGCTGTCAAGTTCTTGTTTCTATGACTGCTTCTGGTTCCAATATAATTTTTCCTTCCTCGTCAAGTTCTGGTAATATTGTTTGAACTGGGAGCTTGTCGCCTATAACCTTCTTTAAACATGAAACATGGAAAAATGGGTGCAATCGAGAAGCTGCAGGAAGCTCCAATTTGTATGCCATAGTACCAATCTTTTGCAACACCTTGTACGGACCATAATACTTTGGTGATAATTTATTATCCTTCTTAGATTGCTTGAGGGACATTTGCTTATATGGTTGTAGCTGTAGGAATACCCAATCACCTACACCAAAACTCCTTTCACTGCAATGTTGATCTGCCTATTGTTTCATTCTATTATGTGCCAACACGAGGTTATCCTTTAAGAGTTGTAGGACTTGTTGTTGATGTTCGATGTGATGTTCCACTGCCTGAACCTTAGAATTTTCTCTTAAATATGATGTGATGGATGGTGGTTGATACCCATAAAGTGCCATAAATGGGGTCATTTTTGTTCCTGTATGGAAGGAAGTGTTATACCACCATTCAGCCAGAGGCAACCATTTGACCCATTGTGTCTGTTTATCAGATACAAAGCAACGAAGATATCCTTCCAAACATTTGTTTACTATCTCAGTTTGCCCATCAGATTGAGGATGATAAGATGAGCTATGAGCTAACTGAGTACCAAGACAAGAAAATAATTCTGTCCAAAAATTTCCAGTGAAAATGGGATCTCTGTCACTTACAATAATCTTTGGGTTTCCATGTAGCTTTTGAATTGTTTCCATAAATGCAGTAGAAACTGTACTATCCTTAAATGGATGTGATAATGCACAAAAGTGTGCATACTTGGTAAGTCTATCAACTACCACCATGATGACACTCTTTCCCTCAGACTTGGGTAAACCTGTGATAAAATCCATTGAAACCTCCTCCCAACGTTGGCTTGGAATGGATAAAGGTTGTAATAGACCCGGTGTCTTAATTGTTTCAACTTTATTTTGTTGGCAAACCAAACATTCTGCCACAAACTTTTGAATATTTGATTTAAGGCCATCCCAAAAAAATTCCTTCTTAACCCTGTGGTAAGTTTTTAAAAATCCTAAGTGCCCTCCTAAGGGAGAAGTGTGCAATTCCATAAGAATCTTTTTGTTAGCTGGGAATTCTTACAGAGGTATAAGCGATCTTTGTACCATAACGAATCATTTTGCCAGCTAAATGTATCAGACGTACTGGAATCTTGTTGTAACTTTCGAATAAGTGCCCACACTTCTTCGTCATTCTTCCATTCCTCCCTTGCTTCGTTTATCCAATCTGGTTGGATAATAGAAATGGTGCACAACAATGCTTCTACATCCTCATCCTTTCTTGAGAGTGCGTCTGCCACCACATTTTGCTTCCCTTTTTTGTAGATGATTTCAAAGTCATAACCCAACATCTTTGTGACCCACTTTTGTTGCTCTTCAAAGGATAATCTTTGTTCTAAAAAGTATTTAAGGCTATCATGATCCGTTTTTACCTTGAAGTGTCTTCCCATTAGGTAGGGTCGCCATTTCTTAAGTGCATGGAGTATTGCCAACATTTCCTTCTCATAAATAGCTTTGCTTAAAAACTTTCCCTTGATTGGACGACTTTCAAAAGCAATGGGTCTTTCATCTTGAATTAGAACAACACCAATTCCATTTCCTGAAGCATCACATTCCACAATAAAGGTTTTTTTGAAGTCTGGTGTAGCTAAGACCAGTGCTTGGCACATTGCCTCTTTAAGATGTTCAAAGGCCTTTGTTGCTTCCGGAGTCCATGAAAATGCATCTTTATTCAATAATGTCGTTAGATGTGTTGCTATTCTCCCATAATTCTTAACAAACTTGCTATAATACCCTGTCAAGCCAAGAAATCCTCGCAGATGCTTTATGGATGTGGGAATTTTCCATTCCTTAATGGCTTTAATTTTGCTAGGGTCTACCTTAACTCCTTCATGAGATACAATATGACCCAAATATTCCACCTCCTGGACTCCAAAGAAACATTTGGATCTTTTTGCATATAATTGTTTCTCCTCCAATAGTTGTAGCACCCTGTCAACATGGTCAACATGATCCTTCCAAGACTTGTTGTAGATTAGTATATCATCAAAAAATACTAACACAAATTTTCTAAGGAATGGTTTGAAAATTGAATTCATCAAACCTTGAAATGTTGAAGGTGCATTGGTAAGGCCAAAAGGCATGACCAAAAATTCATAATGACCCTCATGAGTTCTAAATGTTGTTTTCAGAATGTCTTCAGTCTTCATTCTGATTTGATGATATCCTGAACGAAGATCCAACTTGGTGAAGTAAATTGATCCATGCAATTCATCCAGTAATTCATCAATGATAGGAATGGGGAACTTATCTTTAATAGTGAGCTTGTTGAGCTCCCTATAATCTGGACACATGCACCATGATCCATCCTTCTTGTGCACCAATACTACTGGAGCAGAGAAAGAACTTTGACTTGGTTGAATTATACCAGCCTCCAGCATTTCTGCAACCATACGTTCAATTTCACTCTTTTGGACATAGGGATATCTGTACGGCCTGATGTTTGGAGGAACACTTCCTGGAATCAGATGAATAGCATGATCATGATCACGCATAGGTGGGAGACCTTTGGGAGTCTCAAATACCTTGGAATGATTGTCCACGACTTTTTGGAGATCTGGAGAAATAGATGATTCCGATGTGGAAACATCTAGCAAACATAATTGTGCAATTACACCTCTTTGTTCCTTTTTTAGAAGCTTTGTCATACCATTAGAGCTGATTATCTTTCATGGTTTCCCTCCAATACCCCTTAATTCAACTTCCTTTCCTTCCGTAGAAAATTTGATGAAAAGTTCTTGAAAATTAAAAGCTATTGTAGCCATTGGACTCCTAGTACAACATCAGCACCTCCCATTGGAATGGAAAGCATTGGGCTAGTCAATACATATTCTCCCATGGATAGCTTGATATTATGGCACTTTCCAGAGCAATTTATTGTTCCTCCATTTGCAATCATCACTTGACACTTTGGTGCTGGATATAGGAAGCAATTCAATTCTTTTGTTACCTTACAATGAATAAAATTGTGGGTGCTTCCTGAATCAATCAACACTATTACCTTTTTCTTCTTGATTTGTCCTTCTATCTTGATGGTTTGAGGAGTGGTAATTCCCGCCAATGCATTACAAGATATGGTCGGATTTATTTTTTCTTCACCTAGGCTTTGTTCATGGAGTATATCCTCTTCTTTTGACCTTTCTTGCTCCTTTTCTTCTTCCTCTTCACAATCTATGTAGAATAATTTCTTCTCAGCACACTTATGACCTTTAGTGTATTTGCTATCACAACTGTAACAAAGCCCTTTTGCTCTTTTTTCTTCCAATTGTTGAGGTGTCAACCTTATAGGTTGTGGAAGACAAGGGGCAACAACACTTCCGTCTTTATAGTTGTGAGTGGTATGCTTCCTGGTTGCCATAATTTTGCTTTCCATTTTTCTTGCTAACCTGAATGCCTTCTCTAATGAATCAGGTTCCCAAAGGCGAACATCATGTTGGATATTATCCTTTAAAGACCCTATGAACACATCAATCCTATGCTCCTCTGGAATATCTTTTACCCTTATGTTCAATTTTTGGAACTCCTCAATGTGCTCCATTATTGAACCCTTTTGTTTGAGGCTTATCAATTATCTAAAAAAAGTGTTGCTTTTTGTTTCCTCATAATGTGCTATCAATTCTTCCATAAAAATTGCCCAAGTGATAAATTGTTTACGAGAGCAAAGCCATTGATACCATACAAACTGATTTGGTTCCAAATATAAAGTTGCCATACGTACCTTTTGTGTGTTTTGCACATTATTGAGATCAAAAAATTGCTCCATCTGTAATATCCATGTTGCGGGATCCTTGCCTTCAAACTTCCTCATATCGATTTTTGGAATATGGTGGGTCTTCAATCAAACATTAGAGTCTATGGAATCATGATTAACATTTCTTTTGTTTGCATCATGAGTTTCCTTTACAACCTTTTCACCATTAGTAAGTATTTCTTGTAGAAACTTTGTCAAATTTGTCTTCAAATCTGCCATGTCTATCTTCAAATTTGTCTTCAAATATGCCATGTCTCTCTTCAAATCTATCTTCGAATCATCCATCTTAGCTTCCATGCCCTTTATCATAGATTCCATGCCATTTATCTTAAATTCCATGCCATTCATCTTACCTTCTGTTAGCTTTTGTGAGTGTGACATTTGTTGCACTTGTTCTTGTAATTTTGATATATCATGTAGCATTTCTTCCTCTTCTTCATGAGTCATGCTAGAGCTTTCAGGTTCCTTACTAGGTGTTTGCATTTTCTTTCCTCGCGGCATCAGTTACCGATAATAATGCTCTACTATGCCCTTTGAATTCCTTCAAACCAAGCTTACGCAAAAATTAAAAAAAAAAACTACACACCTTTTTTCACTTCGTAGAAGCCTGATATTGAATCTGATGTATCTCTGTAATTTCGGATCATCCAGTTCTAAAATTGTTACCTGTAGTAGCCTTCTGCGTCCTCTTTCCAATTCCACCAGTCTGATCCAAATTGGATTCTCCAAGGAAGAGTTATGCAAAATCTCCACATTGACCTGCTTATAGACTAGTTCAATAGAGCCAAATTGTACGACATGCCACGAATCACTGTTTCAACCTTTGGCTCTGAAAAAATATATACAAGAAACTACAGTCCATCCTCTTTTTGTACCTTCTTACAAAATTTCAATCCGGTGCTCAGAAAGAAAGTTATGACGATTTTCCCCAGGTCACTTGTTTGGAATGTAATTCAGGAGTCTCCAAGAAGACCAACTTCCTTAGATCATATCTCCGCAAATATAGCACAAAAAGTTCTGAAATTCGGACCCGTGATTCAGCGCGATGTATTCTCAAATGGGTTTTTTCTTAGCTTCTGAAACATTGCAGAAAAAATGTTATAGTGAAAATGCCACGATGACCTGTTGGGAGCAGCGAAACCCTAGAATCCAAGGCTCTGATACCAAATGTTATGAAACCAGCCCAAGAAAAGATAGAAAAGATAGATCAACACCTTAGAATTTAGCCTCTTCGAGGGGGAAACCTCCTTTACATTACATAAATGAACAATTCTTCGATGATACAAATGAAAAAACCTCCTTTCTATATATAGAAGTCTAAGGAGTCACAATATAACCCAGCCGACCTAACAATAATAATATAAAGCCACAAAAATAACAATAGAGGGATTCTATGGGGCACAGTAATAACAATATGGGGGAAATAGGGGCACAACAATATTAATATGGAGTATAACTACAATAGTAATGGGGTAATCACTAGTATTATAGGGACCCAACATCGCTTCTTTAAGATAACACTAGAATAATAAAGAGGGAACTATCTAGATGGTTTAACAACTTACTAAACTAGAACATAACTAACTTACCAGCACCAAGGCTAGCACTTATTGGTTTACTAGTCCTTTTTTCTTATACTTGGTGTACCTTCTTGTCAAGTGGTTTACTAGCCCTAGCTAACACCCGGGTGGTTTATTAGCCCCCAGGATATCATTGAGTATTTTTAACTCCATTGAATGCTCCCTATCGAGACGATTCATCAGCATAGACACTGGCCTTAGAAAAAAATGGGTAATGTTAACCCAAACATAGCAGATAAGCGATATACAAGTTTTTTTTCCTCAAGATCGACGCCTATTTACAATTTTCATGCTCTATGTTGTCCTTCCTTAACATTCATTATTCTTTCTTATGTAAATTATCTCTTTATCGATACCACTAGACAATCTATCTATGCTCTTACATCTCTACCTAATCATACCTTGTCTCTCATCAGGCTTTTCATTGTATCCTTTTGCTACGCATGTTGACCATGCCCATGCTTTCCACAAGAACTGAGACTGCATGGGCTCATCCTTCGCTCATGAAGCACATTCTTGAATTCAATGATTGCACTAGCATGCCATAAAACCATATGGAAATAGGTGGTAAACTTAGTATAGTGGCTTTTGTGTATGCGTAACTTCTCCTTAGACCTTTGAATCCATGTTCACTTCCCTCAACCAATAGATATTTACATTTCCACATAATTTAGATTAATTACAATTATAGGAATATTTACAGGAGGGATAGTAAAAGGGTTTCTCATAGACGCTACCCCCTTACAAGAACATTTTTCTCGATGTTCTACACTAGAACAAAAACAATTACAAACAGATTTATATGCATATCTCATTTTACATATACATATACATTTTATTACTTAGCCAAACAAATGAGTACGATGCCCTCATTAGTTCAACCATTTCCCATGTGGCTTCATCTAGTCTAAAGTTCCTTGATTGCACCTTGAATTTCTCTATTACTCAATTCTAGAGCATGATATTCCTTCGGTCCAAAATGCATAGTGGCTCTGGTTGGAATTTTCCCCTGGATTCCATCTACATCACAAAGAAATCAACGGCATGCTTAGTACCATGTACATAATTTTCAAGCAAATAAATGTGGAAAACATTATGCACTTTCACTATGGGTGTCAAAGCCAATCTATAGGCCATTGGCCCGACTCTTTGGACTATTTAAAATGGTTAAGAAAATTTAGGTGCTAACTTTACACAAGATCTAACTTTTAGTGAGCTTTTCCTTAGCTTAATGTAGAGGTAAACATGTTCCCCCACTTGGAACTCCCTGTGAATTCTTTTTTGATTTTCATAGTTCTTTTTCTTTCCTTGATATTTTTTAAAATATTTCCTTATAAGAACTATTTCCCATTCCATTCCTTTAGCATATCAAGCCCAAGAAGTACCTTGTTCACTATATCATTATGTCTGATAGGTGTACTACATTTCCTATCATACAAAGCCTCAAAGGCACTTATTTTCAATGATTCTTGGTAACTATTGTAGTAGGAAAAATTTACCAAAATAAGAAAATATTTCCACCTTTTAGGTTGATGCATAACATACATTTAGAGCATGTCCTCCAACACCATGTTAACTATTTAGTATAGCCATATGTTTGGGGATGGCATGCTATGCTGAAATATAACTCTGTGCCAAAACCAACAAACAATTATTTTCAAGACATTGAGGGAAATTTTGAATCCTAAATCAACATGATCTTCTTGGCTATACTATGCAAGCTAAAAATTTTCTTCATAAAAATGAGAGCAATGTCAATTTTTGTGTAGGTGGATTTAATAGCTACATAAATAACAACCTTTCTTAACTTATCTGCCGCAACCATTATTGCATCATGTCATATATATGTCGTTGCCAATCCAATGATTAAATCCATGGAAATGAATTCCCACTTCCATTTAGGAATTAGGATTGCTTTTAGAAATCACGCTAGATGTCAACATTTGACTTTTACTTGCTGTCACTCCAAGCATCTAGCAATATTTTTCCACGTCCTTTTTCATGCATAGCCAATAATATAAATTTTTATGGGTATTATCATATTTTGACAACTAGGGTGACTAGGATATGGTATTTTATGAAATTCATATATTATGAGCTTCTTCAAGTTTCCCATGTGAGTTATATACCACCTTTCTTAAAATTTTAGCAAACCATCATTTGTAATTGAGTATTTGTTGAATTTCCCTTCTATATCCTACTATAATAATTGTTTGACTTGTTGATAGTGTTAATATTGTTGTACTACCTCCTTAATTTTTTCTTGAATGTCAACTACATAAGAACTTTTCGCCACCACATGAGGCACTTGTAGCCTTCTGCTAATTGAAACAACTACATTGTTTTCCTCACTTTTGATGTACATGATTTCAAAATCAAAATCATTAATCAAGGCTAGCCATCTTTCCTATGTAGGACTCATCTTCTACTGATCAAATAAATTCCTTAGCCCTCGATGATCTGATATACAAAAAAAATCCTTCTAAGGAGGTAACTCGTCCAAATTTTCAGTGCATGCACTATCTTTGCCAGCTCCAAGTCATCAGTAAAATAATTTCTCTCATGCTCATTCAAATTTCTCAATTCATAATTGACAACCTATCCTTCTTACATTACGACTCCACCAATCCCCTCCTTGCATGCATTTGTGCACACCATAAAATCATTGTTTTGGGTCTGTTATTCTCAATATTGGTGCATATGTTTGCTGATGCTTCAGTTTGCTAAAAGTAAGCCACATATTTTACGATCCATTGAAACTAAATTCAATTTATTTGCATGGTTTTGATTGGATGCCCAATCTTTGAGAAAATTTGGATGAACCTCTAATAATAACTGACCATCTCCATGAATGATATAACTTTCGTCACATTCCAAGGAGTAAGCCATTCCATAATTTCTTTAATATTGTTCGGGTCTACTACCACTGTTACTTCAGAAACAATATCTCCAAAATATTGAACCTTTGACTAGAACAATCCACACTTGCTAAGTTTGGCATAGGTCTTCTGCTCTCTCAACAATTGCAACAATTTTTCTAAATATTTTTCATGCGCCTCCTTGGTTTTTCAATAAACCAACATGTAATTGATAAAAACTATCATAACCTTGTCCAAATATGGATTGAGAACATTATTCATTAAAAAAATAAGTTTTGTTACAACATTCATGACTCCAAATGGTGTAATAAAAAGTTCGTAGTTGTTATACCTAGTTGTAAATGTCACCTTGTGAATACCTTCATGTTTGATTTGTACCCAATGGTACCCATACCTCAAGTCAATCTTTGAAAATGAAACATCCCCTCTCAACTTGTAAAACAGGTCATCAATCTTTGGAAAAGGGTATGCTCCCTTTTTGGTGGATTTATTTAATTGGTTGATATAATTAACATAGTCTCAAGGTGTTGTATTTCTTCTTTACAAATAACATAATTCGTCCCTAGGATGATACAGTGGGTTTAATGTATCCCCTCTCCAACGTTTCCTCTAGTTGTAGTTTTAATTCCACTGGACTTTGTGTAATGCTATATGGGGCTCTTGGCACAGGTGTTTTTCATGGAAAAAATTCTATTGAGAAATCAATTTCCCTTCTTGGTAGAAATCCTTAGATTTCTTTGGAAAACACATCTTGAAATTGTTTTAAAATCGGGTGTTCTTCCAAACTATTGTTGTTATTTTCTAAGTCGTTGGTCACCTAGACAGTGTATAATTCACATTACTTTAAGCCACATCACTTAATTTGCAATGCTTTTATTCCCCAAACTGTCATTGGTTATATTTTTCCATTCAATGTCACCTTTCCCCTTTTGTCACTTAGATATTCGATTTATTTACTAAAGGAATACTTTTTTTGTCTTATGTCCTACCAACTAGTCCAAGTTGCTTAACATAATCTATTATCTAAATCGAATTAAATTCAAGTATGCATGTGTTTACACTGCGAATGACCTCACCACATTTTTGACTCCCCCCTTAGCCCTCATTCTTAGATGTGCTAGCCATGATATTTTGTAGGTTATTTTTTTCAATGCACATCTCTTTATAATATAAGGGCTAAAATAACTTAAAATAGAACCAACGTCTATAAAAATTGGTTTTGACTAGTTATTCATCATACCTTCCATTTACATGATAAATTATTGGTGATCATCATGTCTATTATACAATGTGACATACATTCATGGCGTTCTCTCTACCGCATCCTTCATTTTCTCCACTTCCTACACATTGCACAATATTGGATGGTTCCTCTATAGCCAAGGGAAATCCCTCCATAAGAGTTCTTCCCCTTGTTTGCAAAAATGTATGGGTATTATGCTAGATCCCTTTGATTCCTCTTTGGAAGCTTAGAGAATTGATCCTTATTACTGGTGGAAAATTTTGGCTGAAACTAACCCCTTGAAAGTGTGGTGAATCTCACATTACTACCTCGTTGATGTCCTACACTTTTCTTCCCTTTTCCTCTAAATCTGGGTCTACCCCTCTAATTTCCCAGTCAACCCTAAACTCGTACTTGTGTTTGGATTATTCATAGCAAAATTTCATTTTTATGATGATGTCCTCCACTGTTATAGCCTCACCAAATTATATTCGATCCCTAAAATCTTGTTGTCTTCCACTGAGGTACCTATGAATATTTTCTTTCTCATCCTTTAGGTACAACACATACATCCACAACTCTAAAAATATAGTTGTAAATTCATCTGTTGTTACTTTCCCTAGTTTGTTATCATAGAATATTTTATCCTTGATGTCATAATACCTTTCAAATATTTACGTTTCTTGGAAATCTCTCTCAAACATCATCTAGGAAAATCCTCCTTTTTAGTATTATTGACATTCTTCAGTTCTTCTAACCAGATATAAGCCTTTCCTTTCAATCTAAAACTGACTACTCTTACCTTCATATTTTCAAGAGTAACCATGCACCCTAAAATATTTATTCATTCCTAGTAACCATGCCTCTGTTTCATCATCCTTCTTCAAATATCCTTTAAATGTAGGTTTTTTTTTTCTTTTTCAACTTCGAGGGAAATCATTTTTCTTCCCTTTTCTTCTGGAAACGACTCTTAGTTGCAAAAATAGACAATTTCGCATGACTACTTGTCGTCCTCTCTAGAGAGCTTAGTGGAGTTTTACCTATCATTGTATCCTCACTTGCTTTCCTATGTATTTTCATAGAGTTGCTTCCTTCTGCACAACAGTCTTCAATTTATGCTTCCAAAGTCTATATGAACTTTATTTGTATTTATACTTTCCTAGCTGGCTAACACTAAGATCAAGTTGCTTGTGTCATTTCAAGTTCGATAGGCTCTATTACAGGCCATTTTGTCACATCATATTGTTGTGGTACTCAACAAACCCCCATTATCTTTCGACTTAGGAGAAAGAATAATGGGGACGCTTTAAACTTTTTAGGATAAAATCCTTTCTTGTTTTAATAAAATAGGTTATGTTTTGTTTTTACTCTTTGATTTTTGAATAAAACAAGAAAGTTTATGAATAAGGTCGTAAAACCTTTTAGGAATCCTTTTGTAGTTTTAAAAGATGAATTACAAGTCTAAATGAATCCAGGAATTAATGAAAAAACTATAAAAGAGTTGGTCCTACTAAATAATACACATGGTATTGGTTATTTCAAAGGACAACCACAAAGCTAAAAACTATGAAAAGCTAATATGCAAACTATGAAATTACAATAATTTGATAACACAAATAAAAAAGAGAAATTGTGAAATGTGAAATTGCGATAAGCCGAATTACGAAATGTCGAGCCAATATCTCATTCCGTCAAGAGTCTATATCGCATTCCTTCAATTGACGGATACCGATATTGTGTTCTGTTAAATTCCCATCATTCACTAATATAAATTTCACGCCTATATACTTTTTAGAAATTGGAGATCGCTAAGACATGTAATGTTACCCGATACCATACGTTGATAAAAGATTTTTTGGTATAACGACAAGTGTGAGTATCATGTGAGCAAACGTTTCGAAATTTCATGGCCACTCTACGTAGTTCTAATTTTAAGGTTTTTATTAATTGGTAATAATCTTTAGTTAATGTGAAATGATTTCCATATAACTCGCATTGAGTTGATAAGACCTTTGTCATCCTTCGAAGCTCTTGCTGCTTATCTTGGTCTTTTCCTTTACACGTAAATTATAATAAAGAGTAGTTAAAGAACATATCAAGAATAATCAAGGCAAGGAGGAAGTCCACAACACAACAAGAACTAGTCTTTCCACCTGAAGAAGCTTCTGAGATGTCTCCATTGTTTACAAATACTTCATGCATTCTGGATGTAGGTTCCTCCTCTTGGGAGGTGATATACAAACTATTCGAGGATAAAAATCCATGGGTAATTGTGAAAGAAACATCCACTAGTGATGATTCTCCTCCAAGTAATAGCGCTACGTGGAATGATGTGGCCACTTCATTTCTTCACAGGATTTATGCTAGCCCTAAAATCCTACCATATATAGATATGGTGAGATGGGTTATCGACCACCTATACATTACAAATAGAACATTTATAATGTTGATGAAGGAAGTTATTAGGTCTTTTAAAGATAAGGATTTAAGGAAAATGTATCATGTATCTCTAGCTCAAAAGAGGTATGATACATGATTCGTCCAGGAATTCATGCAAGAAAATCTGAACCCTGTAGACCTGATCAGAGAATGGAGAAGGGACCCGAACAAACACAAACAAGAGGACAGGGGCATGTATTCATTAGCCTCCTTTATTAGCCCTTTATCTCATATTTCTACTATGTTATGTCACCTATATGGTTATCCAAATATGCAGAAATTCTATGAAGAATGGGTGACATTGATAGAAGCCTCTGTTGATGGCTATATCATGGATTAGACAACTATATTATCCAACAATTTGACCACCCGTATATGAAATTATTGAAAAAAGAGCAACGTTATTCAAATATCGACTCCTCCTTTATTTATGAGCACCTATGTCATGGATGCAATTTGTTTTTCTTATGATTTTCCGTCTCTTGGATGGAAATGGATAGACCAATTTCCTAGCCCTATTTCCATTTATCTTGATATTCTTTGGGAATCAAAATACCATGCTAACTTCTACAAGATCTTTCATGAAGTCATGCTCCCCATCCCCCAAGAAGTATTTAGCAAAAAATCCCCTAGATTTATTATAGAAGCCAATAAATACCTAAAGCCTATAGGAAAGTGGTTTGGGGGAGAATCGTTTAACTACATTCCTGTTTTTGGTAGTCTTGCCCATCCTCATGTTTTTCCCATTTTTTTCATAGATAAGTTGCTGGCCAAGGAATTTTCTTATCAAATAGTTGGGAAGGACTTAACTAAAGTACTTAAAGATGCTAAGAAATTCACCTGGCCATGCTTTCCCATTTCTTATGGTACCTATGCCTTAGAAGATTTCAAGCATTCCTCAACTGAAATTGACCAATTAAGAGCCTTTAATTTTCCAACCATATTAAACAGACCACATGACCCACTTGGCGTAGCAAAAGATGTTACAACATAGGCTAAGCTCAAAATCTTTTTAAACGAGCTTGCCAAATCTGATGATTTGTTTGAAATGATGACATAATATTATATGGTAAAGAAATTAGTACCATGTTATCTAGATCTTGATGAATTGATTAGATTCAATCAATATCGTTAGAGAAGAATAGCCCATTTTCCTAAATCAATGTTAAAGAAATTCTGGCAGAATTCAAAAACTTGAGATGCATCAACTTCCTCCTCAAAAGCTCCAATTACTTCTCAAGTCTCTAAAATAGCTACTATAGCTATTGAACACCCATGAGAAATAAAAGAGGAGAAAAAATTATATGAAGTATGGGAGGAGTTCAACCATGTTTTGACAACATAAGAAGTTGTGGTTACAAATGTCTATGCCTATATACAAGTAGAGAAAGTTGCAGTGAGTAGAGAGACAGAGCAAGTTCCAAATACTACAGGGACGACCTCATTTTCTATTGAGGCTTCCTAAGAGGATACTATTCCTAAGAATCCTGAGAATATATTGTTGATGATATGGAGATAATTCTTGCATTTATTACTACGAATATAGTCCTTAAAATTGAAGAAATCCCACCTTTGGATGTATTTTATAGTCCAAAGAATAAAGAAGTAATGCGTAGGTCAAGGAAGAATGAGACTCCTCTTCAAGTTCTTTGGAAAGGAAATCAAACAACCCTGAACAAATAATTGAACATATTATCTCAGTTCACATGAGCTTATGCTAGTGCCAGCATCGACAAAGCTACAGAAATACAATTGCTGATGAAGGAAAAGGATCAATGGACTATCCAATTGGAACAAACATTTCAGATAGAAAAGAAAGCAATTGAGCAATAGTGGCAAGCCAATATTATCGAGTTGCAAAATGGCTTTAATGATTTAAGGATACAATTTGAAGTTGAAGTAAAGGACAAGGATGAATAGATATTGCAATTGAAACAAAGAATAAACCAACTGGGAGAATCCAAATAGAAATGAAGTCCACAAGGAAGCATCAGAACTAGACATACTCTTAACAAAGTAACAAGCCATTTTCTCTCACAAATTGGACTTAATTCATGACTTATCAAAGATTAGTGATTCTTTAGTAAATCAATTGTGTGACTTGAGGACATTTTATGAAGATATCACTGAGAAAATATTTGAGTATGTAGATTGGCAAGACAGTTCTCAGGGATGATCATCTGATCTTCCTCAAATTGAAGAGTCATAGAAGGATATCATATTTGGTCACTGGGATATAAAAATGAAACGAGTAGAGATGGCTATTATCAGAGCCAGACATCTTGCCTCAAATTTCACCGAATACATCACATATACCTTATTGCAAGCCAATCTAATTTAGGAATGCCCAAAGGACACCTTTCGAGATGTCACAGCTTTTAAAAAATCTTGGCAAGAAAAATCTAAAAAGAAGTTTCAAGACATTCAGAGTTTATCACAAGTTACCCTTGAAGGTTATTGGCATTTTCTAGTGAAGCTTCATAAGAAATGGCTCATGTTGAGGTGTCTCTCAAACACAACAATATAGTTTCTTCCAGCACTTAATGATGCAGTGTTTATGGAACAAATGCGCATACATCCGATACATCCCCCCCAGTTGAAGCAACTCACGGACATATACAGTATCAAAGAGTAGATGTAGAATCAATCTGGAGCACAGTCATGAGTTCTTTTTGCAACAGATCACAAATTTATTTTTCCTTTATCCTAGCTTAGTTTGTTAAATATTGTTTGAAGAATTTTATTTTAAGTTTACTATTTTTGTAATATTAATAGGTTATTTAAACCCCTTTCATGCATTTAGAAAAGGGTTCAGAATTTTCAGAAGACAACTTTTGAATTTGCACTATTGTTTGATTCAGAGTTATCTAATTAAGAAGTTGAGCCTGGGAGATATCTTTTTCATAACCATAGCGATAATGCATCGGATACTATTATCGTTGTGATATCGTTATGTATTTTTCATTTAGATAATGAATCTATTATGTGTTATTTCGTTATATAAATGCTTTGGAAAAATTAGTCATTGTCACTATTGATGGGCGAGAATGGATAATTTATGATTATGTATGAGATAATGGGATCTTTTTATGTGGTTGAGGTTAATCAACTAAATTAATTAACTATTTAATTAATTTATTTTATCATATATGATTTCTATTCATTAAAGTATTGAGTTATCTATATTGTTATTTTCTTGGTGAAATATTTCTTTGAATCACATGTGAAGATGTACTGTCTTGGGAAATAAGTAGAATAAGTTTATTAAGTAATTTTACCCTTAGCTATAAAATCGTTTCATTAGTTTTTCATTCTGGTACTATGTTAAAACTTATTAAAACGAGAAAATGGTCCTTTTATATCCAGTCGGACCCGTCAATTTCAACAGTAACAGAGTTGTTTTAAGCTCCGGAACAGGTGATGTTCCCCGATGTTGAGGCAGTGAAGTTCCATCCTTCAACATTTTTGGTGCTAGAAGGAGGGCCCCCAAATATGAATGGAAATAAAGTATAATCCCAAATCAAAAGGTCAATAGAAGAGTCATTTGCCCTCAAAATTTCCCACAAATTCCAGATCTCACTCAAAATCTCCAACCCCTAGACTAGAAGTTGTAACTAAATCTCCTAGTACATGCCCTAAGACAATCGATGAATCTCCTTTACAGGAGTTACCTAAAGTTCAAACTTTAATTGAGAAATTAGAGGGAATCTCTATTACACAAGAAAAGACTCAACATTTTGAGTGATCTAAAGGTACCATATCCTCATCTCTTCCCACTTCATGTATTTTGACTCATTCTCAAAGTGAGAAATTTGGGATAACTCTATTTAAGTTTCCCTTACCTTCTCACTGAGGAAGAACCCACAAATCGAAAGTTCAATCATCTAGTAGTGAGATTTTATCTTCATTTCCACCAAAAAAACCATTATTTCACTCTGCTTCATTCGTTTCTTCCCATCCAACCGATCCATTCAACCCTGTCATGCATTTCCAAACATTAGGTGCTAGTTCAAGTGGTGCTAACATAGGGGCTACTTCTTCCACAGTCAGCATCTTCTACCACTACAACTTATTCTTTTCAAATTTCCATAATGGCAGGTAGGCAACAAAACCCACCACTGCTGAGACCATGCACTAGTCCTAGAGCTATTCAGATGGTATAACCTATCCATCCCCTACCTAAGCATCATGAAATATGGTTACCAAAGCTCAATCCTAATGATGGACTTCTTGCTGAAGAACATCTTATGCTCTTCATTAAAATTAATGGAGTAGTAGAAGAAGATTTTGTAGTGACATTATTCCCATATACCCTTGAGGGATCTACAAGTTTTTGGTACTTCTCATTACCACCAACATGTATCACTAGTTGGGATATATTTGACGAACAATTTTTTACTAAGTTTGGTGATGATCACACAACTACCGCTCTAATCAATGACCTATCCAGTCTTAAAGCCAAACCTAATGAGAAAATCAAAGATTTCAATTCCATTTTTAATAAATTGTTAAATAAAATTTTAGATACCTCTAAACCTGGTGCTGATGTTCAAATTGAGTGGTATATTTCTGCTCTTCCTTCTAGCATTTCAATTTTTGTAGATAGGGCTAATAAATCCACTTTTGTTGATAATATGAAAGAGTTAATAGCTATAGAAAAAAGAATTCTTGGTTCAGAGAAGAAAATTGCTCAAGAAGAGAGGAAATATAATAAAGTGAGTTTTAAGGAAGAACTAAAGAAGAAAACTACTAAAGGTCGTTTTGATATTGAAGGATTACAAAAAGTTCTTAAAAATATGTGAAATGACATGGTAGATATCCAAAAATAGGTACTTGAGTCTTCTAAATGTTGTTTGAATATGGGAAATAATGAAGAAAAGAAACTAAACACATTCAGTTATACATTGACCAAGAAAAGAAACTAAATTCACACAGGATTTACATGGTAAAACCTTGATAAGGTGTCAAGGAAACATCCACGGGGCAAGGGATTGGAATCTCTATTAATACAACAATGATTCTCCACGATTACATTTCTCGGGCATTCACTAGTTTTATACCAGCCGCCTCTGTTACATAACTACTATTTTGGTATAGAATTGACTAGTTACATTTTTACCCAAAATTACATAAGTCATTGTCAAACTAAAAAGCTCCACCTTGACAACAATTTTCCTAATCCCTTGCCCATGCCCATTCATCATCTTTTCTGCAAGCCAAGAGAAGCTAAGAACCATCGTAGCTTCTCTACTGTAATTGGCTTTGTGAATATGTCTGCAAAATTTTCTCGCATATGGACCTTTTGAAGAGCTACTTTTTCACCATTGATCACATGTCTCAGAAAATGATACCTTGCATCAATGTGCTTGGTTCTGCTATGATACGCAGGGTTTGTAGCCAAGTGAATATCACTTTGACTGTCACAAAGTACATTCACTTTCTCCTACATTCTTCTAATCTCATTGAGCAGACCCTTTAACTAGATTGCTTCTTTACTGGCATCTGAAGCAGCTATATATTCAACTTTGGTAGTGGATAACGCAACTCTTTCTTGAAGCTTTGACATCCAACTAATTGCTCCACCTGCAAGAGTAAAGACATAACCTGTAGTATATCTTCTTTTGTCAAAATCACCTACATAGTCAGAATCTACATATCCGTAGCCTGATCCTTCACTACCATTAAAGATGATGCAATGGTCACTTGTGCCTCTTAGATATCGAAGCACCCATTTCACTGCTTGCCAATGTTCTTTACCTGGATTTGCCATGAACTTGCTAACAACTCCAACTGCATGTAAAATGTCAGGTCTTGTAGATACCATCGCATACATTAAGTTGCCTATAACATTTGCATATGGTACATGAGACATATATTGCTTTTCTTCATCAGCTCTAGGACTCAAAACTGGAGAAAGCTTAAAATGGGAACCTAGTGGAATATTAATAGGTTTCACATTGTTCATAGAGAAATTTATAACCAAAGCTTACCATTTTTCCTGTCTCTGTGTATCTCCATGCCCAAGATATGTTTCTCTTCTCCAAGATCCTTCATATCAAACGCCCTAGAGAGTTGAGCCTTTAACCTATTGATCTCTTCCATGCTTTTTCTTGCAATAAGCATATCGTCAGCATACAAAGCTAAGATAATGAATATGCCATTGAAACTTTTGAAGTATACACAATGATCATACTCACTTCTTATAAAGTTTTGGCTCACCATGAAGGAATCAAACTTCTTGTACCATTGTCTGGGAGACTGCATCAGACCATACCATGATTTCCTAAGCTTGCAAACGAATCTTCTGCTGCGACCTTGCACAAAACCTTCTGGTTGTTCCATATATATCTCTTCATTCAAATCACCATGTATAAAAGTTGTTTTAACATCTAACTGTTCTAACTCAATATTAAGTAACGCAGTTAGTGCCAACACAATACGAATAGTAACAAGTTTTACAACTGGAGAAAAAATCTCATGAAAGTCTATACCTTCAACATAGGAATACCCTTTTGCTACTAGTCTCGCCTTATACCTTTCAATACTTCCATCAACTTTTCATTTCAGTTGAAGACCCACTTGCATCCAACAACACTTCTCCCTTCAGGAAGCTCTACAAGATCCCAGGTATTATTCTTGGCTAGGGAATCCATTTATTCTTCCATAGCCATTTTCCATTTTTCACTATCTATATCATCTATTGCTTCCTGATAACAAGAAGGTTCCCCATCTTCAGTAATCAAAGCAAAAGATGAAGCAGAATATTCATACCTTTTGGGAGTTTTCCTTTCCCTTGTAGACATTCTTAGACTGACTGGTTGCTGAACTGGTTCAGAAACTTGAACTGGTTGAGAAGCTTCAATGGCTTCCTTTGTGTCTTCAACATCTTTTTCTCCAGAAGTCTCTCCTTCCTTTCGACTATCACCAAAAGGTCTAGCCTCCAACTGAACTCGTTGATTTGGCAATTCCTGTTCCTGTTCAATTCTTTCAACATTTGATTTTAAAAGAGAGGATTCATCAAATGTTACATCTCTACTAATGACTATATTCTGCAATGTAGGATCCCATAACCTATATCCTTTAACTGCATAGTCATACCCAACAAAGACATAACATTTCAACTTTGGATCTAATTTTGAACGCTGATTTTTCGAAATAAGAGAATAAGCATCACAGCCAAATATCCTCAAATGTGAATAATCACAAGACTAACCTGTCCAAACTTCTTCAGGAATTTTACAATCAATTGCTACTAAAGGTGATCCGTTAAATAAATAACAAGTAGTAGATACTACTTCTACTCACAACTCCTTTTGCAAGTTAGCATCACTGATCATGCTTTGGGCTCTTTCCATAAGAGTCTGATTCATACGCTCAACAACACCATTTTGCTGAGGAGTATAAACAACAGTTTTGTGTCTAATAATTCCCTCATCCTTACAATATTGTTGAAATTCAACTAAAGTGAACTCACTGCCATTGTCAGTTCTTAAACATTTAATAGATTTGCATGTTCTTTTCTCTACCATTGCTTTAAATTGTTTAAAGACATTGAATACATCAGCTTTCTTTTTCAGCATAAAGACCCAAACTTTATGGGAGAAATCGTCAATAAATGTTAAAAAATATAGAGCACCTCCATATGACACAACAAGGGGTGGTCCCCACAAATCAGAATGAATATAATCTAAAACATCTTTACTATTATGATTTCCAACTTTAAATCTCTATTTACACTGTTTTCCATATACACAATGTTTACAGAAATCTAACTTCAAGGATTTCAGATCAGGAAGAGAATTACGTTTCATCAATATCTGAAGACCTTTCTCACTTATATGACCCAATCGCTGATGCTGTAAATGAGTACCTGCTTCTTCCTTTTCTGACGCAACCGCTGATTCACTAACCTGAGTACTTCCTTTTAACCTGTAAAGATTTCCAATATTTTCTGCTTTCATAACCACTAGGGCTCCTTTAAAAACTTTCAAGACGCCATCCTGACCTGTAAAATTATAACCCTCTGAATCCAACACTCCCAAAGAAATCAAATTTTTCTTCAAATCAGGAACATGTCTAACACTAGTTAATGTTCTAATTGTGTTATCATACATCTCAATCCTGATATTTCCCATCCCAACGGTCTGACATGACACATTATTACCCATGAACACAGAACTATCGTTTACATTTTCATACGAAGTAAACCAATTTCTATGTGGGCACATGTGATGAGAAGCACCAGAGTTTAACAGCTAGCTATATAAACCCTGAGAGACATTACACTTAGGTGAAGTTTCATCAATCACACATAATTCTTCAGCAAGTAAAACTTCGTCTATCATACCTGAATTGAACTGATTCGCTTCCTTCTTCGGGTTTTCAGATTCCTTTCCTTTCCAACAATCTTTCTTCAAGTGTACAATTTTATCGCAGTTCCAACATTTTGCCTTACACTTCTCTCCCTTCGATTTTGATCTGGAAGACCCCCCTAGTTTTTCTCCTCTTTCCTTTGATCATCCTCTAGCTACCATAGCTTCTAATGCAACTGTTTCAGTACTAGATTTCCTTTGTACTTCTTCAGACAGGAGAGCTCCCACAACTGATTCAAACTTCAAAGAATCAGTAGTGTTCAAGCTAATTGAAGTTACAAAGTGATCCCATGATTTAGGCAGAGAACACAACAAGGTTATGGCTTTATCTTCTTCATGTATTTTAACTTCCATATCTGATAATTGACATATAAGTGTATTAAAAACATTCAAATTTTCTACAATGTTTGAACCTTCTTTCATTCGAAGACTATATAACTACCTTTTCAGATAAATTTTGTTGGTTAATGACTTTGTCATATAAAGTTTTTCTAGTTTTTGCCACAATCCTGAAGCTGTAGTCTCTTCAACAATATTGAAGAGAACTTCATCCACCAGGCATAATCGGATGGTACTGAGAGCTCGGGCATCCAAGTCCTCCTAGTCTGAAGTAGTCATGGTTGTAGGTTTCTTAGTTGCCCCATCCAATGCCTTGTGCAACCCTTGCTGTAGAAGCAGATCCCTAACCTTCAGTTTCCAAAGAGCAAAATTACTCTTTCAAGTGAATTTCTCCACCTTGAATTTCGCATTCGACATCTTGACCATTTTGTTCTTCTCCTAGGGTTTCAGTCTTTTTAGCTAGGATTTATATTTCCTTATTTTTCCAATGAAAGTTTTTTTTCCTTCAACTAGGGTGTATTCCTTATTTCTCCAAAAAAAAAATTCAATTTAAATAGAAAAAACCCTTTGAAAAAACCTTTTCTCCTTTCCTTTTAAATAGAAAAAAACCCTTAAAAAGAACTTTTTTTCTCCTTTGCTTCAATTAAAAAAAAATGTCTTCTTTTTTCTTCAATTTCACACATTCACCCCATTATTTTCCACAAATTTCTAGGAAAAAAAAAATTGAAACAAGATTTCTATCAAATTTAACAAAAAAAAATACCCAAATTTCTTTTGTTGATTGAACTCCTCTGGCAATACCCGTGGTTTCTTCAATTTCTGGTTTCCTCAAGCAACCAACAGTGGCAGCACGCAGAGAACGGTTCTGCTGGTTCTGCTAGACAGCTTCCTCAGCCACACAGAGAACAACTTCACGCTCCAAACCACCCAGAAAATTTGTTCCACACTTCCATGCTTAGCCAACCATTCCACACTTCCACACTTAGCCTTTGACAGACGTAGAGAAACCAGGCAGATGACGGTTCTGAATGGGTACAACAGTCAGCCAATGTCTGGAAAATACGTAGGTTTTGGGACGTAGAGTGTTTTCCTTGCACGCAGACTATTTTTCTTGCATGCAGTGGTCACACCTTCCCAGCATATTTTTTGTTGTACATAGATGCAGACAACAAATTTCTCTGGTCACGCAGCAGCAGAAGACTCACGCCACGCAGCACCAACAGCATTGCACGTAGAGACAACTGCAGCTTCCTGGCCTTCACGCAGGCAAGCAAAGGCAAGGACTAGCAGCACCAGACTCATGCCTCGCAACACCAACAACACTGCACACAGAGACAACAACAGCTTCCTGGCCTTCATGCAAGTAAGCAAAGGCAGGGACTCATGCAGAGACCTCCCAGCGAATTTTTTCTTCACATGCAGAAACAGAATGTTGCTTCTCAAGTAGAGATTTGCTTGCCTTCACACGCAGGGACAAGGTGTTGCTAATAGCTTCCACAGGTTTGACAACAGCTCCATGAAAACACGCACTCCCTTCACACAACAATGAGCTCACATTCCCACAGAGCCTCCACAATTTTTCCACTCTGGTCCACACAGAGATTGCCCTTTATATTCTTTTTTATCACACACTCCTTCACTCTGATACCATTTGTTGTTTGAATATGGGAAATAATGAAGAAAAGAAACTAAACACATTCAGTTATACATTGACCAAGAAAAGAAACTGAATTCACACAGGATTTACGTGGTAAAACCTTGACAGGGTGTCAGGGAAACATCCATGGGGCGAGGGATTGGAATCTCTATTAATACAACAATGATTCTCCACGATTACATTTCTCGGGCATTCACTGGTTTTATACCAGCCGCCTCTGTTACATAAATACTATTTCGGTATAGAACTGGCTAGTTACATTTTTGCCCAAAATTACATAATTCATTGTCAAACTAACACTAAAAAACATTTCCAATCTTTTAGGAGATCCCAAACAACAAACCCTCAACCTCCTAATGTCACATCAAAAGAAAAATCTGATCAAGAGGAGGAAGAGGAAGAAACATCATTATCTGTCGACGAATGTGAAGAAAAGGAAGAGCTAGTCGAAGTACATGGATTATGGGATTTCATCCTCACTACATTAGAAAATGAGGAAGAAGATGAAACCTTACCTGTAGAGACTAGAAGTAAAAAATCTATTGATTCACCTTCTTCAAGTGCAAAACAGAGGCCAGTTACTCATGTCAATAAGGATAAAAACACAACAAAGAAGTCTCCTCTCAAATCGACTGAATCAATCCCATCCTCTTCCAATTCTCCTTCTACATCGAAAACTCTTATTGTTTTTGATAAAGATATAGAGTATAGTATCGTCGAATATATGAAGAAAGTGAAAGCCAATATTTCCATGTATTAGGTAAGTAAACTTAAGCAACAACAATTTTTTTTCTAAAAGAATTAAATGATGTCCTTAGATATCCTTTGTCAACCACAAAATCCTCATTAGGAAAAGGAAAGCCTTCGGATGATACTCCTAACAAGGTTGGTGCCAAAAATGTAATTCTAATTGGAGATTGGTTTAATTCTCATACCCCTCCTTTCTTATTCACCTTTGAGATTTTCAATAAAAATGTTGATAGTTTCCTTATAGACTTAGGTTCTTATTCAAATATAATTCCATATTCAATTTGTCTCAAAATGAACATAACACTTGAAAAATATGTTGTGCAAATTGGGAAATTAGATAGAACAAAAGTCAAGGTCTTAGGAGAATTAATTAATTTTTTAATAATATTATCCTCAAATCCAAGGTTTTTTCAAATTATTGATATATTGATTGTTGATATTCATAAATTTTACGGTCTTATTTTAAGAAGGGATTGGTATGAGAAATTACATGGTTATTTAGTGACAGATTGGTCACATATCTAGATTTCTTATAACGAAAAACCAAATCAAATTCGGGTAGACACAGAAACGAATATGAAATTCAGTTACTAATTTGGATGAAGAGAAAGAGCCTGTAGTTTTTACAAACAACATCCTTGGCAATTATTCATCGGAATATTTCTTTGGAAGTTCTACAGCTCAAGAATCTCCTTTCCTAGCAAACTCTATTTCTTCTCAAATTTAAAATTATTAGCAAACATATTTGACTCAATGTATTAATGTTGTAGATATTATTGTAAATAAACATGAACATTTATTTTGGATGCTTTATTGAAATACTTCTAAATCTAGTGAAGGTGTAGGAGTTGCATGTATATTAATAAGCCCTACTGGTGAAAAACAAATGCTAACATGTAGACTAGAATTTGAATGTACTAATAATATTGTAGAATATGAAGCATTAGCACAAGGATTGTATAAAGCAATAAATATTTTTGTTGAATATCTTCAAGTGTTAGGTGATTCTAAAATCGTTATAAAAAATGTCAGAAACAATATTCGTTGTGTTTCAAACCACCTTAGAGATTATCAATCCTTAATTCAAAACCTTACTTCACATTTTGTAGCATTTAATATTTCTCCAATACCAATAATACAGATTGCGAGTGCTAATCTTTTGGCCCACATTGCATCCAAATTAATCGCTTTTGAAGATTTCAATCCAGATAGATCTTTTGTAGACTTGTTTCTTCACCCATTGATTCCAGATAATGTCACCAATTGGAGAGTATTCAATGATGATAAATATATTCTGGATTTTTTAACATCTGAAGAATCCTATCTTGACCAAGTAATTGATGAGGATGAACATGATTCTCAATTGAATAAATCAAAAGAAAAAAATGCTCTGTTGAAACCTGTAGTTAAGCTTGAGGATATCTATGATCTTAAATACGAATTTAAAAAGGTCAACGACTACAAAATTCAAATCTCAACTTTGAGATTTGAATTAGTTAACCTAGGATCTGATACAAAACCTCAAAATATTAACTTAGGTCTTGGTCTCTTATCTGAGGAAAGAAATGCATTTATTCGTCTGTTAAAGAAATATAAAGATATATTTTCTTGGAATTATCAAGATTTGAAAACATGTGATGCCTCCATCATTCAACATATAATCACAATGGTACCATATGTTAGACCCATTCATCAACAACTTAGGAAGATAAATCCAAATTTGGAAACTTAGATTAAGAGTGAGTTGAACAAACTTTTAAAAGCTAAAACCATCTTTCTAGTAAGAAATTCTAAAACGGTTTCCAATCATGCAACGGTTAGAAAGAAAATTGGTGATATTCGCATTTGTATTGATTTTAGGAATCTAAATAAGGCATGTCAAAAGGATAATTTTCCTCTGCCATCAATGCAACAAGTTCTGCAATCAATTGGTGGTTCTCAATTAATATCTTTTTTAGATTGAATTCTAGGATACAATCAAATCCCTGTTCATCTACAAGACCGATTAAAAACTACATTAAAAATGAAGTGGGTAACATATGCATATCAGAAAATTCCTTTTGGATTAATGAATGCAGGAGCTACGCTCCAGAGATCTACGGACATTTATTTCAAAGGGTTGATTAACAAAATTGTTGTGGTATATCTTGATGATATTACCATATATTCAAAGAAGATAAACAATCATTTGCAAGATTTAAATAATATGTTTGAAAGGTGCAAAAGGTATGGAATTTATCTAAACCCCAAGAAATGAGTTTTTTCTCTGGGTGAGGTAAATTCCTCGGTTTTATTGTATCCAAACAAGGAATTTGTATTGATCCAGAAAGAATTAAAACCATTCCTTAAATTCCATCACCACATACCAAAAAATTAATGCATTCTTTTCTTGCCCAAATCAATTTTGTTAAGAGATTTGTCCCCAAATTTTCTCAAATTGTCCTACCATTATAAACAATGATAAAAAGAGATTCAATTTTAAATGGGGTAATCATAAAAGAGTTGCATTTAAAGCAATAAAATGGGCTATTATTGATGCTCCTTCTCTATCATCCCCCAATTGTTCTGATCAATTTATTTTTTATACTTTTTCGTATGAGTCATCATATGTAGTGGTCTTAATGCAACCAAATGAATAGAAAGTTGAAGCTCCTATAACTTTTTTAGCTCAAATTTTCAAGGAGATGAATTAAGCTATTTAGGAGTAGAAAAGAAAGCCTTTGCAGTTTAAAAAGCTATCAATTATTTTAGACCTTTTCTTCTAAAAAATCATGTTAACGTTATTATTCCTTTCTCATAAAACTAAAAAATTAAAATAAAATAATTGAATGAATTATTAAATAATTAATAAATAAATTAATAATTAATATTCAGCCGACTTCTGCTGATTCTAAAAATTTATTTTCCTCATTATTATTTATTTCCTTCTTAGCGGCTCTTCTTTTATCATCATTCATAAGCCCTGATGATGGATCCCAGTTGGGATTTGGAACGTTGGCATAAAAATGTTCATACTGTGGATTCTCCGGTAACTGAATCAAAAGGAAATTACTTATTCAAAAGGAGTTAGGAGAAAAGACAGTTAACAGGGTGACTGCATTACAAGAATATGATCTAGAAATTAAACCCGCTAAATTTGTAAAAGGTCAAGCTTTTTGTAGGTTAGTCACAGGAATGAATGATACATCCATAGATGAAGTAAGAGGTAATATTGAACAAATCATAGAGGTACTCCCTGTTAGTACTTAGTTTCAATATGCTGACGTGATATTTTATTTGAAAAAGGGTTATGCTGCACTTGAACTAGATGTTAATAAAAAGAGATCCTTGAGATTGAGAGATAATCAATATCAACTCATCAACAATGTATTGTTGATAAAAAGATATGATTATGTTTTATTAATACGTTTGGAAAAAAATGAAGCAGAAAAGGTCCTACAGGAAGTGCATAATGAACCAGTAGGTGGACATTATAGTGGAGATACAACGAATCAAAAAATTATGTATGATGGCTATTGCTTGCATACTTGATTCAAAGATACCCACATGTATGTGAGAAGATGCAAAATTTGTCAAACTTCTTCAGGAAGACAGAGGAAAACTTCCATGCCCTTGCAACCAGTCAATATAGAACAACCTTTTAAGCAATCGAGACTAAATATAATAGGTGATATTGTTACTCATTTTTCCAAACAACATAGGTATATTTTGATTGAAACATATTATTTTACGAAATGGGTAGAGGAAATACCTCTGAAGCTAGACAATTTTGAGAGCATCATTGAATTCATTGATCAATTTATTATTACCATGTTTGGTATCCCTCATGCTCTTATTTTTGAAAATGCTTCTTATTTGTCTGGAAAAGCAATCATTGAATTTGCTTTAAAGAGAGGATTTAAACTCAAGTATTCTACAAATTATTACCCTCAGGGAAATGGATTAGAAAAATCCACTAATAAAAATCTTATAAGCATAATCAAATGAACTATCAAAAAAAATCACAAGAACTCGCACAAAGCATTAATATTTTCCGTATGGGTTGATAGAATAACCAAGAAAACCTCAATAGGTACTTCTCCAAATCTATCTATCCCCTCGTCAGCCCTAGTTCAATTTATTGAAGAACAACCTTGTTCTTCTTTGTAATTAAGACTGTCTCAAATCATAAATCTAAAAGAAGAAAGAACTAAAGGTAACCTAGTCTATGCTCACCATCAACAATTGGTCAGAGCTTCATTTGATGTCAATTCAGTTAAAGATAAAAATTTTGAAATCAGAGACTTAGTTTTGAAATGGGATAAAGTGCATGAGGACAAAGGAAAACATGCAAAATTTCAAGAACTCTGGCTTCGTCCCTTTCAAGGTTTTGAGAAGGTAGATCCATTAACTTTCATTTTACAAGATTTACAAGGGAAGAAAGAGATCCTTCATGTTAATGGACTTATACTCAAAAAAAAAACTTAAAGGAAGGTAAGTTCTTTTGTACACTACGTAAATATTTTTATATATCATTTCCATTTTTTATTAAAAGTAATGTACTTTTGAACAATACATTGGAAGTTTCTCTTTACTTTTGAATTGTTAAACTTATTTAAGGGACAATTTAGAATGAAAAACTTTAAATTGAAATGTAAGTATTGAATCTGTTTTAAAGCTTTGAAATAATATAATCATTTAGTTATGAAATCTTTTTGTTTGGAAATATTAAAAAAGTCTATTTGTTTTGAATTGGTTTTGAAAAGTTATCATTAAAAAAGTAGAAATTACTATGAAGTCTTTAGCATCTTTTACTTAAAAAGGTCATCCAAGACTCATAAAGAGTAAATGAAACCTTCCCATCCATTTATTTTAAAGTTTTTCAGAGTGTAATTCAAAAATATAAAATAATTAAAGGTTAAGAGGTTTCATCATGAGCTTGCTTACCATGATCATAGGAAACTAATAAGATTGAAATTATCAATATTGGCAAACAAACCAAGATAGTGGCTCTTAGTCACTAGGATTTGAGACAAGAGATCTCATCACAAGTCGACTTGCTCAATTTTATTACAAATTATGAATGGAATTGTCATTTTTTACTTTCCAAACTAGGATAATACTTTAAAGTAAAAAATAATAAAAAAGAAAAAGAAAAAAAGGCTCTTCATTGCCTCTAAATAATTTTATTATAACATGGATGAGATACTCTTGTATTTAAATATGACTTGTTAAATGAAGATATTTTATTATGCTATGTGGATTTTGTATTTTCCTTGCTTATTTTAGTCATTGTTGCAAGTTCCATTTATAGCACGTGGAGCTAGGATGGGAGCTTACAATTGAAGAAGAGAGAAGGAATCACTATGAAATCCTGGTAGGTTCCTTTTTGTTAGGCCCCTATACTACTAGTGTAACCCCTTATTGTTATTATTACAACCCCCTTATTATATTGTTGTACCCATGTAGTCCCCATTGTTACTATCGTGCCCCATAGAAGCCCACTATTGTTATTATTGTCCCCTTACATTATTATTGTTTTGTTGGCTCTGATTATATTATGACCCCTTAGACTCCTATATATAGACAGGAGGTATTGTCATTTGCATCGTCCAAGAATTATTCATTTGTGTAATGTAAAGGAGGTTTCCCCCTCGAAGAGGCTAAATTCTAAGGTGTTGATCTATCCTTTTATCTTTTTGTGAGCTAGTTTCCTAACATTTGGTATCAAAGCTTTAGATTCTAGGGTTTTGCTACTCCAAATAGGTCATCATGGAATTTGCACTATAACTTTTTTTCTATGCTATTTCAGATGCTTAAAAAAAAACCCATGTGGGTGGAAATCGTTCTGCAACTTGGGTCTGAAATTCAAAGCTTTTTGCACTATATTTGCAGAGATATGATCTGAGGAAGTTGGCCTTTTTGCAGACTCCCGAATTACATTCCAAATAGGTGACCTGGGAAAAGTAGTCATAACTTTTGTTTTGAGCATCGGATTGAAATTTCGTCAGAATTTACAGAACAAGGATGGAATTTAGTTTCTTGTATACATTTTTTAGATCCAAAGGTCAAAACAGTGACACGTGGCACATCGCACAAGTTCGCTCTACTGAACTAGTCTATAATGAGGTCACCATGGGATATTTTTCATAAATCTTCCTTGGAGAATCCAATTTGGATCAAACTGGTGGCATTGGAAAGAGAACATAGACGGTTACTGCAGGTCGCGATTTTAGAACTAGAAGATCCAAAATTATAGAGTGACAATCTTTTTAAGATCGAGCTCCTAAAATCAAGAAAAAGCGAGAAGAGGAAGTTTGATGGCAGGGATCCGGTAAATTGGATACTACAAATGGAGAAATATTTTGATCTACATGGTGTACCACTATTACAAAAGGTATGTATTACATCTAATTATTTAGAACCGAATCAATTTTTATGGTATAAAGGGCATTGTTCTCGTAAACCACTTGTCACGTGGTCAATTTTCATAGAGGAAATGATAGCACCTTATGAGGATACAAAGAGAAACACCTTCTCTACCAAATTGATAAATCTCAAACAAAAGTATTCAATGGAAGAGCACATTGAGAACTTTCAAAAACTAAATATAAGGGAAAATGATATTCCAGAGAGGCAGAGGATTGATGTCTCCATAGGGACTTTAAAGGATAACATTCAACATGAGGTTCGTCTTTGGGAACCTGATTCATTGTTGGAGAAGGCATTCAGGTTGGTAAGAAAAGTGGAAAGAAAAATTATGGAAACAATGAATTATACCGCTCACAACTATAAACATGTGAGTGTTGCTTCTTATAGCCTTCCACAACCTACAAGGGTGACACCACGACAATTGGAAGAAAAAAGAGAAAAAGGGCTTTGTTACAATTGTGATAGCAAATTCACTAAAGGTCATAAGTGTGCTAACAAGAAATTAGTTTACATAGATTATGAATAGGAGGAATAAAATGATCAAGAAACATCAAAAGAAGAGGATATACACCAGAAATCAACCCCAGAGAAAGAAGAAATGAATCCGACCATATCTTGTAAAGCATTGGCAAGAATTACCACTCCTCAAACTCTGATGATAGAAGGACATATCAAGAAGAAAAAGGTTCAAGAAGTGAAAGATCACATCGAGAAAGAGGAAATGAATCCAACCATATCTTGTAATGCATTGACTAGAATTACCACTCAAACTATCAAGGTAGAAGGGCATATCAAGAATAAAAATGTTCAAGAAGTGAAAGATCACATCGAGCATCAAGAAATGAATCTGACCATATCTTGTAAAGCATTGGAAGAAATTACCACTCTTCAAACTCTAAAGATAGAAGGACATATCAAGAAGAAAAAGGTTCAAGCAGTGAAATATCACATCGAGCATCAATAACAAATTCTCCAACTTTTAAAGGATAACGCCACTTTGGTGCGGAATTGAATGAAAAAATAGGTAGATCAACATCACAGTGAAAAATGTTTTGATGTAGGTGATTGGGTACTTTTATGGATACATCTCAAGCAAGCTATTTATGAGAAGGAAAATTTTGGCAATACTACATGCACTTAAGAAATGGCGACCTTACCCAATGGGAAGACATTTCAAGGTAAAAATGGATCATGATAGTCTTAAGTACTTATTAGAACAAATATTATCTTTAGAAGAATAGAAAAAATAGGTCACAAATATGTTGGGTAATGGCTTTGATATCATTTATAGAAAAGGGAAGAAAATTTTTGTCACAGATGCACTCTCAAGAAAGGATGAGGATGTGAAAGCATTGTTTTGTGCTATTTCTATTATCCACCTAGATTGGATAAAAGAAGTAAGGGATGAATGGAAGAAGGATGAAGAAGTGTGGCCACTCATTCAAAATTTGAAAAATATCCCAATTCAAACAATATTGCCAGAACTTGAAGAGGAAGGAAAAATCATATTGGAACCTGGAGTAGTCACAGAAACAAGAACCCAACAGCTACGAAATCGATCAATTTCAAAGTATCTCATCAAGTGGAAGAACTTACCTGTTGAAGATTCCACATGGGAGGACAAGAATTTTATACAGAAGCATCGATAACTACTCAAGCATTGAGGACAACACTTTTTGAAGGAGAGGGGCATGTTAGGCCCCTATACTACTAGTGTAACCCCTTATTATTATTAGTACAACCCCCTTATTATATTGTTGTACCCATGTAGTCCCCATATTGTTACTATTGTGCCCCATAAAAGCCCACTATTGTTATTATTGTGCCCTTACATTATTATTGTTATGTCCGCTCTGATTATATTATGACCCCTTAGACTCCTATATATAGAAAGGAGGTATGTCATTTGTATCATCCAAGAATTATTCATTTGTGTAATGTAAAGGAGGTTTCCCCCTTGAAGAGGCTGAATTCTAAGGTCTTGATATATCTTTTTATCTTTTTGTGAGCTTGTTTCCTAACACTTTCTCATATTCCAATCACATTAAGGAAGCACTGATTCTTTTTTCCATCTTTTGTTCTAGATCAAACTATTTGATCTAGGGAATTCACTTTTGTCCACAGAAGTGAAATTCCATATAACATGCTCTATAGTATAATTTCATTCACATCACCTTACTTCTTGTGAGCTCTGGAAATATTCTCATTTTCATACTTGTAACTTATTAGCTCAGCTTGTAAGATTCTGAAAGTGTCCATCTTGTTTGAGGAGCCTTCCTCTCTCCTCTTTCCAACTGACTCCTCATATTGACCATGCTAGGATTTATTAGTGTTTGTTATGAAACCAGCTCAAGAAAAGATAGAAAATATAGATCAACGCCTTAAAATTCAGCCTCTTCGAGGGGGCAACCTCCTTTACATTACATAAATGAACAATTCTTGGATGATACAAATGACAAAACCTCCTTTCTATATATAGGAGTCTAAGGAGTCACAATATAATCCAGCCGACCTAACAATAATAATATAAAGCCACAAAAATAACAATAGAGGGATTCTATGGGGCACAAAAATAACAATATGGGGGTAATAGGGGCACAACAATATAAATAAGGGGTATAACTACAATAGTAATGGGGTAATCACTAGTATTATAGGGACCCAACATGCCCCTCTCCTTCAAAAAAGTGTTGTCCTCAACGCTTGAGTAGTTCTGGATACTTCTGCATAAAATTCTCATCCTCCCATGTGGAATCTTCAGCGGATAAGTTCTTCCACTTGATAAGATACTCTGAAATTGATCGATTTCGTAGCTGTCGAGTTCTTGTTTCTGTGACTGCTTCCGGTTCCAATATAATTTTTCCTTCCTCGTCAAGTTCTGGCAATATTGTTTGAATTGGGAGCTTGTCACCTATAACCTTCTTTAAACATGAAACATGGAAAACTGGGTGCAATCGAGAAGCTGCAGGAAGCTCCAATTTGTATGCCATAGTACCAATCTTTTGCAACACCTTGTACGGACCATAATACTTTGGTGATAATTTATTATCCTTCTTAGCTTGCTTTAGGGATATTTGCTTATATCACCTACATCAAAACTTCTTTCACTGCTATGTTGATCTGCCTGTTGTTTCATTCTATTTTGTGCCAACACGAGGTTATCCTTTAAGAGTTGGAGGACTTGTTGTTGATGTTCGATGTGATGTTCCACTGCCTGAACCTTAGAATTTTCTCTTAAATATGATGTGATGGATGGTGGTTGATACCCATAAAGTGCCATAAATGGGGTCATTTTTGTTGCTGTATGGAAGGAAGTGTTATACCACCATTCAGCCAGAGGCAACCATTTGACCCATTGTGTCTGTTTATCAGATACAAAGCAACGAAGATATCCTTCCAAACATTTGTTTACTATCTCAGTTTGCCCATCAGATTGAGGATGATAAGATGAGCTATGAGCTAACTGAGTACCAAGACAAGAAAATAATTCTGTCCAAAAATTTCCAGTGAAAATGGGATCTCTGTCACTTACAATAATCTTTGGGTTTCCATGTAGCTTTTGAACTGTTTCCATAAATGCAGTAGAAACTGTACTGGCTTTAAATGGATGTGATAATGCACAAAAGTGTGCATACTTGGTAAGTCTGTCAACTACCACCATGATGACACTCTTTCCCTCAGACTTGGGTAAACCTGTGATAAAATCCATTGAAACCTCCTCCCAACGTTGGCTTGGAATGGATAAAGGTTGTAATAGACCCGGTGTCTTAATTGTTTCAACTTTATTTTGTTGGCAAACCAAACATTCCGCCACAAACTTTTGAATATCTGATTTAAGGCCATCCCAAAAAAATTCCTTCTTAACCCTGTGGTAAGTTTTTAAAAATCCTGAGTGCCCTCCTAAGGGAGAAGTGTGCAATTCCATAAGAATCTTTTGTTTTAGCTGGGAATTCTTACAGAGGTATAAGCGATCTTTGTACCATAACGAATCATTTTTCCAGCTAAATGTATCAGAAGTACTGGAATCTTGTTGTAGCTTTCGAATAAGTGCCCACACTTCTTCGTCATTCTTCCATTCCTCCCTTGCTTCGTTTATCCAATCTGGTTGGATAATAGAAATGGCACACAACAATGCTTCCACATCCTCATCCTTTCTTGAGAGTGCATCTGCCACCACATTTTGCTTCCCTTTTTTGTAGATGATTTCAAAGTCATAACCCAACATCTTTGTGACCCACTTTTGTTGCTCTTCAGAGGATAATCTTTGTTCTAAAAAGTATTTAAGGCTATCATGATCCGTTTTTACCTTGAAGTGTCTTCCCATTAGGTAGGGTCGCCATTTCTTAAGTGCATGGAGTATTGCCAACATTTCCTTCTCATAAATAGCTTTGCTTAAAAACTTTCCCTTGATTGGACGACTTTCAAAAGCAATGGGTCTTTCATCTTGCATTAGAACAACACCAATTCCATTTCCTGAAGCATCACATTCCACAATAAAGGTTTTTGTGAAGTCCGGTGTAGCTAAGACCGGTGCTTGGCACATTGCCTCTTTAAGATGTTCAAAGGCCTTTGTTGCTTTCGGAGTCCATGAAAATGAATCTTTCTTCAATAATGTTGTTAGAGGTGCTGCTATTCTCCCATAATTCTTAACAAACTTGCGATAATACCCTGTCAACCCAAGAAATCCTCGCAGATGCTTTATGGATGTGGGGATTTTCCATTCCTTAATGGCTTTAATTTTGCTAGGGTCTACCTTAACTCCTTCATGAGATACAATATGACCCAAATATTCCACCTCCTGGACTCCAAAGAAACATTTGGATCTTTTTGCATATAATTGTTTCTCCTCCAATAGTTGTAGCACCCTGTCAACATGTTCAACATGATCCTTCCAAGACTTGCTGTAGATTAGTATATCATCAAAAAATACTAACACAAATTTTCTAAGGAATGGTTTGAAAATTGAATTCATCAAACCTTGAAATGTTGAAGGTGCATTGGTAAGGCCAAAAGGCATGACCAAAAATTCATAATGACCCTCATGAGTTCTAAATGCCGTTTTCGGAATGTCTTCAATCTTCATTCTGATTTGATGATATCCCGAACGAAGATCCAACTTGGTGAAGTAAATTGATCCATGCAATTCATCCAGTAATTCATCAATAACAGGAATGGGGAACTTATCTTTAATAGTGAGCTTGTTGAGCTCCCTATAATCCGGACACATGCGCCATGATCCATCCTTCTTGTGCACCAATACTACTGGAGCTGAGAAAGAACTTTGACTCGGTTGAATTATACCAGCCTCTAGCATTTCTGCAACCATACGTTCAATTTCACTTTTTTGGACATAGGGATATCTGTACGGCCTGATGTTTGGAGGAACACTTCCTGGAATCAGATGAATAGCATGATCATGATCACGCATAGGTGGGAGACCCTTGGGAGTCTCAAATACCTTGGAATGATTGTCCAGGACTTTTTGGAGATCTGGAGAAATAGATGATTCCAATGTGGAAACATCTAGCGAACATAATTGTGCAATTACACCTCTTTGCTCCTTTTTTAGAAGCTTTGTCATGCCATTAGAGCTGATTATCTTTCCTGGTTTCCCTGCAATACCCCTTAATTCAACTTCCTTTCCTTCCATAGAAAATTTGATGAAAAGTTCTTGAAAATTAAAAGCTATTGTACCCAAGGATTGTAGCCATTGGACTCCTAGTACAACATCAGCACCTCCCATTGGAATGGAAAGCATTGGGCTAGTCAATACATATTCTCCCATGGATAGCTTGATATTATGGCACTTTCCAGAGCAATTTATTGTTCCTCCATTTGCAATCATCACTTGACACTCTGGTGCTGGATATAGGAAGCAATTCAATTCTTTTGCTACCCTACAATGAATAAAATTGTGGGTGCTTCCTGAATCAATCAACACTATTACCTTTTTCTTCTTGATTTGTCCTTCTATCTTGATGGTTTGAGGAGTGGTAATTCCCGCCAATGCATTACAAGATATGGTCGGATTTATTTGTTCTTCATCTAGGCTTTGTTCCTGGAGTATATCTTCTTCTTTTGACCTTTCTTGCTCCTTTTCTTCTTCCTCTTCACAATCTATGTAGAATAATTTCTTCTCAGCACACTTATGACCTTTAGTGTATTTGCTATCACAACTGTAACAAAGCCCTTTTGCTCTTTTTTCTTCCAATTGTTGTGGTGTCAACCTTATAGGTTGTGGAAGACTAGGGGCAACAACACTTCCGTCTTTATAGTTGTGAGTGGTATGCTTCCTGGTTGCCATAATTTTGCTTTCCATTTTTCTTGCTAACCTGAATGCCTTCTCTAATGAATCAGGTTCCCAAAGGCGAACATCATGTTGGATATTATCCTTTAAAGACCCTATGAACACATCAATCCTATGCTCCTCTGGAATATCTTTTACCCTTATGTTCAATTTTTGGAACTCCTCAATGTGCTCCATTACTGAACCCTTTTGTTTGAGACTTATCAATTGGCTAAAAAAAGTGTTGCTTTTTGTATCTTCATAATGTGCTATCAATTCTTCCGTAAAAATTGCCCAAGTGATAAATTGTTTACGAGAGCAAAGCCATTGATACCATACAAACTGATTTGGTTCCAAATATACAGTTGCCATACGTACCTTTTGTGTGTTTTGCACATTATTGAGATCGAAGAATTGCTCCATCTGTAATATCCATGTGGCGGGATCCTTGCCATCAAACTTCCTCATATCGATTTTTGGAATATGGTGATTCTTCGATCCAACATTAGCATCTATGGAATCATGATTAACATTTCTTTTGTTCTCATCATGAGTTTCCTTTACTACCTTTTCACCATTAGTGACCCTTTCTTGTAGCAACTTCTTCAATTCTTCCATGTCTGTCTTCAAATCTATCTTCAAATCTGCCATCGAATCCTCCATCTTAGCTTCCATGCCCTTTATCTTAGATTCCACACCATTTATCTTAGATTCACTTATCTTAGCTTTTATTAGCTTTTGTGAGCGTGACATTTGTTGCACTTGTTCTTGTAATTTTGATATATCATGTAGCATTTCTTCCTCTTCTTCATGAGTCATGCTAGAGCTTTCAGGTTCCTTACTAGGTGTTTTCATTTTCTTTCCTCGGGGCATCAGTTACCGATAATAATGCTTTACTATGCCTTTTGAATTCCGTTAAACCAAGCTTACACAAAAATTTAAAAAAAAACTACACACCTTTTTTCACTTTATAGAAGCCTGATATTGAATCTGATGTATCTCTGTAATTTTGGATCATCCAGTTCTGAAATTGCTACCTGTAGTAGCCTTCTGTGTCCTCTTTCCAATGCCACAAGTCTGAGCCAAATTGGATTCTCCAAGGAAGAGTTATGTGAAATCTCCCACAGTGACTTGCTTTTAGATTGGTTCAGTAGAGCGAACTTGTACGACGTGCCACGAGTCACTGTTTCAACCTTTGAATCTAAAAAACACACACAAAAAACTACAGTCCGTCCTCTTTCTGTACCTTCTTACGAAATTTCAATCCAATCCCCAGAGAGAAAGTTATGACGATTTTCCCCAGGTCACCTGTTTTGAATGTAATTCAGGAGTCTGCAAAAAGACCAACTTCCTCGATCATATCTCTGCAAATATCACGCAAAAAGCTCTGAAATTCGGACCCAAGGTTCAGTGCGAGTTCTTCTCAAATGGGTTTTTTTTGCGACTTCTGAAACGCCACAGAAAAAAAGTTATAGCAAAAATTCCACGATGACCTGTTTGGAGCAGCGAAACCCTAGAATCCAAAGCTCTGATACCAAATGTTATGAAACCAGCTCAAGAAAAGATAGAAAAGATAGATCAACGCCTTAAAATTCAGCCTCTTCGAGGGGGAAACCTCCTTTTCATTACATAAATGAACAATTCTTGGATGATACAAATGAGAAAACCTCCTTTCTATATATAGGAGTCTAAGGAGTCACAATATAATCCAGCCGACCTAACAATAATAATATAAAGCCACAAAAATAACAATAGAAGGATTCTATGTGGCACAGAAATAACAATATGGGGGTAATAGGGGCACAACAATATAAATAAAGGGTATAACTACAATAGTAATGGGGTAATCACTAGTATTATAGGGACCTAACAGTGTTATACAACACCATTTTACTACTCAACCTTCCACCCTCTTTTTTTCCTTTCATGTTGTCTTATGTGTTGGTACACACTCATAACCATTACCTAATAAAAATGTAAAGAAACACATTTACCCATCACCTTGGATTAATTGTAATAAGCATTTTGATGTAAGGCTATCTAAAACACAAATTTTCAAGCTAGCATGCCTATTAGAAAAAAATTAGCACACTAGAATATGCTATCTCTTTCATTTCACAATTTATGATATCGACATTGATATGCATACAACCTATAGTCTACAATCAACACATAATCATCAGTCAAAGTGATACAACCAACACCCATTTCCACACAAAAAACAATGGCTAGAAAATATCACTGTTGATAACATAATTCTATACTTTATCCTTTTATACAAATTTAGTCTTAATCTAGGAACTCTATTACCACTCCATAATGCTACTTCCCACCCCCTTGGATTTTCCACGATAAATGAGAGGTGTTATTTTTAATTAATTTTAACTTTATGATCTCATTATGAATATGGAGTTATAAAAATACTTCCTTCCAAAAGTTATCAAAATTAAATTTGGACAACACCATCGCGTTCAACTAGTTGAGAGATTTTAGGTGGTATAAATTTTATCTTGATCTGATGGCTAGATCAAAAGTGATGCCCATTTAAAGTTTGATCATTTAATCCATTCAACATATGCAAGGACCTTCCACGTGGCACCCATGTGTCAATCCCACCTCACCCAAGTGATAACACATCACTTCAAGTTCCAACATGGCCATTGTTAAATCTATATGGCACTTCTCACATCACCTAGCCCATGGACCCCATGAGTCCAACGCTTAGCATGTAATTCCAATGTTATTATTATATTAAGTCTTGGTGCAATACAGGTATACTAACAATTATGACATAACAACACGTCTAGATCCCTATATCCCTGGATCCATCCAAATCAACATCAACCTGCCACTCATGAAAGCCTAGCGTACATCCAAGCCTCTGAAATTTATGTTCTTGGACTCACCATCGAATGCCCAGATTCCTAGATGCATCCATCATCTATGAATTAATCTGGCCTAGTTTTAGACTAATTCGCAATGGGCTCCACCTTGTGGCCTCAAATTAATTCATAGTGGACATATTTGGAAAATCAGGAAATCCAACTCCTTTGCAAAGGTTACTCAACAACAAATCCCAACTTTCGAGATTCCCATATCTATCTAGATTACTTGTGATACATTCACCCCTGATTATTATTTCATGAATATTCAAAATATCTAGGAAAAAGGGTGATTTATGACATTTCAAGCATAGAAAAATTCTTCAGTATTTCAAGGAATCAACCATCGTTCCTCTAGGAGTATGGATTTTCCAATAACATCTACATTCACGTGAACACATCGTTATAATTATCACAACTAAGCCAAGTTCTAAACATAGATAAAACACAATCATGAAGGTATAAATATTCCTACCAAGTAGGCATTGTAACAAGCCAATCCATGGCTAAAAACACCTTATCATTTCACCTACAATGACACCATATCATTCTAAACAATGGATCTGAAATTTTCTATAACATCCCATGATATATCTTTCAATATTTCAATATTGGTCCATAACTAGAAAAGAAAAAAATCAATCTTACACAAAAAAATATGTATTCCATTTCTTAGCATGCCACGTATAGCACTATAACAAGTATCATTAGTTCTTATATAGTGGAGACTCTTCAAAAGTTATAAAACCCAAACCATGGAATTTCACACACCATATTAGCTTAATTGGGTCCATTACATGGTCATAAACAGTCATATAAATAGATATGAAATTCAAGAACATAACAATCACATAACAATATCATTCCAAATTCATAGGAGTTACAAAATAATTCATTAAGAGTGTCGATACACTAATTGGTATATAACAACAATATGTATAATCCAACTGTAGCACGATACGAAAAATACAAAGAAGAAAATTAGCTTATTACCTCTGAGTAACTGGAAACAAAGAGAGGTAATTCAACACTCCACCCAACCATAGGCTAGCTATACTGCAACCTTTCTTGTATATGACCATCCTCGAACTTGATTCAGAGTGTAAGGACTTACTTGCTCAGGAGTAATTTCACCAATAACAAATCAACAAACTATAAGAAGGAGATTCCACTTTCCATGTGGTTTCTCAACTTCCTCCAGTAGCAACACCATAATGAATTTCTATCCTCATAGAAATCAACCACACAAATTCATCCATGGATGAGTGAGTTACAGCTGATTTTTAGGAGAGAGAACACACTATTTGGGTGGTTTATCAGTTGGCTTCTATAAGGTAACAATACACGAGTCAAGATCACACTATCCATGTGGTTTCTTGTCTTACTAAAGTAGCAAATAAGTTATTTAGTATCCCCAAGAATAAAATTTAGTGGTTTATTAGTCCTTTCAGATAATACCTACGTGTTTTTCTTTGTTAACTGTTTTATGAGTCCTATCTTATACTCCAGTGGTTTATCAACCCCAAAGCTATCAATGAGTTTTTTCAATTCATAAACACACACACTGACCTCAAAAAAAATACTATCCCAAATATGGCACATAAGCTAGAGAAAATCTATTTTCCCAAGAAGATCTATTCCCAATATCGATTTTCACACTCTTTTTTATCCTACCTTATAGTTCATTGTTATTTCTTCTGTGAAATATCTTTCACTTGATAACACTCTGCAATTTGTCTATGCTCTTGCATCTCTGCCCACACACACCTTGTCTCGCATCAGGCTTTGCTTTGAATCATTTTTCATGTGTGTTGACGATGCCCATGTTGTCCATGAGAATTAAGATTGCATGGTATTGTCCTTCACTTAGGATGTAATATCCATACCATAAAGTACTATAAAAATTCCCATAAAACAATATGTTACAAACAATAATAATATTTATTTTGATTTTTAATGGTTAGCCAAGAATTTGTTGGGATTTTCAAAAAGTTTATAACTACCTATGAATCTATTCAAGGTTAAGTTATTGAAAAGGGGAGCTATTAAAAAAAATAGAGAAGGTGATATCAAGAATTATTTAGAGAGAGTTATTCATGAAAATGAAAAGAACTATGAGATATGTGGGGAATATTTTTATTTTGGGGGAGATTGAATAACAATTTTTTTCACCATTGTTACGATACAATATTTAATATAGACCTTTGAGTATTGTCCATCATTGCTGCAATAGAAGCTTTAATACAGATCTTTGAATATTATCCACCATTGTTGTAATATAAGCATTAATAGAGACCTTATAATGATAGTTGACACATCCTATTTGTGAAATTTTTTCCACCATACCTTTGTTCTTCAACGTTAAAAACGATGGTGGTTGTAAAGGAAAGGAGGACGCAAATCTTGTAAGGGTTTTCATGCAAATATCAAGGACAATTAACAATAGATTGTCTTCTGGAAAGTTGCCACAATTCAATTCCATGAAGCGGGCTATCAGGAGGTTTGTAAAGAAGTTGAGCATGTTTACAAGATGATTAGGCATGTGATATGGTAGATTTGTTTGAAAAATCATTCCGTGGAAAATTATTTATATAGGTACATGCTTCATATTGAAGATTGACTAAATGGAAAAAGGACAATGCAACAATGACATTTTGCATTCATAGTAAAAGTTAACCCTAAAACTCAAATTCCATACTTAATACTTTTGAAGTAGGCATAAAATTGCTTATGCAATTATATAAGGAATAGATAATCATTTTTCTTAAAAGAAAATATCTAATGCATGAGATATATACATATATAAGTTTCTATATTGAATGTAAATAATCAATGCATGAGAAAAATTCGTGTAAACATTTCACAAAAAAAGGTGAAGAAGTCACATTATTTTTTGGAAATGATCATGTGTTTGCATGTTCTAAGTGTGTTAAAAATACTTGGAAATTTTTAATGGTTCTTGTGTGTAGATCCTAGGTTAAATAAATTTATTCTTGTAAAAACATTTGTTGTGAAATTCTTGGAAAGTATTTATGGATTTTCATGGAAAATATTAAACTATCTAAACCATTTTCCTTTAATAGGGTTACATGTGAACCTTTCACAACCAAAGAATATCTATTTTGCTTAGATCTATGGGAAAGAAATGTATATTTACATACTCAAAGATTAGTTGATTGTTGTAAATCTCTTTATGCACATAAGACTATAGCCATTGTGAAAAAGAATAATAATTTGTATACATTGAAACATCAACATATATACTAACTTCCTTTTGAAAATGAATTATGTATTTGTTTACATGAATATAATAGCTAATTATGGTACAATTCTAAAGAAATGAATATGTGTTGCATACATTAAATAAGGGCTATTATGATAAGCTATTGCAAGAACAAAGAATAGTCATTGTGTTATAGAGATATGTCCTTTGGATGGATAGAAGGACTATTGAGCTATATTTCTTTAGAAAAATTATATATGATTATTTTTATGTATGACAGCTACTATGTTAGTTTCTTTTGGAATAATATCATGTTTATCCATGCAATATTTGTGTTATGCTTATTTTCAAAATAATATACATTTGCATTCGGGAAATTATAGCATGTTTTGTTAGGCTAGATTGGAAAAAACTATTTTGGGAGAGAAGATGAATTTACATGAAAAAAAATCATATTAATATGTTGGTTTCTTTAGAATATATATATGGGTAGCGGTGCTTTAATATTTTGGAAAAGAAGACATGTATTTATATGAATTATTGGATTCATTTTCTGGAAAAGAAAACATGTTTTTGCATGCCCTATTGTGCTATATTTCCTCGAAAAAGTGACATGTATTTGAATGCTCTATTGTGTTAATATTTCTTTTAATATTATTTTGGAAAGTATATGCATTTGCATGCATTGGAACAACATTTTTTGTGTTGTATTTATTTACGTATTTGCATGCACGAAAATCATAAATGATGCATTACTTTCTTTTAGAGGAATGTCTCAACAGTTGTAGTGATTTGCCTTGAAATAATGTGTGATTGTGTGAGGGAAATACTAGTGCATGTGATATTGATTTATAGACATGCTTTGATGGTTATATTCTTATAATCAATGCATAAGAAGTTTTGTTAAAGGAAGCATGTCATGATATTTTGTTTACATTTAATGAATGTACATGAATAGATGGTGAAGCATCACTAGTAGATATTTATGAATTGATTTGATTAGTACTTGATCTAATCATGATATCAAAGCTGTTGACAATAAGAATCGCAAGAAAATGTTGGGACATATGCAAAAATTGATTATGTTTACCATTATGATAGGAAATACGTTAGTGTTCTATGCATATTGAAGGAATTTTAGCTCTAAGATAATCAAATGATGGGAAGAACCCGGCCCTAAAGACGAAATGCTCAATTGTTTGTGGGTAAATGATATCATGATCATTATAATCACTTATAACAAGTTATGTTGTTTTTTAGATGATATTTTTTCTAATATTTTATGAAAGTGTTCAAGGGATGGACTCACTTATAACCATTGAGTGAGGGGTGAACACCCTCATAAGTGTTTAATAATACAATTAAATGTTTGTTGGTTTTCACTCTACGAGGTTTACAAGGTATATCGGTGTCTAATGATGTGGTTGCATGTTGGGCTACTTTTATGATGTATATTCCTTGCATGAGTTTGTGTTTATAATATCAAGTATGTGATTAACTAATCTAGTTAAAGGAATCATGAAAATGATGCAAGGTTACATAAGAAAGTTTATGTTAATATGCTACAACAATGGTTGTTAATAGTTATGTAACTTACTATTCCTTTACTAAAGTTAGTCTATGTAATGATGGACATTATATCTAATGGTTAATGAGGGATCTGGAATAGTAATTTGGATAATTACCCATGGTTAAATTGTGTAAAAAGTTTCTAACTCCATGCATTTTCATTCGAGGTTACTGGGGTATGTTGCGAGTGGTATCAAAACTAAATGTTGCAGCAATGGTGCCTTTGGGAATGGGTAAGCAGAAAATAAATTGAGGTATGATACTAGTGGGCATCATCTCATGTATTATTCTAAAAATATAAATATTTAAATATGCAGTAGACTACTTTTAACATGAGATGCATGATGTATGTTTATAAACACATTGAATAATAGTGAATAATAAAGTCGACTGTAAAACCGTGTTCATGACATGTGAGTCTCAGTCAAGATAAAATACAATAAAACCTCCATTGCACCAATGAACAATCTTGAACACTTGCTAGTGAAAATGAGAATTGACCACCAACATTTGCACATATGACAAGATTAATGATACATTTAATGAACACGACTAAATTTCCAATCCATTGCTTGTAAAGAGTGAATTCATGTATGTGATAATGAAAGAATACATAAGATGGGGAATGTCCTTGAAGAGGACAACATGATGTTTTAAAAAGAACCCCTCTAGATGTTAAACATAGATAAGAAGTCAAGTGGTAAGTCTTGAATGTAACGGCTAAAAGATGATTGAGTCTTGTCACGGTCAAATTTGAGATGATTGTTAGCATTGATTAGTTAGTCTTGCATGACTGGATAATAAAACTTATATGCATGAATTGGTTTGATTAAGATTATTGCAAGTTGTATATAAGTGATTATGGTAGTTACTTCATGTGTTGGTCGGTTGGTTACAATAGACTGTAGAAAAATTGGAAATGTTTGGATTGTTACCCTGACTGTTATTGACATTTACACATTAATGAATATTTGCATATACTTTTATGCATGGAAGTATTGAATGGATGAAGCTAAAATGATTGCGAAAGTGAATACTTGTTTAAACAATGCATATTTATGACGAAAATTTCTTGAAGGTGAAAATAACTTGCAACATGATACAATAATCTCATTAAAGTGATTAATTATATGGTTATATCAACTTAATAGGACTAGTAATTAGATAAGATGTTGATTACCTTGTTGTTTAAGCCTCACAACTCTACAAATCGATGATTCGAGGGCAATGTTAGCTGGTATGCATTAATAGTTAATTATTAGGTGCATGTGTATAAATTAAATCAGATGTTACATGAGTTAGAAATTATGGGAATGTTGATGATTAAAGTATTGTTCACTTAACAATTTTTTGGGGAAAATAACTTTATGTAAACTTCGTTTTAACATATGGAGGATTATTTGTGCATAAGATTATTTTGTAGAAGGTATTATTTTATTAAAAAATATTATAGCGAAATGTTTTTGATGTTATTAAGAAGGAGGCGCTTAGTGGCAGCATAAGAACCTATGAAAGGTAAAATGCTACAATTTAATTTGTAACTACAAATTAGAAAGTATAATGTTATGATACACAAACATGGTAATCTTTTCTAAATTGAATGGTGGTCATTTTGAAATTAATATTACCTATATGACATGTGATGTTAGTTATGTTTTCGTGTAAATTTACCTTTACATATTGTGGGATGCGTGTTGACGGTCAAGTATGAATTCAGGATATACATAAATGATCATTTTCTTTAATAATAAAATGCAAATGGTTAGTTATGTAAATATAGTTGGAAAAAGATGCTAAAGATAATTTCACCTACCAGATAGTTATGGATAGCTGTGAAAGCAAAGAAGGCCTTGGGTTGATAGCAATTTCTTGCTGGAAGGGGTTGATGATGGTCTCCTACCCAAATTTCCTCCCCCTAGAGATAAATTATCTCAGTAAGAGAAAAGAGTTTGCCAAGATGGTGAAGAGGGTAAAAATCCTGACGAAACTTTGTTTATTTTGCAGCATGTTAGAGGAGGCCCAAAATTCCTCATAGATGGGAGGTTGTCAGATTTATAGGTAGGATGTTGTTAAGAGGAATTTATTAGACCCTTTGTGGTGATTAGAATTCTTGAGATGGTTAGTGAGTGGAATCCCAGACTATACCCGTTATGGTCTCTATCATAAAACTCTTTATATGTGAACATGACATGAGTTGGTTGTGGAAACAGGTTCTCATTAGTTGCGAGAAGTATTATTTTTCCATTGTGGTTCTCATAGAAGAAAAAGAATAACTAATCAATTATGTGGTGTGTTATAAATGAATTTTTTATACAATTATGTAAGAATTTTATGTACATCTTGATAGGAAAGGAGCTTAGTGCTCGAAAAGGAATTATTGGAAGTGTAAGTTCCTTTATTGTATTTCCAATCTTGTGAATGCCTTTAGGAGGGACTAAGACAATTTACACTTGTTAGAATTAATGATCATTTCGATGATTAGATAGCTAGGCGTTGTTTGAGTACTTTTAAAAGTACTGTGTGGATGTCTTTAATGGGAGTTAATATAGTCTGCACGTGGTGCAACAATTGATCATTTTGATCATTAGGGGGTTTGTGATCTTTGAGTACTTATGGAAGCATTGTGGTAAAAATATCACATGGAATTGCATGAATGATTGGCAGTTAAAAGTATTGCATTTAATTGAAAATGTTGTGATTAATGTGACTATGTTGAATTTGTTGATCATATATTACAAGGTGCTTTCCATGGAAGTTGTGGAACCACCTGTAATTGAAATTATTATGTAAGGTAACCATGATTTTCAAGAGTAATTGGCAAGTAATGGTATGTTGGTATAGATATTTTATTTTTATCTCTAAAAATTTAATAATGGCTAAGTGATGGAAAGTAGAAATTGCTTATTTTTGCAGTTGCAAATGCTTTTTGGCTATTGATAAACATTATTGCTTTTGTTTATTGGTATTCCTTGGAAATGGAATCCTTCATTTTGAAAGGAAAAGATCCCCTTTTGGGTGGTTCAGATTATTATATCATGAGTAAGAGTTAAAATTACAATGAGAGATGAACATGAAGGATGGTGTTCTCTTTAAGGGGGGAGTTTGTAATATCCCTACCATAAAGTACTGTAAAAATTCCCATAAAATAATATATTAGAAATAATAATAATGTTTATTTTAATTGGTAACTGTTAGCCAATAATTCGTTAGGTTTCTCAAAAGGTTTGAACTACCTATGAATCTATTCGAAGTTAATTTATTAAAAAAGGGACTTAATAAAAAAAATAGAGAAGATGATAACAAGAATCAGTTAGAGAGATTTATTTGAGAAAATAAAAAGAAATATGAGATATGTGGGGAGTATTTCTATTTCACAGGATCTTGAATAACATTGTTTGTTCACCATTCCTATTATACAATATTTAATATATACCTTCGAATATTTTCCACCATTGTTAAAATACAAGCATTAATAGACATTCGAATGACAGTTGACACATCCTATCTGTGACGTTCACTCCACCATACCTTTGTTCTACAATGTTGAAAAGGATGGTGGCTACAAGGAAATTAGGATGCAAATCTTGTACAGGTTTATGTTGAAATATCGAGGATAATTATCAATAGATTGTCTTCTACAAAGATGTCGTAAGACATATCCATGAATGTGGCAATGATGATGAGGTTCGTAAAAAAATTGAGCATCTTTTCAAGATGATAAGGTATGTGATATGGTACATTTATTTGAAAAATCATGCCATGGAAATTATTTATATAGTTACATGCTTTATATTGAAGAATGAATAAATGGAAAGAGGACAATGCAACAATGATGTTGTAATTATTTTTGCATTCATAGTAAAAGTTAACCTTGAAACTCAATTGTGATACGTATTACCTTTGAAGTAGTAATTAAATTCTTTAGGCAATTATCTAAGGCATAGGTAGGCCTTTATATTGAAAGCAAATATTTAACAAATGAGAGTTATACATATATAAGTTTATATATTGAATATAAATAATCAATGCATGAGAAAAATGTGTTTGAAAATTGCACAAAAAAGGTGAAGAGGTAAGATTATTTTTTTGAAAAGATCATGTGTTTCCATGTTCTAATTGTGTTAAAAATATTTGGAAAATTTGTAGGGTTCTTGTGTGCATGAGGCTAGGTTAAATAACTTTATTCTCTTAAAAGGATTTGTTGTGCAATTCTTGGAAAGTATTTATGGATTTATGTGAAAAATAATTAAACTATTTAAACCCTTTTTCTTGAAAAGGATTACATGTGAGCCTTGCACAACCAAAGAATAACTATTTTCCTATATCTATAGAAAAGAAACATGTATTTACATACTCAATGATTAGTTAATTGTGGCAAATATCTTTATGCACATAAGACTATAACTATTTTGAAAAAGTATAAGAATCTTTATGCATAGAGAAATTAACTGTTATATTAACTTGCTTCTAAAAAAAAAAGTTTGTATTTGTTTACATGAAAATAATAGATAATGAGGATATAATTCTACAGAAACAAATATGTGTTGTGTACATTAAAGAAGCGTTATTATGGTAAACTCTTGCATGCATAAGGCATAGCCATTGTGTTATAGAGATATGTACTTTGCATGGATAGAAGAACTATTGAGCTATATTTATTTAGAAAAATTATATGTCATTATTTTTATTCCATCATAACTATTATGTTACTTTCATTCTGAATAAGATCATGTATATGCATGAAAAATTTGTGTTAGATTTCATTGGAAATAATATACATTTTCATGTGGGAAATGACATCACGTTGTGCAACCTACATTGGAAAATATTCTTTTGGGAAATAAAATGAATTTACATGCACAAAAATCATAGTAATGTGCTAGTTTATATATATATATATATATATATATATATATATATATATATATATATATATATATATATATATATATATATATATACATATATATATATATATAGATAGATAGATAGATAGATAGATATAGATATGGATATTGGTGGTTTAATCTTTTGGAAAAGAAGACATGTACTGTATGCTTTATTGCGTTAGTTTTATGGAAAATAAAACATGTTTTTTCATGCCCTATTGTTCTAGATTTCCTCAAAAAGGAGACATGTATTTTCATGCTCTATTTTGTTAAGCTCTCTTTTGAGGATATTTTTTTTGAAAGTATATGCATTTTCATGTATAGGAACAACATCCATTGTGTTATATTTCTTTACACATTTTCATGCACCAAAAGTAATAGTTGAAGGGTTAGTTCTTTCGATTAAGTTTATGTAATTCACATACATGAGGATCATAAATGATGTGTTAGTTTCATTTAAAGAAATGTATGGAAAATTGTAGTGATTTGTCTTGGAGGAATGTGTGCCTATGTGAGGGGAATAATAGTTGATGTGGTATTTATTTATAGACATGATTTTATGCTTATAATTAATGCATAGAAATATTGTTAAAGGAAGCATCTTGTGATATTTTGTTTACATTTTGTGAATGTACATGAATAGATAGTGAGGAATCAATAGTAGGTATTTATGAATTGGTTTGATTAATAATTGATCTAATCAAGATATCAAGGTTGCGACTTATGAAAATATGGATTATGTTTACCATTATGGTAGGAAATAAGTTAGTGGTATATGTAGATTTAATGAATGTCAATTGCAGGATAATCCACACATGGGAAGAACTAAGGCCTAAAGACACAATTTTCAAGGGTTTGTGGGTAAATGATGTCATGATGATTGTAATAGATTATAATGAGTTAAGTTGTTTTTGAGATGATATTTTTTGTAATATTTTATGACAATAGACAAGGTATGGACTCGCTTATAACCACTGAGTGAGGGGTGAACACCCTAACAAGCATGTAATAATAAAATTAAATGTTTGTTGGTTTTCACCCTACAGGGTTTCTAGGGTATATTGATGTCTAATCATGTGGTTTTTTGTTGTGTTACTTTTATGATGTGGGTTCCTTGCATGAGATTGTGTTTATAATATCAAGTATGTGATTAGCTAATCTAGTCAAAGGAATTATGAAAATTATGCAAGATTACATCATAAAGTTTATGTTAATATGATACTACATTGATTATTAATGGTTATCTAACTTAATATCCCTTTACTAGATTTACTCTATATAATGATGAATATTTTATCTAATGGTTAATGGGGAATCTGGAGTAGTAATTTGGATAGTTACCTGTGGGTAAATTTTCTAACTCCATGCATTTTCATGCGAGATTACTAGGGTATGTTACATAGGAAGTCCATTCATAAACTTAATGATTACACCAACAATGTTATAAATCCATCAGGGAAATGGATGGTGAAATAAATAGAATGGCTTGGGTTTAAAATAAAATCATCCTCCTCAGACCTCTAAATCTGTGTTCACTTCCTTCAACCATTCAATGTTTAAATTTCCACATTTTTACTATGAATTATAATTCATAGTGATATTTACAAGAGAGATAAAAATACGGTTTCATAGTTGTCTATGATCCCTTTTATGAATTTTCATAAATATTGTCGATGTGAGATGTGTTATGAGGTAAGTTTTTTGATAGCTATCAATATTTACTAGATATTTAATTTATATGGCTACACTAGTTTATTAACAAAGTTAAATACATACACTCGAGCTCAACTACACAAGAAACTTATTGATAAGGAAGAAGCTGATGTCGTTGACAAAGGACTCAATTTTTCCATGGCTCCCAAGCAAATCCCTAATGAAGAAATCATTTGCAGCCTTGAAGATGGAATCAAAACTCTCAAGGATGAAGACAAAGAGCTTGTTAGACAAGAGTTCTTTGTCATCCTAAGGACAGCCAGACTTCTGAAAAGAAATCTATACCATGAGCAGTTGAAACTCCTTTATAAAAAAGGTTTAATGAAAATAACAATAAAATTATAAATGTAATTCACTACAATAATTATAAACATTAGGGTAGTAATAAAATTATTAACATCATAATTTTATAATATAATTGACATTAGAATTTATTAACAACAATTAAATGTCCTTAAATCAATATTAAACTAATATAGAAATTAAAAATAAAAATAAATAATGTATTAAATAACAAATTAATGTATTGTAAATAATAAAATTATTTTCTTTCATTTCGAGCTGGTCAGCTCCCCAAACTTGTCTTCACTCCATACCATATTTATAGCCAGCACTTCTCTTATTTGTAAATCAGTTCTAAGGATGAGTCTTGTTCTAGAATCGAAACATAGACAACTAAAGTGAAGACTGTGGAATATCTAAATATAGAATCACAAAAACCACACCACAGAAATCTACAAACCATTAGCCTTCTTGATTTTCACTTCAAGTGGAGAAGCCAAAAATAAGAAAAAAAAATAGGGAAATGATTAGTAGCATTAATTTATTATCATAGTTAAATACATAAGCTTGAGACAAAATATATTTCATCCTTCTCATCCATTCATTTTTACTCATTCACTTCTAGCTCATACATCCATTTTATCATGCAGGATTTCTAGTATATAAATAAACTTTGTTATAATACCATAGACAAATATTAATGGTCACTCATTTAAATCATTCTAAGACATTCTAAAAATACAAATAAAAATCATTTTACTTCTTATACAATAGTCCATGAGCACAAAAAAAAAAATCATAATATTTTATATATCTTATTTTAATTTGATTTCAGCTAATAAACCCACTATTTAAAATAAGACAAACTCTACTTACTACAAATTAGATAATAAAGTAACTCTTTTCTTCTTTGTAGATTATATTAAGTGACATATATATAGAACCAAATAATAATAATATCTCACCTATTCATAAATACTAAAGAAGTTTTCCAAATTACAAAATGAATGTTGTTCTAAAATGCACTCGACTTGATTGAAGATGAAATATCTGACTTTGGTTGTGAAGCACATTGTAAGGAAAGATGTCAATTTTTTATTGATCGATGGTTTAGTGCCATGTGCATATTGGTTTGATGGATACAGAAGAGACATCAACAAGAAAAAATTGGGTGAAAGATAGTCAGTTATTGGTGCAGTGACTAATTTGGTAGGTCATGACAATGAAATGTTACAGAATCTAGGATTCATTTGCCTTGTATTCCTTCGAAGGAAACAAATTGTGACTAATTTGATATGTCATGGCCATGAGGTGTTACAAAATCTATGATTGTTGTTGATTTGTGCTTCTTGGAAACCAGATTCATAAACATGTCAAAGCTTGTCTCCTGGTATGCTATTGGGTTGTGTTCCTTCAAAACTGCATGTAATGTGGCACAACTATATGAATGGAGAAAATACGACATTACTCAACTGAAAAGATATGGAGAGTGATGAAATCAACATTTATATAAATTAAGTAGAAATATGAATATTTTGTTCCAAATTAAAATTCATTGTGAAATCATTGCTTTGTTCAATCATGGTTTTTAATATATTCATTAAATCACATAGTAGAAAAATTTAGTTTAAAATCTCAAAATATCATGATCTAATTAATCGTGTTCATTGGGTTAGATTTAAGAGAAATTAATCATGAAAGTCGTTAAAGAAAAAAATATTTTACTATCAATATTGATTGTGTCAATGAGGTAGAATCCAAACATAAACTAATGAATGTTCGTAACATGATGTTTGATAACCGACACTTATGAAAAGTCAAGTAGACTTTGTCTAAAAAAAATCTAGCCTACAACCTCCAATCATAAATAGGGAAATGAAGAATATCTTTGAAAGACATAGCATAATAAAAACACAAATAGAATACAATATGTAGCAAATATACAACTATTTTAATATAATATGCAGCTTCTAGTGACAAAAGAAGGAGCTTCCACCACTATAGCTAAAAAACAAAAAACTTTGTCTGTACTTTCATCTTTTGTCATGATCATTAATTTATACAAAATTTTAATCTAGTAAAAATGAAAAAAAAAAAAATCAATTTTCTCCTTTAGTTGTAACAGTAGTTGCCCTTTGGATTTTAGTGAGTTGAGTTGGTGTTTCCCCTTTGGATAAGGCTGAGGCAGTGATGCACCATAAAATGAGGATGAGGTGGTGGAGGTGGTGCAACTATGAAATAATAAACTCTGATATTCTCCCCCTTAATTATTTCACAAAAGAAATGTTTTTTTGTTACGTCAAAATGCTATTACACTTAAAATTTCTGATACAGTAAGATGTTGTTACATCATACATAATCCTATAATTTTCTTTTAAATTTCAAACAATTATTTTACCAAGGGTTTTGTAAATATGTTTACAAATTGGTCTTCTGATCTACAAAAGTCTATACAAATTTGATTATTGATTACTAATTCTCGTATGAAGTGATATCGTGTATCATTATGCTTACTCTTCTTATGCAAAACATGGTTTCTTGATAATACCATAATAGATTTGTTGTCACATAAAATATGAGTTAGTTTGTTCTGGTCATGCAACAACTTAGTCAAAACTCTTCTCATGCACATAGTTTGACATGTTGTTGTTATCACTAAAAAATACTTTGCCTCAGTAGATGATAAAGTCATAGTGGATTCCTTCTTTGTTGTCCATGTTATTGTAGCTAACCCAAAACTGAACATATATCTAGATGTGCTCTTCCTATCATTTGTATTACCTCAAAATCACTATATGTATATCGAGTGAGTTTAAAATCTAAATATGATGTGTACAAGGTATCATAATTTGTTGTTCCAACAACAGATCTAATGATCCTTTTTTATAGCTATACAATGAGTATTCTTCAAAGAATCCATAGATATGGAAATTAAACCTGCAACAAACATTATATGAGGGCTTGTTGCAGTCAAATACATGAGATTTCCAACCAACTTATTATAAAAGTTCAGATCAACATTTAATCTTGATCCTTCTTATTTGGTTTTGTACTAGTTGCAATTGGTGTGACAACTAGCTTACAATTATCCATCCTAAACCTTTTCAACCTATCTTTTGCATGCCTAGACTGAAAAATAAATATACCATCTTCATATTGAGTTACTTCAATACCAAAAAAAATATTTCGTTAACCCTAAATCAATCATCTTAAACATTCTTTTCATGTATTTCTTAAAATAATCTATTGAAATATCTCCAATTAAAATCAAATCATCAACATACAAGCAAATTATCAAAATTTTACCTTCCTCCTTTACCTTTGTATACAAAGTTTTCTCATCTGGACTCCATTTGAACCCTTTATTATTCAAATATTCACCAATTCTACTATACCATAATCAATGTTCTTATTTCAACCCATATAGTGTTTTCTTTAACTTATAAAATTTATCCTATTTTCCATCAACTTCACATTCTCGAGGTTGTTTCACATAAACCTATTCTTTGAAAAAAAAATTTAAAAATGCAAATTTAACATCCATCTCATACATTTTCCAATTAAGCTTTTCTTGAATAGCTAACACCATCCTTACTATGTCAAGTCTAGCGACAAGCGAAAACATTTCATTATGATCAATACATGGTTGTTAATTGAAACTTTGAGCTACAAGTCTCGCTTATGTCTCTTAGTTTAAACATTAGCAATCAATTTGGTGTTATATGTCCATTTAACATCTATATTATTTTTACCTTCAATTAGATCTACAAGTTACAGAGTATTATTTCATTATCGAGCATAAATCTCTTCGTCCATAGTATTTACCTTAATTTCTTATTTAACAACTTCATCAAAATTTACAGGATCATATGCAATTAATGCAAAATTTGAAACTTGATCTATTTCATCATTCTGCTCAGACAATTAGTTTAAGCTTCTAGTTTTGAGTTTTAAATATCTTCCTTAAGTTAGTTATTGTAGGATTATATTCAGTAGTTACTTTTGATCCTATTTTTTGTTGTCTACCATAACCTAATGTTTTTTCGTGCTCTTGTGTTATTTTGTGATGGGATAACACTTGGTGTTTGAGTTGTTGAAGTTCTTACAACATGTGTATATGGAACCAATTGTCAACCTTATACTTCTTTCTCATCTCCATCATCATCTCTATGAGATAATATAATTCCCTCTGCATTAGGTTTATCTGTGCTTCCATCCTAAGCTTCTTCTTCCTTGAACTCAAAACCACTACTTATATTATGCTTCCTAAGCTTCTTCTTCCTTGAAATCAAAATCTCTAATGGTATTATACTTCTTGCTGATGATATTATAGATTATATGCCTTACACTAATAATTGTATCCAATAAAGACATGATCTCCACTTCTATCATCTAACTTCTTTCTTGACTCTTTAGGTACACATGCATAAGAAGAACACCCAAAAATTCCTAAATGAGATGTATTACAACTCTTACCACTCTAAGCTTCTTCAAGAGCTCAGTCCTTCACACTTGTAGTTGGAGTTTTGTTAATAATATAAACATCACAAGTTACTACTTCTCCCCAATATTCATTTGGGAGATGCTTTTCCTTCAGCATGCTCCAAGCCTTATTCATAATGGTTCCATTTTTCATTTGAGCCATTTTTATTTGGAGTATATCGTGTCGTAAATTGCCTCTTGATTCTAGGAGACTCACAAAACTCAATCAAATCATTCAAAATATATTCATCGCCTGTATATGCTATTAAAATTTTAATATATTTTCCACTTTCCTTTTCAACAATATATTTAAACTTTTTAAATATAGTGAAAGCTTCAAAGTTGTGTTTTAGAAGATATACCCAAATGTTTCGACTATAGCCATCAAAAAAAGTTAAAACGAAAACATTACCAGCCAATGCATGTGTTGCATTGATCCACACAAATATATGTGTACAATCTCCAATGGATCTTTTTCCCTATAAGGAACTCCAAATAATTTCTTTTCTTTATTATTTTTTTATAGGTATACAACTCTCAAGCAAGCTTGTTTCTTGTTGAATATTGGGAGACCATTTCACCATCTATTTCTTCTACAACAAATCTAAACCGCCAAAATATAAATGATCATATCTTAAATTCCATAACCATGATTCATCCAATTTTTTAGTTTATAAGCATTCAAGGAGTGATATAATTCATTTCTAATTATAATAAGAAATATCCTATTAGTTTTCATCCTTACTCTTATTATCAACTACTTACTTGTATATTTAACAATGGTTGTACATAATTTATTCTCGAAGAAATCTCTGTACAATTTGTCTATCAGTTTTCGAGTGCATACCAAATTTCATATTAAATTAGGCACATAATACACTCAATCAATTTTTTTTCTTTCACTATTTCTAATATAAACAATAATCACTCCTTTACCTTTAAGAAATATTGTATAATCGTTGTTTAACTTGACCTCACATTGAATACTAGTGCTTTGAAAAGAAAACAAATCTCTATTTCAAGTCATGTGATTGCTATAATTTTTGCCCGAAATCTAAACATCATTTGAATATTCTTGAGTAACATTATAGGTCTAAAACACTAGCCTATAATTATCTTCAGACTCTTCTGTGATGTTTTTAGACTACCTGCAACCATTTTCTTGGTTCTTCCAACACTTTTTATCAAAATTACCATACTTTTTTACAATAATAACACCGAGCCTTAGACAAATCGTAACTTTGATTTCCTTTTCGCCAAGTTCTACTATTACTCCCCCTTAAATTACTAGGGTGGTATTGAGATTTCTTGTCATGCTTAGGGTTATATCATGTATCACTTTGATAAGCTACTATGCTTCCTCTTCCTCTATTACTCGAACTTCCTCTTCTTCTTCTTTTAGTAAATCACAATAGAGTTTTTCTGGCATTCTCAAATGTGCTATCATCATATCTAATCATCGTCTATTCATGTAGAATCATTTGATTTGTCAACTCATCAAGTTGCATTTGACTTGTTTCTTTGAAGTATTTTATGGATACAACCATAACTTCAAATTTCTTTGGAAAACTATAGAGGAATTTTTGAATCACTCTCCTACTTGAGAGGTCTTCTCCATATTGTTTCAATTGATTAACAATACTAATTACCTGAGTCATAAAGCTATCCATAGTTTCACTACTTTCATGTTCATATTTTCAAAATCACTTCTCAAATTTTGTAGCTTAACGTTCTTCACTTTTAATACACTTCAATAATAGGATTCAAGAGTGTCCTAATATTTTCTTAAAGCCTCTACAATAGAAACCTTTGGAAATATCGCATCATCTAAGCCTTGCTGAATAAGGCAAGATCTCTATTATCCTTCTATCTGTTCTCGCTCAACAAATTTCACTCAACGTTTTTTTAGAGCCATCTCAGCTACTTGATCAATAGGCTCTGGATACAATCAGTAATGTATATTCCTAGAGATCATGAGAATGCAACAATGTTCTCATTCTAATAGACAAGGAATCATATTTTTTTTCTCAGTTAAAGCAAGAACCTGTGAGTGAGCAATACTTGTATTTGACACCATCTCTCACAATCAGTTAGAATATTTAAATGGAAAGTAGGAAAAATTTCACAATCTGATACGATCAAAAAATTCAATACACAATGGCTCTTATACCACTGGATGAAAACTAATTAAAACACATCTTATCATTTACGCTATTGTTAAATCTACGAAACAACGTTACTTATCGAACTTGTACCATTATAAAGCCATAAAATGCTTATTAAATCCAAGGCTTGGTCATGGAAAAGATAATATTTATAGTCCTAAACATTCTTGCACATTCAATATACATTTTCACGCATGCATTATTACTCATATATACACTAAGATTCTGATTCACAACATCTAAAATAAAAATTCACTATTTAGAGCCACAAATATAGTAAATTTTCACATATCGAAGCTATCCGTTATAGTGCCGACACAAAAATTCATAACATAAACTTACAATGTCATAAATTGATTTCCCATAGGAGTCAAATTCACCTTAATATATAGTACACTTTCTTGCATGCCCCACTGGTCTCCACAGCCTCCCATGGGACCCAAATATATTCTCGGGTGTGTCTCTCTCCTATGGAATACTCACTTCTTTGATGTTGTGATGCAGTAATCACACCAAGGATTTACTAAAATAAGGAACCACTTCATATAAGAAATATTCTTCTGCTGGATCCTTCTGCACACGCTGATCACTCCACAAATCACACACAGCTTTACAATCCCTTATCTCTGGATCTGATGCCAGATTGATAGATAGAGTGTAATACAAACACAAACAAAATACAATATGCATATATTTCCACGTGTGAATGGTGGCTATCCATTTTTTTGAGGCAGTCTTACCCCTTCGGATGAAGCTAAGGTAGTGGAAGTAGTGCAAATGTGAAACAATTAATATAAGACAATACTTGACATTATGGAATAAGGAAATCCATCAAATTGAATGTAGCTAATAAGAAGTGTGTGTCTGTTATTTGGAGTATTAAATTTTAAGTGACAATTAAAGATCATGCCTTCCAATTATGGAGACCAAAAACATCTTAGTTGGAAGGAAGGTGCGATACAGAACTAGATATAAACAAGAAAACAAAACAAATGAATCGAATGATTTTAATGACTTAGACATGAAAACAACAAACTCACTAATAAAAAAAAATCAATGAGATTAAAAATTTAGTTAGACTGGAAAAACTACACGAAGTAAACTTCTGCTAGATTCCTCTCCATGATCGGGCCAAGCATGTCCTTTGTTTTTAGGAGATCCTCTCTATCGAAGAAGATAAAGATAGGTAGAGGTGAAAGAGTAAAGCTATCAAAGCCTAAATCTATCTCTGGTCAAGATTATTAAACCTATCAAGATCACAAAAATGAAAACATAAAAAACCCAATGAGAAAAAGCTATAGAAGTCTGGTTCTCAATCCATGAGCTCAACTTGCATTCGAATCTCATATGTCCATGGGAGAAATGAATACATTATTATATAGCCAACTTATTTCTAATTAGATTATCGATTATATAACTAACCTCTGATTCTAATCTACTACCCCTAATAATTTGTTGAATAATAACTTTCAATACTGACTACATCTATTAATTTACTGCCCTAATTCTAATAAATCAGGAACAAAAAATTTGTTGGCTAATTTGTCAGCAATTACATAACATAGTTAAGCATTATCCTCAAAACTCCCCCTTAATGTTTAATGAGGTGATTCCAAGCATATCCCTCATGTATTGAAACTTCCCTTGTGGTATTTCTTTGGTAAATATATCCGCAAGATGATCATTTGTTGTACAAAAAATTATCTCAATTTCTCCTTTTCCCACATAGTCTCTTATGAAATGATATTTAGTATCAATTTTTTTGGTGCGATTATGAAACACAATATTTTTAGTTATTGCAATGGTAGACAAGTTATCACAGTACATAGTTGTGGCATGTTTTTATTCTTGTTTTAGATCTAATAAGACTTTCTTCAACCAAATTTCTTCACATGTTGTCGTTGCTCTTGCAATATATGCAGCATCGGTAGAAGACAATGAAATAGCTGGTTTCTTCTGTGAACACCATAATACTACACCCGATCCAAGGTTCAAGACATAACCTGAAGTGTTTTTTCTATCATCAAGAGATCCAGCCCAATCACTATGTATATAACCAACATACCCAAATTTTTTTGATGAAGTATACCAAATTCTATATTTACTTGTTCTACAAAGATACCTCAAAAATTTTCTGCTGCTCCAAAATGAATCTTACTTTCACTTTCCATGAATATATAAATCAAGCCTACTACATGCATAATATCATGCTTAATGGTAGTAAGATACAAAAGGATTCCTAGCAAACTCCTATAAGATTGATAATCTATTTTTTCAACTCCATCTTCTACAGAAAATTTTTCATTTGTATTCAGAGGTGTGCTCATGGGCTTACAGTTTCCCATTTTCCATTTGTGAATAATATTTGAAATATACTTTTCTTGTGAAATAAAAATTCCATCATTCATTTGTGTCACTTCTATGCCAAGAAAGTAATGCATCAAACCCAAATCAGTCATTTCAAATTCAGTCATCATAGCTTGCCTGAACTCTTCCACTAACAAATCACTTGAAGATGTGTATATCAAGTCATCTACATATAAGAAAATAATTAGTATATGATTACCATTTGAATTGATATATAATGTGAAGTGTACTCATTGTCGAGACTTTGGAAAAGTGAGGAGATGAGGAGGAAGCTCTGGTTCTAGGGTTTAACAAAACTAGTGGCAGAGAGTACCAAGCATCCATGGAGGCACGGGGAGGAGGGAGTTACACTCCCTCCTATAGTTATACGGTAGTAGATAAAGGAAGAGGAGGGAAAAAGAACAAACCTCCAAATCCCTAGGAGTTCAAGACAAAAGGCACAGAAACTCAAAAGGCGAAAGGTAGCAAAGCCAATGCAGATCAAGGGGCCCACGAAGAAGACTATCGGGAGGAAAAAGCGGAAGACAGAGGTCAAGGGTCAGAGACAGAGTTCAAGGGTCAGATGGGGACTTGTAAACCTAAGATCACAACTAAACGTTATTCTGAACGATCCAGCTTTGCAAGCGCATAGAGACCACATGGCTAACTATGTCATCATAACTAAATTTATGGGAATCTGGCTATTAGAGAAAGCGTTGGAAACCTAGATGAAATAAAACTGAAAACCAAAGGGGGAGTTAAATATTCATCTTGGATCCAAAGATTTTTTCACTGTGTTTATGAACATGGAAGACAGAGACAAAATCTTTGAAGGAGGGCCATACTTCTTTGCAGCTGCTGGGCTCTATATGAGGCCATGGACGATGAAATTTGTGCCTGAATGAGAAACCTTCACTTCAGTACCGGTATGGATTCGACTATATTCCTTACCTTTAGATTACTAGATTCCATTGTCCTTAAAAGCTATAGGAAATAAATTAGGTCATTTCTTAAAGATTTTAGAGGCAACTCTAAGGGAAAAATATACATCCTATACCCGCATTTGTGTGGAGATGGACCTATTATGAGCCCTTCCAGATGAGTTCATTCTAGAAGTCTATGATGAGGAATGGGTTCAAGCAGTTGACTATGAACATATCCCATTCAGATGTCACAAATCTCATGAGCATGGGAATCTATTAAGAGACTGCCCACTCAATCGAAGGGAGGAAAACCTAGATCCCAATAAAGGAAAAGACCAGACAGGTTTCACCAAAGTGGGAAGGAAAGGAAAAGGGGGAGGAATGGAGATGCAAAAGAGCCCTAGTGTGAATGATAAAAAAAAAAGTTACAACAACTTTGAGATCTTAGGAGAAAAAGAAGTTGAGTAAGGGGATAAAGAGAGTGCAGAGAATTAGACAGCGAGGGGGAAAGAAAAAGAGACCAGCATGGAGTACATTTAGGAATAGAATGAACACATGATGGACTCTTTGAATACCATGGTTGTAGAAAAAGACCAGGAAATGACTCAAAGTGAAAGTGGTATGGAGGATCAAGATTTGCAGGAGATCTTGGAAAGGAAGAACCTAGAGCTGGAAAAGTTTCTAGAACAGGGTGAAACCTGGGAATAAACTCCATCCCTCAGGAGGACGTAGATAAAGTCCAACAGATATTCCTTAACAAGACACATCAGATAGCTGTAGGAGTCAAAAGAGGACATAACAACCAGGAAAACAAAGGAAACTCCTCAATAGGATTAATAACCAGAAAATTAACAAAGAATCAAGGAAAAATGAGGGGTAGAAAGAGACAAAAGGAATTACTATTGGAGTGTGGCAAGCTCATGATTAATTGAGGAAGGATGAAAGACCTTTCTAGTTACTCCTTTATAACCCCACCTCAATGAAAATCACAACCTGGAACATCAGAGGACTAGGGAGCAGAAGAAAACAAAGGAATCTTGATAAAAGGATTAGAGTGGAAAAACCTGACATAGTATTCATACAAGAAACAAAATGCTCAGTCGAGAAGATCCGTGAAAAACATAGCAAATGGGTAAATAGATATGAATATCTTGAAGTTAAGGCAAACACATCTGCTGGTGGTATTCGCACTCTTGGATCCACAGAAATATGGTGTGATTGATGCGGAGGCATCCAGACATCATCTTTCTCTAATTTTCCAACCGATGGGAGACAGGTAATGTTACATGATCACCAATGTCTATGGTCTACAACCAATGGAGGACAAACTTCAACTCCTCAAAACACTGGAGGATATGAAGAATAGATGCCCAACTCTACCATGGATTCTTGGAGGTTATTTTAACATAACAAACTCGCTCATGGAGAAGAAAGGAGGAACTAGAATACTTGGGAGGGATTCAATTTCCTTCCAGAACTTCATCACTAATATGAAATTGGTTGATATGGAAACAAGAAATGGAATCTTCACTTGGAACAACAAAAGAGGAGGCCCTACCCAAGTGGCCTCAAAATTGGAAAGATTTATGGTTTCAGAGGAACTTCTTCTCAGGGAAAGCAACATTACTACACTCATTTTACCTTTCTAGGGTTCAGATCACTGACCTATCCAATTAGAAGCCTCCCTTTTTGGAAAACCAAGGAACACCCCCTTCAAGTTTGAGAATGCTTGGCTCACGCATTTAGAGTTCCTCACAAATATTGAACAATGGTGGAAGGAAGATCTTCACCTTCAAGGTACATAGATGTTCCTGTTTCACTGTAGAATCAAACATATTAAAGGCAGACTCAAAGAGTGGAACAAAAAGGAATATGGTAACATCTTCAAAACTAAAGGAGAGGTGGAAAAGAGATTAGAGGAAATAAACTAGATTCTTATCATAGAAGGATACACAGATGAAAGGAAAGAGATGGCAGAGTCACTCCAGTAGGAGCGGGAAAATAGATGCCTTCAAGAGGAAATACCCTAGAGACAGAAATCCATAGTACAATGGATCAAAGAAGGGGAGAGGAACACCAAATTATTTCACAGATCCACCATAGCTCACCGAAACAACAATAGAATTGTGAAACTTACATATCAGCATGGTGTAGAGTTAAACACTCATGAAGAGATGGAGAAAGTTCTACTCCAACATTTTTAGAAAATTCTTGAGGAAACCTCGAAGGATAGATACCATTTTACAGAAAAATTCACTCAGTACACCCTTAAATTGGTCACCAGAGAAGATAATTTCAATCTCAATAGACCAGTAATAGTGGAAGAAATTGAGGAAGCAGTGAAAGAGATGCAAAATGGGAAAGCACCAGGCTCGAATGGCTTCAATGTGGACTTTTTCGAAGCTTGTTGGAAGATAGTGAAACAGGACATCCTGGAGGTAGTGGAAGGCTCTCGAATATTTAAGAAAGTCTTAAACGCTCTCAATGAATCATTCATAGCCTTAATCCCCAAACGGGAGAAGGCCACCCCTCCAGACAAATTTTGACCTATAGAATTATGCATGTGATCTAGAAAATAATATCCAAAGTCATTGCCAATCGTCTTAAACCTCTCCTCCCAACCCTAGTGTTAGAGGAACAAATAGGCTATGTGGAAGGAAGACAAATTCTAGATAATATAATACAAGCACATGAAACGGTTCATTCTCATTACCAACAAGAAGGATGGAACGATAATGCAACCGTACATAGAAAAGGCCTATGACAAACTTAGTTTGTCATATATAAGAGAAATTTTAAAATCCTATGGCTTTGATCATGATTGGATAAAATGGGTTATGGCGCTAGTTACCACAACCAGCTGTTTAATTCTTCTCAATGGAGCTCCTTCCAAAACCTTCAAGCCTTCTAGAGGTCTAAGGCAAGGAGATCCTTTTTCTCCTTTCCTCTTCATTCTAGTGATGGAAGGGTTAGGAAGAGCTATCAGCGCTGCTAAGGAGGAAGGGAGAATTCAAGGTCTAAGACTCACTAATGGTGGGGTCACGGTGACACATCAACAATTTGTGGATGACACGATGCTTCATGGAACTCCCACTGTTAAGGAAGCCAAAGCATTCAAATAGATTCTGAGTGAGTTTGCTAGGGCAGCAGGCACTGAGGTAAGTATCACTAAATCAAAAATCTTCTTTTTTCAATACAGATATTTCAATTCAAAGAAATCTTTCTAGAATTTTGGGCTTTCAAAGGGAGACACTACGTGTGAAGTACCTGGGAGTTCCTCTCACTAACAAACTGCTTCACAAAGACATTTGGGATCCAGTTCTTAATAAGCTAAAAGATAAGATAAGAAAATGGACAAACAAAGCACTAAATCTAGTGGCGAGACTAGTTCTCACTAAGGCTATCCTACAAAGTATCCCTATCTATATTCTATTTGCCATTCCAGCACTAGCTAGTGTAATAACCAATATAAGAAACATTTAGAGAGACTTTCTATGGGGAAAGGTGAAGAAAAGAAGAAATGGGCCCTTGTGGCATGGGACAGAGTATACAAATGTAATTCCCATGGTGGCTTGGTTATTCATGACCCAGGAATTCTAAATGGAGATATTGGTGCCAAAATTTGGTGGAGATGGGTGAAAGAAATTCAAGCCGCTTGGGAAAAACTTTGGAAGCACAAATATGCTAGGGAATGGCAGGAGGAAAATCTAATCAGAATGACAGGATAGGTAAAAGGTTCTGTAATTTGGAATAAAGCATGGGAGAACAGAGCCTTACTCCAAAACCATAGTTTCAGGGAGATCAGAAATGGGAGCCTGGCTTGGTTCTGGGAGGACAATTGGCAGCAGGAGGACAATCTCTGAAGTGAAGAATTAGCAGACATTCACACTGATACCATCAGTGAAGGACTAAATTGGGTAAGTGACTATTGGGACCAAGCAAGGAATGGTAAGAAATGGGGAACTTGGAAACTTCCAGATTATAGTGGAAAGGGCATGTTTCATACTCAAGCCACAACCCTTCAAGGTATTTTAGACAAGAGACAAATCTTGAACTCAAACTTGAATGATCAACTAAGATGGGGAAAGAACAAGACATGTCTCGTCAACCTTAAGGAAGCCAAAAGAATAGAGGCAAGGCTGAACCATCCCAACACTAATAAGACATGGAAAGAAATCTGGGAAAATCCTCATTGGATGAAAGTAAAATTGTTCAAGTGGCTGGTTCAATAGGGCAAGATTCTGACATGGGATAACCTTAGGAAAAGATGTTTTGTTGGCCCCTCAAGATGTCACTTATGTAGAAAATAGGAAGAAACTACAAATCATCTCCTGAATAGATGCACTTTTACCACAACTCTTTGGAATTGGGTTGGTGAAGTCTTTGAGAAAACAGATAGAGATGCTAATGACATCATCACCACTTTGAAGAACTAGAGGAAAAATTTCCCAGATAATGAGATCGTAAACTCTTCCTGGATGCTAACCCCAGGATTCTTAATCGGGAATGTTTGGAAGGAGCGTAACAATAGGATTTTCAAGGAGAAAGTGAGTTCGGTGAGTAACATCCTCAAATTGGTCCTTAAACAACTCAAAGAAACTCTACATATCCTGGGAGGAGAAGATATAGGTAAACCTATTGAACAAAGAGAGGCAAGAATATTGAAGAAATTAGAGCTCAAGGTTAATACCCCTTAGGGTTCTATGCATATTATCAAGAAAACCACAGAAAAGTCTTCTTGGCAACCCCCTTCTCATGGTTTTTTAAAATTCAACATAGACAGGGCTTCAAAAGGGAATCCGGGAGAAGCAGGTTATGGAGGGGTTCTAAGTGATGAGGAAGGAAACATATAGGTCATCATCCATAGTTATCTTGGCAAAGCTACTAACAATATGTCTGAGCTCATGGAAATGGAATCATGCCTGGAAATACTGCTCAAGTACAACATTCAAAATGTCATCATTGACGTTGATTCAAAACTTGTCATTAACTCAGAAAAAAAGGATAAATGTTGGAGCTGGTCTTGAGAAAATCTCAAAAAATTGGCAGCTTCTGCAAGTCTACCAAAGAATCCAAGCGCACCTAAGAATGCTGAGAACCCTCGGGTTGGTGCATGTTGGTAGGGAAGCCAACAAAGTGGCAGACTAGCTTGCCAATGAGGGGGTATGAAATAAGCATATTAATCTCTACTGCTGGTGGGAGGAGATAATAGATGACAAGTTGAAGGAGGGATGTTCATCCAGAGCCCTTAATGACCGACAAAAGCATCTGGAAAATCAAGAGACCGTTTTTTCTGACACAGAGCCACAGTAATGGGGTGCTATTATTCTGGTTTCATCATGGATTGTTTTGACACAAGTGTGATCCCTTTTAGGTGGCAGGTCTATGGCAACCTCATTAACATGGGTAATGGCAATCCAAACGTCTCAGGGGTCTTCATCTCCCTGTGCACCATGAGCTGGAACCTGGATTTTCTCGGTAACCGCAAAACCCCAACTTCTATTCCAGTGAACAACTTTACTGCCCTTGCGGTGGTTTCCAGTATTTCGCAAGCTCATCATGCAGGAAGTGGTTTTTCTCATTTGGGAGTGATTCCACTCACCACACGATACGTGGCTAGGAGTGAGGTGGAATTACCACCTTCATTGAGTGCTAACTATCAGTACTCTTAGCCCACGCAATATGATCTGTAACCGTTGGATCACGTGAGGATAATATACGGGCAGGATTTTGCGTGAAATTTGGTGGGTCCACATCAGGGGTTATGTTTTGAGTAGTTCATAAGACCTCTTCGAGATCACGTGCATATGGTGGATTTCGGAGGGTTAAAGTGATCGAAGGTTAAGCCAAAAACGAACCCGATAAGATTATATATTACGATCTATTGGGTTTATCAGGTCCGATTCTTTTGTTAAAAGGTGTGCTTGTTGGCCACCTGATATCTTTCTTATCCGCTGGATCATCAGTTCTTGATCCAACCGTTAGTTTTAGACTGTAAGTTTGTTTTGGTGGGCCCATTTCCTTGGATATGCTTTGTCGTTTTGTGACCTTATTCTGGGGTTGGCCTGTAGTATTGGCGGGCCTCACAGCCGCGGTCACCTTTGTACAATATTTATCTTTTTTATTTGAATAGAAGGATCCACTTTTGCCTTAGAAAAAAAAAGAAGTGATATATAATGTGTGTTCTTTTTAACATTCTTCACTTTGAATACACTTCAATAATAAGATTCAAGAGTGTCCCAAGCTTTTTTTGGAGCCTCTACCCTAGACACCTCTAGAAATATCACATCGTCTAAGCCTTCCTGAATAACGCCAAGATCTCTATTATACTTATGCCTTTTCTCCCTTAACAAATTTCACTCAACATTTTTTAGAGCCATCTCTACTACTTGATCAGCAGGCTCTAGATACCATCAGTAATGTATATTCCCTGAGATCATGAGAATGCAACAATGTTCTCATTCTAATATACTAGGAATCATATTTTTTTCTTAGTTATAGTAGGAATATGTGAGTGAGAAATACTTGTATTTGACACCATCTCTCACAGTCAATTAGAATATTCAAATGGAAAGAATGAAAACTTTCACGCTCTGATACGATCAGTAAATTCAATACACAATGGATCTTATACCAATGGATGAAAATTAATTAAAACACATCTCATCATTTACACTATTGTTAAATTTGTGAAACAACATTACTTATTAATCCTATACCATTATAAATCCAAAAATTCTTATTAAATCCAAGGCTTGGTCATAGAAAAGATAATATTTATAGTCCTAAACCATCCTGCACATTCAATATACATTTTCACACATGCATTATTACTCATATATACTCTAATATTCGCATTCGCAACATCTAAAATAAAAATTCACTATTTAGAACCACAAATTTAGTAAATTTTCACATATTGAAGCTGGCAGTTATAGTTTCAGCACAAAAATTGATAACATAAACTTGCAGTGTCACAAATTAATTTCTCGAAGCAATAAAAAATTCACCATAGTACATAGTGCACTTGCTTTCACACCCCACTAGTCTTGATAGCCTCCAACAAGACCCAAATATATTCTCGGGTGTGGCTCTCTCCTCTAGCATACTAACTTATTTGATTCTACAATGCAATAATCACAGCAAGGATTTACTACAATAAGGAACCACTTCATATAAGAAATATTCTTCCTCTCGCTCCTTCTAGACACACTCACCGCACCACAAATCACGCAGTTTTACAATCCCTCATCTCTGGATCTGATGCGAGATTGATAGACAGAGTGTAAGACAGGATCAAACATCATACAATATGAATCTATTGCCATGTGTGAATGGTGGCTCTCCCTTCTCTGAGGTGGTGTTGCCCCTTCAGATGAAGTTGAGGCAGTGGAGGTAGTGCAAATGTGAAATAATTAATCTAAGACAATATTTAGCATTATGGAATAAGGAAAACCATCCAATTGAATGTAGCTAATAAGAAGCGTTTGTTTGTTATTTGAAGTATTAAATTTTAAGTGATAATTAAAGACCACATGTTTCAATTGTGGATACCAAAAACATCTTAGTCGGAAGGAAGGTGTGATACAGAACTAGATATAAACAAAAAAAATCAAATCAAATTATTTTAATGACTTGGCCATGAAAACAACAAACTCACTAATAAAAAAAATTCAATGAGATTAAAAATTTAGTTAGACTGGAAAAAAGACACAAAGAAGACTTCTACCAGATTCCTCTCCATGATTGGGCCAAGCATGTCCTTTGTGTTTAGGAGATCCTCTCTATGGCAGAAGATAAAGATAGGAAGAGGTACAAGAGTATAGCTATCCAAGTCTAAAGCTATCTCTGGTAAGGATTGTTAAATGTATCAAAAGCATACAAATGAAAACATAAAAGAACCAATGAACAAAAACTACAGAAGTCAAGTTCTCAATCCATGATCTCAACTCTCATTCAAATCTCATATGTCCATGGGAGAAATGAATACATTATTATATAGTCTAAATATTTCTAATTGGATTATAAATTATATGACTAACCTTTGGTTCTAATTTACTGCCCCTAATAATTTGTTGAATAATAACTTTCAATACTAACTACATCTATTAATTTACTGCCCTAATTCTGATAACTTAGGAACAAAAATTTGTTGGCTAATTTGTTAGCAATTACATAATACAGTTAAGCATTATCCTCAACACTCCCACTTAATGTTTAATGAGGTGATTCCAAGCATATCCCTCATGTATTGAAACTTCCCTTCTGCTATTGCTTTGGTAAATATATCTGCAAGATGATCATTTGTTGTACAAAAAATTATTTCAATTTCTCGTTTTGCCACATAGTCTCTTATGAAATGAAATTTGGTATCAATTTGTTTGGTGTGATTATGAAACACATGATTTTTAGTTATGGAAATGGTAGACAAGTTATCACGATAAATAGTTGTGGCATGTTTTTGTTCTTTCTTTAGATCTAATAAGACTTTATTCAACCAAATTGCTTCACATGTTGTCGTTTCTCTTGCAATATAGTCTGCCTCTGTAGAAGAAAATCAAATAGTTGGTTTCTTCTCTAAACACCATATTATTACACCTGATCCAAGGCTGGAGACATAACCTCAAGTCTTTTTTCTATCATGAATAGATCCTACCCAATCACTATCTATATAACCAACCAACCCAAAATTATTTGATGAATTGTACCAAATTCCATAATTACTTTTTACACGGAGATACTTCAAAATTTGTTCTGCTGCTCCAAAATGAATCTTACTTGGACTTTGCATGAATCTATAAATCAAACCTACTACATTCATAATATCATGCCTAGTGGTAGTAAGATACAAAAGAATTCCTAGCAGATTCCAATTGGATTGAGCATCTACCTTTTCAACTCCATCTTCTACATAAAAAATTTCATTTGTATTCATGGGTGTGCTCATGTGTTTATATTTTACCATTTTCCATTTGTGAAGAAGATTTGAAACATATCTTTCTTGTGAAATAAAAATTCCATCATTCATCTGTGTCACTCCTATGCCAAGAAAATAATGCAACAAAGCCAAATCATTCATTTCAAATTCAGTCATCATAGCTTGGTTGAACTCTTCCACTAACAAATCACTTGAAGATGCGTATATCAAGTCATCTACATATAAAAAAACAATTATTATATCATTTCCATTTGAATTGATATAAAATGTGTGTTAATCTTAACTTCTGTTAAACCCCTTTTTAAAAAGATAAGTGTCAATTCTACTATACCATAATCTTGGAGCTTCTTTAAGCCCATAAAGAGCCTTTTTCAATTTTTATACTTTGTGTTCATTACCTCATTCTTCATATCCTTTGGGCTGATGAACACATACATCTTCTTTCGACTCACCATTTAGAAAAGCTAATTCAACATAAAATTGATAAACTAACCATTTATATTGTGCTGCCAATGCCAAAACAATTCTGATTGTATCAAATCTTACAACAGGAGCATATGTTTCATTGTAGTCAATACCTGGTTGTTGATGATATCCCTTTGCTATTAATATTGCATTGTTCCTTTGTATTGATACATCAGCTTCATTCTTGGTTTTATACAACCATTTAACCCTAGTGACTTCTTTTTCAGTAGGACGATCCACAAGCTCCCATGTTTCATTCTTTTTAATCATTGCCATCTCTTCATCCATTAATTTGCACCAAACTAACTCTTTTACTACATCTTCAAAATATCGTGGCTCTACTTCAATCTAAGGCATCAAAGCAAAATTAGTATACCCATAAATTTCGTTTGAAGATTTTGTCTTTTTTGTAGGAGGACTTGGACATGAAACATGACTTGAAGTTGCAGAAGATGATGAAGTGGATGTTACCTGTGAAGTATTTTGATTATTGGACGGATTTGTAGAAACAAAAGACTCGTCTTCTTGTACAACAATACTTGGAGTTTTTTGTTGCACATCTTGATTCCACTGCCATTCTTATTTCTCATGAAAGAATACATCGCAACTAATAATTAATTTTTCAGTTTGTGGATCGTACAATCTATAACCTTGGGTTTCCTCAAAATATCCAATAAAAGTGCATTTCGCACTTTAATAATCAGGCTTTCTTCTCTTTTCGGTAGGAACATGAGCATAAGGAATGCAACCAAAGACTCTTAAATGAGAAACATTGGGTTTTCTCCGACATTATGCTTTATAAGGGGTAATATTTTGCACACTTTGTTTTGCAAATATCTTAAGAAAAGAAACATATGTAGCCGCAACTTCATCCCAAAAAAAGTTTGGGAGGTTTTTACATTTCAGAATGCCCCTAGCCATCTCAACAATTGTTCTATTCTTACGTTCAACAATGCCATTTTGTTCGGGAGTATAACTAGCTGTCAATTACCTCTCAATACCATTCATTTTACAATAAGAATCAAACTTATTAGAAGTGACTTCTCCCCTTCGATATGCGTGTAATATTTCTATAGAATAACCACTTTTCTTTTCCAAAACAACTTTAAATTGTTGAAATATGACAAATGCATCAAATTTTTCTTTAATGAAATATTCCCATGTTATTCTACTAAAATCATCCAAAAAATAATGCAATACTTAGTTTTGTTGAGAGACAAAGTTTGCATAGGACAACATATATCTACATGCACTAGCTCCAATGTTTTAATTTCTCTCCATGATTTTCCTACTGGAAATGAATCTGTATGTTGCTTGCAAAGAATACACCCTTCACATACTTTATCAATCGAACCAATATGGGGTAACCCTTTGACCATTTTCTTGTTATATAACAATTTCAATCCTTTCATATTCAAAAGTTGATACCTTATGTGCCATAGCAAGGAACTATCATCATAAGCAACATTTAATCTTGTACTTGCTTCACAAGGGGGATTGAAAGAAAAAATTCTCTTTTGCAGCATATTAGTCTTAGCAATAATTTTGCTATGATCATTTTTATCATAGATTATGCCTTACTTGTTCTTAAAAACAATTAAATATCCCTTTTCTAGGAGCTTCCCCACACTCAAAAAATTATGTGCTAGACCAGGAACATATAAACCATCATTAATGTGCTTTAGTTTTCCTTGTTTTGTCTTCACAACAATTGTTCCCTTACGTTTAGCTTCAATTGGATTTTCATCTCCAAAGAGTACATCAGATTTTGTAGATTCATCTATCTTCATAAGGGTATCTTTGTTTCTTGTCATGTGATTGTTCCAAACACTATCCATAAGCCACACCTCCTTGGAAACATTATTAGTTGAATTAGAAGACAAGAATAAAGTACCAAACTCTTCTTTTGTTCAAAAAAATTAGCTTGTTGTTTTTTTTTCCAACAATTCCATTCATAATCGCCAAATGTTTTACAATAAAAACAATGAACTTGGGATTTATTAAACCTTTTACCTCCATCACTGTCATCATTACCTCTTCGTTTGTTGCTTGTAGAAATAATTCTTCTTAGACCTCCGCCTCCTCTGTATGTTAGTCCTCTTCCTCTTCCTATTCCATGAGTGTTCTGGATTTCCTCATGGGAGAAATTCTCACATTCATGACTTTTTTCTTTGGAAACATTTCCTTTTGCTTGAAAAACTTTCTCAATATATTTTTTAGAAGATCTATTGATTCTTTGGTCATGAGATTGAAGAGACCCCATTAGTTCATTCACAGATAGATGTGTTAGATACTTAGACTCCTCAATAGCAACAACAACCCCATCAAATTTGTAGGCAAACTTCTTAAAATATTCTCAACAATTTTTTGATCTTTTAAATCTTCTCCATAAGAATTAATTAGATTCACTATTCCTATAAATATAGTGAAAAAATATTGAATAGATTCATAGTTTTGCATGCAAAAAGTTTCAAATTCTCTTCTTAAGGACTACAACTTAACATCTTTTACGTTATCAGTTCCTTGACATGCTTGTTGTCACACATCCCATACCTCCTTTGATTTTTTTATTTAAACTAGTCTTGGAAAAACAAAATCATGCACTACTTGTTGGATTAGGAATCTTGAGTCCAACGGGAAAGTGTTTGAGCATTTGGTTCTGTATAGCCATTTTTTATGAAATCCCACAAATGTTGTGAGAGAAACAATGTTTTCATCTTAGTGCTCCAAAAACCGAAGCTCTCACCTTTAAAGACTCGCATTTGTGGCTAAGAAATATTCATACTGTTGTTATTGTAGGCCATTGCTGCTAACTGCTAAGCACTCCCACCAATACCTTGTATTTTCACAAGATTCAGAAAATTATGAAAACCCTTACGAATGGATTTCACAAAATTTTTAAACCTCCTTCCAACAACATGCTTTACATATAAATCAACTCTCTTCACCTAGCTCTGATACCACGTTAAATCTATGAAGATCACACATATGAAATAATAAGGAAACCAATGAACAAAAAGTAGAGAAGTCTAGTTCTCAATCCATGGGCTCAATTGTCTTTCGAATATCATATTTACATGGGAGAAATGAATAATTATTATATAGCCTACATATTTCTAATTGGATTACCAATTATCTGAATAACCTCTGATTCTAATATATTGCCCCTAATAATTTCTTGAATAATAACTTTCAATACTCACTACATCTATTAGTTTGTTGCCCTAATTTTGATAATGCAAGAAGACAAAATTTGTTGTCTAATTTGTGAGCAATTAGATAACATAGTTATGCGTTATCCTCAACAAGGATTAAGCCCTTTAATTATTGATGGATTCAAGGTGAAGTAGAAACCACTAAAATTGGCATTCAAATTCGGTTAATCCTTCTTGTATAAAGTGAGCACCAAACTTTCCATAGGGATCGTCAATGGTGAATGGGCTCCATATGGTTTCCCTTACAGTTAAAATTTTCAAAGGTCTCGGATCCAATCCACTCTCTCTTCACTCTCATGTGCTGCACGATAATAAAACTGCGTAATAATTGAAACATTTAAAACAAAAAAAGAACAACAAAGAAACCATGAACATGAGATATGCTTCGAACCATGAATGGGAGGTATGCCTACCTTTCCATCTGCCTCAATTTGGCCAATTCAACACATAAACCTCGATACAACCATGGACAAGGATTTGGTAGAGAGAAAAACGCCACTCATGATATTTTGAGATCGCAATCTCTAAAGCTTCAGAGAAAAATTATTACCAACATAGATCCATCTTACAGATCTAACATGTGCCGAGAGGGATCAAATTTCTTCACGTGCAAATTTTTTTAGAGTGCAAAATAGAATGTTTTATTTTTCATTGTTTAAATTGTATTTTTGAATGCTAAATAAATTATATATAGGAGGAAATAAAATTTTTAACCATACAAACTTGATTTTTTTTTCTATACATAGATACCACATAAATTAGTTAACATAGATCTTCAAATAGTTTATTTAAATCTCTTGTTGAAATATTTTTTAAAAATATAAGATTTAAACTTCTAATTCATACATTTTTTTACTTGTAATTACTTTACAACATATTCATTTTTTTAATTATAGCCAACCTTATTTTTCTATTTAGAACATAATTTTTAGTTTTTAATTTATTTTAATGTGGCATGAACAAACTTACACATCCCCTCATACTGTGTTGTAGAATGAGCCTCTGGGCTCAATAATTCTACACTTGCTTTGGAAAAAAAAATTTAAAGAAAACAATTCATATTGTTCATATTGAGTTTCTGTTTTGGCTTTCAAAGTAAATCTTTATTTTCATGTATTAGCTATGTATTTAGATTTATGTATGCTTTATTTTTCTCTCATTTAAATGAACACCATCCCAAAACTGCTACAAGTTGAGAACTCTTTTGTTGCTTAATCCCTATCACCGTTTCATTTTATTACTTTTACACTTCATTAATTTTATATACAATGAAATATTTAGGGTAGAGAAGTCTCCCTCTATACTTGTTGCGGAGATCAAATCACAACTCAAATGGAGCTAAAAACACAGAAATTTAAGTCAGAGTAGAACAGAGTAAAACAGAAATTTGGGACCAACACAATAAAACTTTGGATTATAATTCTAGTACATGAAATAAATTCATATGGAGATTGTGGCTCCTTAACCAAGTAAAAGAATGATTCTTACTAAGATTTACGTTCAATTGGAGTTGCGAGGTACCTCTCCATAAGACCCAGTAACTGTTTGTTTTGATGCGCCCACCAGAATTTGCTCCACTATTTTCTCTCTTGATCTCTTAGACTTCTTCATATGTATATTCAAAAATACAAGTTTTAACACATTAATACATGGCAAAGCAAAAACATTAAAAACTTAGGATGGGCGATTGTACTAAAACATAGTTCTTATGAGCCTGTGCTTGTTGCGGAATACAAACAACAGTCGCTAAGTTAATGTTTGGCCATATGTTTTTACCAGCCATTCATTAAATACACATTCCTTCTTAATTACTTGATGTGTGTTGCAGAATGGAGAATTTGTACTCCTATTGAGAACTTCATTTAATTTGTCCTTCTCCCACAAACAGAAATCCACAAACAAAATCTGCTCGGCAAGTATGTTTGATGTCAGTTTAGTAAACGTGATGGTTGGGATTAATTTTATAACACCCCCCTTAATCACAATTACCACCATTGACAATTCCAAACAATCTCTGAGATAAACAAATTGTCACGTGACAATAGCTTTGTGAAAATGTCAACAAATTATTCCAGTGACCTGCAGTACTGCAACACAATTTCACCTTTGTTATTTAACTCTCTAATAGAATGATATTTATCATCGTTGTGCTTGGTCCTCTTGTGAAAAACAAAATTCTTTGATAGTACAGTTGCAGAATTGTTGTCACAGAAAATATTGGTTGTTCCCTCTTACTCATGGCATAAATCCCTTCACATTCTTCTCATCCAAACTGCTTGACACGTTGTTTCTGTTGGGGCGAAACATTTAAATTTTATTGTTGAAAACAAAATTATCAGTTTGTTATTAGAGGCCCATGAAATTGTTCTCAAACCCAAATGAAAAACATATCTTGACGTGATCTTTCTATCATCAACACTTCCTACCCAATCACTGTCCATGTAATCAACTAGCCTAAAATAATTTGTAGCGATGTACAAAATAGCATACTCCTTTGTCCCATTGACATACTTTAGAATCATTTTCGTTGCTTGCCAATGTGTCTCCCTGCGTGTCTCCATGAACTTCGACACTATGCTTACTGCATACATTATATCTGGCCTAGTTTCCATCAAATACATCAAGTTGCTGAACATACTTTTATATAATGTAGGATCGACATTGATACTATAATATTTTTTGCTCAACTTCAACCTCATGATAGTTGGAGTTAGTGAGGGATTTTTGTTTTGCATATTAAACCTCTCCAAAATGTTTGTTACATACATTGCTTGAGAAATAAAAATACCATTTTCTGTTTGCTTCACATCTATGCCCAAAAAATACCTTAACAACCCCAAGTCAGTCATTTAAAATTCCCTTTTCATGACTTCTTTGAAATAAATGATGAGGAAATCATCACTTCCTGTAAAAATCAAATCATTTACATATAGGACAACAATAAGAAGCTTACCTTCACTCTCTTTGATGTAGAGTAGGCTGACTATCACATTTGTCAAAGCCATTTTCCAACAAGTAATCATATATCATGCTATAGCATGCACACAGTGCTTGCTTCAGCCCATATAGAGATTTCTGGAACCTATAAACCTTATCTTGTTGGCCTTCTACCCCATAACCAGGTTGTTGCTTTCGCTTTCAACACTCCATTCAAAAACATTGATTTTATATCCATTTGATACACTTTCCATTTATGTTGCGTGACAATTGACAACACTGTATGCACCATCTCCATCCTCCCGACTAGCGCAAATGTCTCCGCATAATAACTTCCATGTTGTTACTTGTATCCTTTGATATCTAGCCTTTATTTATGCCTTTCAATCTTTCCTTCAACATTTCTCTTCGTCTTATAGACCTACTTCACTCAAATGACTTATTTTCCTTGCGGGAGTTCCACTAACTCCCATGTGTCATTATTTGATATTGCTCTTATTCCTTCATCCATTACAGCAACCCATTTTTCTTATTTGACTGCATCTTCAAAATGGATTGGGTAATCTACATGAACAAATAATGCAAATAAGGAATTCAGACTAGCACTAATATCAACTTCATCTTGCTCATAAATTTCACTTAAACTTTTGTATTTTTGTCTTCTTATGCTTGGAGAAGATGGGCTTGACATATCACTTCATGTTGTGCTTGAAGTAGATGAGGTTGTGGGTATTTGTTGTGTTTTTGGAGTATTACTTGTTTGATTGCGTGATGATGTCCTATTATTTGTTGACGGTGTCACTTGTTGACGGTGTCACTTGTTGACTACATTGTTGAGCTTCAATAGGTGTAGAAGGAGTCACCATTGAGGAATTACCTATTACGGTCAATTCCTCTTTGTCTTGACATGGTATACATGTTTTCACATTGATTGTCTTCTCTAAACTTCCATCCCATGTTTCCTCTTCTATGAAATTCACCTTTTCTAATTATGACCTTCTTTGTTGATTGATTTTAGATCTTGTATGCCTTAGATTCATCATTATATCCAACAAATATGCATTTCTCCCCCTTTCTATCCAACTTTTTCCTTAAATCATCCAAGACACGTGCATAAGCCACACATTCGTACACTCTCATGTGAGTGACACTATGCTTTCTTCCACTCCATGCCTCTTCAGGAACCACATCCTTAACACTTTTAGTTAGACACCTATTAATGATATATGATGTGCAAGTGACAGATTCAGTTGAATAATCATTTGGCAATTTTTTTTCCTTCGACATACTCCTTGCCATTTCCGTAATGGTCCTATTTTTTCTTTCCATGAGACCATTTTTCTTAGATATATACCTTGTTGTAAATTGCTTGTGAATTCCATGATCCTTGCAAAAAGATAGGAAATCATTTGAGATGTATTTTCCACCTTTGTCAGTTCTCAAGACTTTGTTGTAGTCTCCACTTTTCTTCTCAACAAGAGCTTTGTATTGGAAAACAAATCACTTTTTTGTTTTAGGTATTAGACCCATGTCTTCCTTGTATAATCATCTATAAAAGTAAAAAAATAATAGCTTCCACCAATTGGTGGTGTTTGCATTGGTCCACATAAATCTGAATGGACAATCTCGAAGGGTCCTTTTTCCCTTATTGGCTTTCCTGCTGGGAATGTCTCTCTATGTTGTTTGCCCAAGATGCATCCTTCACATAGGTTGTCCATATTTTCTATAAGTGGAAACCCCTTCATTGTGCCCTTCCTATGCAGAAAATTCAAACCTTCAAAGTTGAGATGATGAAATCTCAAATGCCATAACCAACTTTCATCTTTGACCTCTACTTGAAGGTTTACTTGTGTGATAGTCGTAACTTTTATTCCATACTCTTGTGAATTCATTGACAATTGTGCTTGGGAACCTTCTTCCTTCAAATGTGATTTTATCTTTAGGGGAAACATTCCATTACTTGTCATATGAACCTTTTCAATCAGTTGTTTTCCTCGAGACTTATCCAAAATTGTGGACTCATCATTTTTGAAAAAGACATTGTAGCCCTTTTGCATGATATGTCCAATGCTTATGGGGTTATGCTTCAAACTAGGGACAAAATAAACATCTGAAATTTGCTTCTTCTCCCCCTTTTTTGTTAGAATGTTGACTCTTCCTTTGCCCATTAAAAAGACTTTGCTATCAGTCCCTAATGTCACGTCATATTTCACACTTTCATCTAGATTGGAAAACAATTATATGTTCCTTGTCATATGGTTACTGCACCCTGAATATAGAAACCATACATAACTTTGTTTTTCTTGTGCTACATTACAAGATAAAAACATGCTATCTTGGTTTTGATTTTCCTTTGTGAAATTTTCACTTCGTTTTGTACTTATGTCATTTTGCTTCTTTCCATATTCATTTGCATAGTGACCATACTTGTTACAATAATGAAATTGAACTTGAGATTTATCATACCTCTCACCTTGTGCTTGATTTTGGCTTGGGCCTTGACTTGGATGTTGATTGGTTCCCTTTCCACTTGAGCTTGAAGGGTTGCCTCTCCCACCTCTGTATGGGCTTCTTCCTCTTCCTCTACCTTAATAGATGAAACTTGTGTCTTGAAGGCATGCTCCACTGAGGAGTTTGTTGCTCTACTCAGTGTATGTTCATGAGAAACCAGTGATGCATGAAGCTCATCCACTAAAAATTGTGAGAGATCCTTTGCCTCTTCTATGGCCACAACAATTGCATCAAATATTGCTGGCAGACTTCTCAAAATTTTCTCAACTATTCTGATTTCCTCAAGTGTCTCACCATGAGACCTGATTTGAGTAATCAATCCAATTACTTGTGTAAAAAATGAGTCTAAATTCCCAAGCTCTTCCATACAAATTGTCTGAAAGTCTTTCCTTAGAGTTTGTAGTTTTGTTGTCTTCACTTTTGTAATGCCTTGGTAGGTTGTTTGGAGGGTTTCCCATGTTTTCTTGGACATTGTTGCTATTGTAATCCTTGGGAAAATGCTTTCATGAACTGATTCAAAGATGTAGAAGAGGGATTTTAAATCCTTCTTCTTATTATCCCTTAGAAAATCCTTTTCTGCTTGTGTCAAAGAATTGTATGTTGTTGCATCTACAGGTTCTTGGAACCCATTCTCCACCAAATCCCAAATATCTTGAGAAGAAAACAAAGTCTTCATTGATATATCCCAATAATCATATTTTTTCCCATTAAATTGAGGTATCTGAGGATTTGTCTATTGGAAATACTGAGACAGGGATGAATCAATATTTCCTTTCAATTGTTATTATTACTAGTTAGATTCTTCACAATTTAATAATAGAGATGTATAAGAATAACTTTATTGAGTATGAAAGAATAAATACAATGTATGAAAATTATTCCCAAGCACCAACTCGGTTTTTTATGAGCCTCCGACCTCTAGGGCTCTAACACTATCTTATCCAAGGAACCTACCTTGAGTTTAGGAGGACCAACTCCAAGGAAACCAATCCTTTAATTTTAATAAAGAGTGTAGATGGAACTTACATGAAATTATTTTAAGGCAATTCTTCTTTACTGTTCAATGCTTTTCTTCACTGTGCATTAGCATTTTTGCTGCTGTTGTTATGGGGAGATCTTCGTACATAAGGGCAGTCTGTAATTTACCATAATCATGTCTTCTAAATTCCATAAGACAATCTACAATAAATTCTTCAAAGACACCATATGATAGTCCATAATTCAGTTTTCAAAGCACCATAAGAAATTCAGTAATACAGTCTTCAAAAACACCATAAGATAGTCTGCAATTCAGCCTTCAAAACATTTTAATACAGTTCTCAATCCAAGCTTCTGTGTAAGTCCATGGAGGTAGATACATAAGCAGTTCCATGGAAGAAAAGAGATGAGCTTTGAACTTCTATGTAGTTCGTGGAGGCTAAGAGATGAGTGTCATGCTTCTATGCAGTTCGTGGAGGCTAAGAGATGAGAATCATGCTTTTGTGCAGTCCGTGGAGGCTAAGGGATGAACATTGGGCTTCTATGTAGTCCTCAATAATGTTTCCTCTCACCATAACAAAATTTTTCTTATTCATGCTTATCTGAGAAGGTGATGTTTCTTTTATGCCCTTGTCTTCTAACTATTCATGAAATGTCAATAGATCTTCGTGCTACTTCATGTACTTATGTACTCCTAATCGATGTCTTCAATTTTGCCTCATTCAGTTCACGAGTTTGAACTCCTGATCTGTTTCCTTAATCTGAATTTATCTAAGCTATATTAATGTCAACGACATCATATATATACAACTATTTGTCCTCAAAATGAACAACCACGTCCATATGCAAGCCTACATGAGTTATGGACGTAATGTTGTCTCAATAGCCGAAATTAGTTTCCTTATCTTTAAAATATCATCTCTTAGAATGTTTGGAGTTTCGAAGCATGTGATAGCTCATTAGAAACCTAAAATTATACCCTTCCATATTGTCTAGGTCTCGTGATTAAATTCCTTTTCTAATACAGAGAAAAATATTATTTCATGTGAATGATCATTCAATAGTGGAGAACAAGAGGCATGGAAGAATGGTTTTGGTCTTCTTCACTGATTTCCTTCTTAATCATGTCATCATCACATCCCTACCTACTTCATTTCCTTGATTTCCTTGTCTTCTACAGTATATTGACATCAATTCCAACTATACTAACAATCTCCACCTTTCTCATTGGATGGAAATATTCCTCTTCTATCCCCCTTTGAGGTCAATGGAAAAAGGGTGCACAAGAACTCCCCCTATCGAACTGCTCCCCCTGTCATGCAGCATCTTTATGAATCAGCTTAATGTGATGCTAGAGCAATAACTCCCACCTTTTGGTGAAGATGTTCAAATGCTTCTCAAGAAGAGGTTTTGTGAAAATATCAGCAATTTACTCCTTAGTATTGATATATTCCAACTTGATGTTTTGTACATCTACTTGTTCACGAAGGAAATGATACTTGATTGGTATATGTTTGGTCTTTGAGTGCGTCACTGGATTTTTGCGGAGACTGATAGGACTTGGGTTATTAAAATATATGGTGATAGGTTGGTCGGTATCTATGTTGAAATCCTTCAGAGATTCCTTGATCCATAATATTTGCTTGCAACAATCCACAACAACTATATACTTGGCGTTAGCTATAGATATTAATATGGATGATTGTTTGTTGTCGATTCAAGATACTAGACAATCTCCGAGGAAGAATGCATTTCCAATAGTACTTTTTTGGTCATCGACACTTCTGACCCAATCAGCATCAGTGTATGCACCATAGTAAGAGTTGAGTTCTTAGGGTACAAAAGACCAAAATCAGGGGTTCCTCATAAATATCTTAGAATTCTATTCACAACTCCAAGATGGGATTGTTTAGTAGCTTACTGAAATCTTGCCACCATTCCTACTGCATGCATAATATCTGGCCTAGTAACGGTTAAGTATAGAAGGGCATCAATTATTGACCTGTAATGATTTGCATCCACCTAAGGAAAGTCATTTTCATTGCTTAATTTGAAATCTTTGGTCATAAGAGTGCTCATTGGTGCACAATCTTCCATCCCATATATTTTAAGCATGTATTTAAGATCTTTTTCTTGAGATATGAACATTCCTTCTCTGGTTTGAGATACTTGTAGTGCAAGGAAGTAAGATAATTCCCCGATCATGGACATTTCAAACTCTTTTGACATATTTTGAGAAAACTCATGACTCATCTCATCATTGTTGCTAGCAAAAATCAAATCATCAACATAGATAAGAGTGACTATTAACTTATCCTCGTCCATATTCATGTAGAGATTACTTCCCACCACCCCCTTTTTGCATCCTTTTTGTTTTATATAGTGATCTAATCTTGAGTACCACGCTGTAAGATCTTGTTTCGACCCGTATAATGCCTTTTTTAACTTACATACAAAGTATTTTCCTTCTGCTAGATCAAACCCTTCTGGTTGCTCCATGTAGACTTCTTTCTTGAGTTCCCCATTCGGAAATGTTGATTTTACGTCCATGTGGTAGACTTTGAATCCTTTTGAGCAAGAAAATTCCAAGAACATACTTATAGCTCCCATACAAGCTACCGGTGCAAATATTTCTTCAAAGTCGATTCCTTCAATTTGTAAAAAACCCTTACAGACAAGCCTTGCCTTATTTATGATGATTTCTCCATCTTCATTCATTTTTTTTTCTTGGTTCTAATTATATGTTTGTCCATTGGATGAGGTACCAGCTCCCATGTGTCATTTTTCTCGATTTGAGACATTTCTTCTTCGATGGCTTCCACCCAATGAGGATCCTTACTTGCTTTAGGGAAATTTTCTGGTTCTATCATAGATAGGAGAGCAACATAATGTTTCCTTGGTGTACTTGTCATCATTCTTTGGGTTTGTAACCCCTCATCTATATTGCCAATAATATGCTCTTCTGGGTGATGTTTTTGGAGGAATTTCACTTTTGAAGGAGTTTGAGATGGTTCTTTTTCCTTTTGTTTTTCTTGATATTTTTCCTCTTTTTCAAGTGCTTCTTTGCTTTCTTCAATGAGTGGATAAACTTCATGATCTTCAATTTCCTTTTCTGGAAGGGCTTCATCAATGTTCACGTCAATGCTTTCCACAATGACTTGTAAGCTTTGCTTCTAGCAGAATATCCGAGCAATATTCCTTTGTCAAGCCGAGACTTAAATTTTCTTGGTGAGTCATCATTGATCTTTATGAGGAATTTTCTTCCAAAATATTGAAGTATTTTACTAAAGCAGGTCTTCCTTTCCATAATTCATAAGGATTCTTCTCATTTTTTGGCCTTACTTGAGTTCGATTCAAGGTATAAATTGTTGTCCCAACTGCTTCCCTCCAAAATTTTGGCTACAAGTCAACTGCTAATAACGTTGTTCTTGCCATTTCTTGAACAATTCAGTTTCTTCTTTCAATTACCACATTTTTCTTGGGTGTTCTAGCAGTGGAGAGTTCTCTTTCAATTCCATGTACTTTACAGAATTCATCAATTTTTTTTTATATGAATTCTACCCCTATATCCATTATAAGACATTTAGTCTTAGAGTCCTTTTCATTTTATACAACAACTTTAAGATTCTTAAAACATTCAAATGCTTCAGATTTATATTTTATGAAATATACCCACATCATTTTATTATAGTCATCAACAAATAAAGAAAAGTACCTTTCTCCTTGCAATGTTGGAGTTCTAGGTGGCCCACATAATCTCCATGAATGATCTCCAAAGGTTTTGATATTGAGAACTCCTTAGTATTTTGGTTGGTTCTAGTTTGCTTTCCATGTTGACATGGGAAACATACAAGTTGATCTGGTTTGAACATCTTTGGAATGTGCCTTACTGCATTAATTTTGCTAATATTGATTAAGTTATCAAAACTTGTATGCCCCAATCGATTGTGCCACAACCAGCTTTCATCTGTTTGACTTAGATAACATTTATCTTCTTGAATTTTGTTCATAATGTAGACATTTTCTGATGTTCTAACTCCTTTTGCCACAAGTTCTCATGAAGAAGAGTTCCTTATTTCACAATCTTTAGCGTTAAATATAACATTATGTCCTTGATCACAAATTTGGCTAACACTCAAGAGATTTTGTTTGAGCCCATATAACAACAAATAATTCTGAGTCTTTCCTTCTATATTAATAAGGGCAACAATTCCTTTTCCAGAAATTTTTGCAAAATCACTTCCAAAGGATACATTTCCTTCCTTTTCGTTTAATGAGAGAAACTTCCTTTTGTCACCTGTCATATGTCTGGAGCACCCACTATCCACAAACCAATGATTTTCATCACTGTGAGCACATAGGGATAGGCCACATTTATCTGTATTGGCATTCTCATCTTTTACTTCTCTTCTTTTGAGGGGGAAATTTTGTTCATTATTTCCATTATGATTACATAATGAGAAAAATCTATCAAATTTTGCCAAAGGATCAAAAGAGTTTTAGGTATTTATTCTCCCTTGCTCTTTGAGACCACATGGTTTGTTTGTTTGATCCTTCAATCTTGGTACGTCATTCTTATGAGCCATGCAATGTTTAGCTTGATGACCAAAACTTTTACAATAATAACAATACCCAAAAAAGATAGTTTGGTACCTTTTGTAATAGCCATGATTTGAATCAAGATTCTTCCTTAGAGTTACTCTTTCCTCATTCTTTACATTTGAGATGGGCCTTTGATGAGATGATTTTTCTTCTTTTGGATTAACGGAAAGTATGTCGGCCTAGCTTCTTGCATTATCCTTAGTACTTGATTATTCTCCTTTAAAACCAATCTCGGATTTGTCATTTTGAGGTTTTTGAGAATTAAGGATATTGTCTAGTGTTTGAGAACTTTCCGAACTCTTTTTGACTTTCTCTAATTCCTTCCTCAGAGATATTATTTCAACATCATGATTTTCACAGTTTTTTTCCTTTTCTTTTAGCTTATTTTTCAAGAGGTCTTTCCTTATTTTTTCTTCCTCCTTTTCTACGTTTAGCGAAATGATTTTATTTCGTAATTTCTCATTTTATTCAATGGAACTTATTAACAATTCATCTACATTTTCTGCTAGGCCTGAATCATCATCATTTGTGAATGCCATGAATAATACTTCTTGGCTTCCAGCATAGTCATTTTCTTCATAAGATTCATCATTTCCTCCTTTGTGATGAGGGAAATTATTAGCTGATTTATTTTTGATGACTAAAAATTCATCTTCATCAGACTCATCTTGCTTACAGAAGAAATTCTTCTTATTAAACTCTTTCTTTTGGTATACCATCCTTTTAGAATCCTCCTCATCATCACTATCATGCTTAAGAGGACATTTTGCAGCATAATGACCTATTCTTCCACATTTGAAACAAATAAGAGGGTACTTACCTTTTAGCTTGGATCATTTTTTTAGTCTTCGTACGAATTGTGCCAATTCAGACTCAACATCAGAGTCATCACTACTGGCATTCCATCCTTTCCCCTTTTTTGATTTTGAGGCATTGAATGTTGCATCTTTGGAGCTTGGTATTCCTTTTCTCATCTCATAGGAAATGAGGATTCCATGAATTTCATCCATCTTAAGAGTGTCTAGGTCCTTCATTTCTTCTATAGCACTTACTTTGGAGTCAAATCTATCAGGGTCAAATCTATTAGGGAGAGATCTTAAGACCCTTTGAACAATAATGCTTTCTTCAATCTTTTCTCCCAATCCTTTAAGAGATTTGACCACTTCAGCTACTTGGAGAAAGTATGATGCAATATATTCTTCATCATCCATTTTCAAACTTTCGAATTGCCTTATATGAGTTTGAAGCTTTGCTTGCTTAACTTTGGAGTCCCCATCGTATAAGCTAACCAAATTATTCCATACATCTTTGGCTGAGTCACAATTCATGACTTTTGTAAATTCAGAATCAGTGATGCCATTAGTGATGGAATTTAAGGATTTGGCACTTGCAATGCAAGATTTCCTTTCGTCTTGATTAGTTGGAAGAGTGGAAGGAGTAGTGTACCCATTAAAAACTGAATGCCAAACTTCAGGTCCAAGGGACATTAAGTAGTAGGACACTCTTTTTTTCCAAAAACCAAAATTTGTGCCATCGAACAAATGAAGCCTTCCCAAGACTTCTTGATTTTTCATTCTGACTAAGAATCCTTCTTCGAGCTGTTAGGCTGATTATGAAGAAACTAGTTGTGATACCAATTGTTGGAAATAATGAGAGGGGGGTGAATCAATATTTCCTTTCAATTGCTATGATTACGAGTTAGATTCTTCACAATTTAGTTAGAGAAATGTATAAGAATAATTTTATTGAGTATGAAAGAATAAATACACTGTATGAAAAATATTCCTAAGCACCAACTTGGTTTTTGATGAGGCTTCGACCTCTAGGGCTCTAACCCTATCTTATCCAAGGCACCTACCTTGAGTTTAGGAGCACCAACTCTAAGGACACCAATCCTTTAAATTTAATAAAGAGTATAGATGGAACTTACATGAAATGCTTTTAAGGCAATCCTTCTTCACTGCTCAATGCTTGTCTTCACTGTGCCTTAGGATTTTTGCTACTGTTGTTATGGGGAGATCTTCATACATAAGGACAATCCATAATTTACCATAATTCAGTGTTCGAAACAGCATTAGACATTCTGCAATACAGTCTTCAAAGACACCATAAGATAGTCTACAAGTTAGTCTTGAAAACACCATAAGATAATCCGTAATATAGTCTTCGAAAACACCATAAGGTAGTTCGCAATTCAGGCTTCAAAACATCATAAGATACTTCGCAATCCAAGATTATGTGTAAGTTTGAGGAGGTGGAGAGATAAGTAGGTACGTGGAAGCAGAGAGATGAGCTTCGAACTTCTGTGAAATTCGTGGAGGCTAAGAGATGAGCATCGTGCTTTTGTGCAGTCTGTGGAGGCTAAGGGATGAAAACTAGGCTTCTCTTTAGTCCTCAACAATGTTTCCTGTCACCATAACAGGAGATTGTCTTCTACATGCTTATCTGAGAAGTTGTTGTGTCTTTTATGCCCTTGTCTTCTAACTACTCACGAGATGTGAACAGAGCTTCGTGCTACTTCATGTAAGTCTGTACTCCCAATCGATGTCTTCAATTCTGCCTCCTTCAGTTCACGAGTTGTGAACTGCTAATCTGCTTCCTTAATCCAAATTGATCTGAGCTATATTGATGTCAAAGACCTCATATGTATAGACCTATTCGTCCTCACAACGAACAACCACATCCATATGCAAGCCAACATGGGTTATGGAGGTAAGTGTTAACACCCAGGTTGTTCCCTATGACTCCCAAGGGAATACGGCTGGGGTAACCACTAACCAATCTTTGGATTACAGTTTCTAGCCAAACTGTAATCAGAGAGGGCTCTCTCTTTATGATTTGTCTCTGTTCTGATAGTATTTTAGGCTAGCTATGATGTTCAGGTTTTGGTTTTATGTTTTGGTTGAGGGATGTCTTCTGCATCTAAGGTGTAAGTTTTCAGGCAGTGTTAGTTCATTGGGCAACGGAGTCTGTGGCTACAGGTTATCTGAAATATTGAGTTGAGTTGCTGAAACTACAGGGCCATTTAAATATATCATGGAACAAATCTAAAATTGTGATTATGAGGTGTGTTCAACCAGTGAAAGGCAATTAAGAATCTTCCACTAAGCTGGGTGTGAGAAAGAGATATGTTGCACAGGAGCAAACTTGAATTCCTGAACAACAATCACTATGAAAGTATATAGTTTGAAAGTGCAGCAATTTAAGAATTGCACCTTTATAACTGTAACTGAAGAAAACATTTATAATAGCGTGGATTGAGTTTAGGGTAATCTGTGATTAAATCCTAGAACTATTCTTTTTCCTTGGCATTTACTGTAAAACACAGAATATGAATGAGCTATGAGAAGATGACAAAACACATAACGAAGAGTTTAAAGAGAACTTATTGATTCATGAAACACGCAGGAATCCTGTAACATTCAGCAAAACACCACAATCGACTCAGATAACGCAGAGCTTTGGAAATTCCATCAGCTTTTGTATTAATAGTCTGGAAATCCACAGCATAAGAAACTCTTGAAGAGAAATCAACAACAACCCCTGCAAGCTTATGCGAGGGGGAAATATATACAAACGGTCATACAAAATATCTAAGGCGTTGAGTTATCTGAGAAATAAATGTTTTCACCAACTTGTACAGAACAACAGATAAGAAGTTATTGTTGCTTTTAATACAACATAAATGCTCTTTATGTCTGTCAGGAGATATTTTGACCTTTGGAGGCCACTGAGTCGGTCTGAACGTCCTGCTTTGATTCTGGCAAATGTGCTTTTATGGCTGTCGTGCTGTAACTTTCGGCCCTGCTACCTGTTAGCTGTCAATTGTGCTTTGTTGGCCGAATAGTTCTGCTGAGTTGGCTCAGTCTTTCCCTTTTCATGCATGCTGATCTTTCCAAGTTTTCTTGTGCATGATCACTTGTAAATTTGAATAACAAATAACAAAACTTGATTTACAGGCTCTGGCTTATAATATCAGTTGTATCATTTTGGTCCAGTATTCCTGTGTGGGAAATTGGTGTCTCAGAATTGCCTCTAGTGTCTCATCTGCCTCTGTGTATTTATAGAAATTGGGAGGCACTTCAAACAGATGTTTGATTTCATTCATTATAAAGAATAAATTTTCTACCTTGTTGTAGAGAGTTTGTCCTGTAACTGGCCCTGTTTCCTCTGAGGTGTTGGCCTTCTCTGTGATCTGATTTGTGGCAAAGGTGTTCACCCTCTTGGCATAGCTTTCATGGGAAAGTAGTTTTCCTGCGCTATTCAGCAAGCTTGGAAGACCTCTGTTTTGTAATGCCACAAACTTTTCCATGAATCTATTGACCTCGGTCTGCATGTCCTGGGTCCTTCTTTCTAATGTTTGCACCAGGTTTCTCAGTGTTAGGACCCTCTTTATTAGCTGGATGGTCTCAGTTCTGTTGGAGATTCCCATAGTTGCTAACTGAGCACTTGTTCTATTATTAAGCACATTGATCATCCTGTTGGCAACTTTAGGCATATTGCCTAGAGAGGCCCTTGATCTCTGGATTTCTCTGTGTGCTTTTCCTATGAGCTCTATTTGCTCATGAATTGTCTCAATGTATTGCCATTGGTCAGTGATGGATTGGCCAATGTTAGCCCATAGCACAGTCTTGAGCTCAGCTGTCACTTTATCCAATGTGAGCTCCTTCTCCAGCTCCTTTATCCTGTCCTTAAGGGCCTTTATTTCCCTGCCCTTTTCTGCTACATTCTGCTTGGATTTGTCATATCTTTTATTCAACTTGACCAAATTTTCCCTGAACTCTTTTAACTCTGACATTTGGGCTTCCAAGGCTTGGATTTCACTCTTGAGCTTCTGCATATCTAGGCTTGGAGCCTGCTCTGTTGTCGGTGCTGGTGCTGAGGTAGAAGGTGCTGCCTGTTCTGTTTGCTGTATGGGAGGGGCAGTAGCTTGAGGAGGCTCCTCAAGATTAATTATTTCTGGAGGAGGCTGAGATGTTTGACCTCCTTCCCTTTGCTCTAAAGCTGCCTGCAATGCTGCCTGTGCAGCCTCTGATTCTCCCAGCTTCTCTTGTGTTTGGATGAGCTATTTGTATAAAGATACCAGCAAGGCTGCAACATCTTGATCATGTCTTTGCTGGGCAACTTCATCTGTTTGAGGGTGAATTGTTGCTGGGATTTTGATCTTTCTCCTCAAAGCTGCCATGTCTACATCCCTTAATTTCAATATTTCTTGTATGCCCTTGATTTCCTTGGGGTCATGCCCAATCTCTATGATTATATCTTCTAAGGACCTGATTCTGTTGTCCTTTGCTTGAGAGGATGCTCTCTCCAACTCAAGTTGGGCAGCTGTATTATTAAGGCTATTCTCTAGCCTATAATTATCTAATGTCTTGTCTGCCAAGGAGGCATACACCATCTCACGCGTTTGCTTATGTAATTCGATTTTGTCCATTGGGTGGATGTCCTTGGCAAGGACCTCAAGATTGGTCCTCAAGTAGTCTGAAGGCGACTGTGGTTGCAATGTAGTTGGCATGAAGTGACTCATGATCATTTTGCTTTCACTAACATCATACGCAGACATCAGTCTTTGTTGGTTAGTGGGAGCCATTTTCAACAAATGATTGTATAGTTGTATCTTTATTGGCTCATTCCTCCTCTTTATGTCAATGAACTGCTATTTGATGCTCAGTTCACCTTCTCTCTGCTGGCTTGAGGAGCTGACTTCTCCTCCCGCTGTTCTGTCCTGTTCCTGTTGAAAGGAACTTGTGGATGCTTCCCTGCAAGGTGGGCCCATGCCCAAAGACTGTCCCATTGGCATTTCCTCCTCTGAGAAAGGATTCATTCTCTGTCTTTTCTCCCCATAAGTTGTCAATGTTGTAAGGGGAGTCTCTCTGTCCCTTTTTCTGCTTGTATCCTCCTTTTGTGGAGTTTGGAGGATTGATGCTTCAGCTGATGTTTCTTGCCTTGGAGGCACAGTTTGTTGTGGCTGTTGCTCAGTGGATTTTGGGGCTTCCATTGTTTGCTCTTGCTGCACAGGCTTCTCCTGTCTTTGTTCTTCTTGCTACTGGTGTTGTGGTTGTTGATGCACTTCCTGCTGCAGCACTTCTTCTTGCTGTTCCAACTCTTTTTCTGTTTGCTCTTCAGTCATGGGAGGCGGCGGTTCCTGTTCTACTTGATTCTTTTTGCCTTTGCTGGATGTCTGTTGAGTGTCCATGGCAGCTTGCTGATGTGTTGTTGAAGATGAGGCAGCTGCTCCAAGTTGCCTTTGATATGAGAATGAAACCTGTCCACAAGTTTCCAAGTCAGCCTCTTTTTGAATATTCCTAGTCTCTCTTTCTAACATCTGCTCTCTAGTAATTGCCTCTTCTAGAGTGCCCTCTTTCCAGCTCAAGGAATTGGCATACTGCTCAATATGAGGCAGCCTTACATGTGCATAATTACCCAATTTGTATCTTATCCTCCTGAGGGAAATAAAATGATTACGGTCATAAGGTGTCCATTTGAAACTGGTTTGTAATTTGAGGCCCTCTAGGATCATATCTGCCTTCTTCCATCCCTCCTCTCTTTTGTTGTATAGAAAAGGACCTAGCTGGTTCCTTACCTTCAGCTGCACCTTCTTGTTTTTACTTTGGAAATGGATGTAGTCAGCATTTCCAAACTGCCTGAAGTATTCTAAGGCAAAAAGTCTCATAGGGACATATCTTGGCAGCCTATAAGGGTTCAACTCACAGCCATATATTCTGATTACTGTGTGGTGTTGGTAAAAATACCAATCACCAATGTTGTAGGCCTTGGAGAGATGGAGAATTCTTTGCATGTCATCAGTCAACCTTGGAGGAGGAACACCATACAGCAAGGTCATAGCCGGGTGAATGAACAGGTCTATGAATTCACAGTATGTGTATGGTGATTTAGAAGTATTATGAAAAACTGAAGTCCAAAACACAACCGACCTTGGATTCCCCTGGGCATTAAGTTTCTTGAGGGGAATGGGGAAACTGTCTCGTTGATAAAATAAGAACAGATGGTAGATGTAGGAGGTGTATCTGAACACCCTTTCCCTTTGTAGATTCATTAGCTGTTCATGGATCTTTTCTGCAATATATGTGGCATAGTCATAGTGTACAGCTGGAGGCTTTCCAGGAGAAAATATGGACAGCATTACCATTATAGTGTCATCAACATCTTCAACTCCCCTGTACCCCAGGACATAGCTGATCAAATCCACCAGCATTCTGCCCAAGTCATTCAGGTAAGGATATCCAATAGCAGGAGTTCTTATAGTTTCAGAGCTTGGCTGTATGAATAACTGATTGATTTTGGTGATCTGGGCATTTGACAAATTACTCCCCTTCTTGACCAAGTTGATCATGGAGAGAGGGGCCAATGGTCTTGCAGTGTGAAAATGCAGCATCTCATTTATGGTTTCTGGGGTGATATGGAACAAGATTGAGCCTGTAGGACTGAGAATAGCTCTTTGGCATGGATCATAGCATTCCTGGCATCTATGGATCAAGTCTGGAAGGGCATTGACTTGAGGGAGGTTGTAAATGGGCAAATTTGAGTCCCAAATCCCTAAAATATCAGCTCCACCAAGGTGTTGGGCTTTCAATTCATTTAGCATGTGAATATTAAACTTAGAACCCATTGGGAACCAGTCTATCATCTGATAATCTACATCTCCCAGGGCTTTCCATTCTAACTCCCTTTGAGGGGCATTCAGAGGCTGAATATTCAGGGCTATTGGTGTTTCCATGGCTAATAAGGCTTCTGACTTGTATGTAAACTGGTTTGAATGAGCAGAGCAGCACAGAGGGGTCTCTTTGCAATGGAAATGTGAATTGTAAGGAACAGAGGGCGAATTGTGCAAACAGCAATTGAAATACCGTTTAGAGGACTGATGAAACCAGTACCAGGACTGACAAGAGTGTTTCTGTGGTGAGTTTATGTAGTTGAGGTTCTAGTTCACGACTGCGCGAACTACCTGTGAATTCAGGTCAATTTTGTCAAATGCAGGCTTTGCAGAAGGTTTATTGCCTCGCCAGTTGGAAATGGGTACAGGTCACTGGATGCTTGATGGTGAATTCAGTGCTTTACACTCTCTTAAACCAGTTTGCTTGTAGAAATATGGATAAAACCAGGTGCAGGGAATGATTTTGAGAAATACCTCGTGAATTGCCGATAACAGTTGCCAATGCAGGTGCGACGGATGCACCCACGGTTTCTGAGTCGAATTCTGCGGGTTGGCGTTGGTTTGGTCGTGAAATGCATGCAGGAATAACGATAGTTGCATTGGCAAAAAGTGGGAAAAACACGAATTTTTGGCTAAAATATGGATTTTTGGCATATTGGCGCGTTTTTGGGATGACGTCAGCATGACGTCATCGGGTGATGTGGCAAGCTGCTATTGGTCCACGGGGATAATGAGGTGGCAGACATATCAGCGCAGGGGCGGACAAGAGTGATGACACGACGGCGGGGTGGCACTGACGTGGGTCTGACGTGGTGATGACGCAGGCATAGCAGAACCGACGGTAAATCATAAGCGGTAATGGTTTTTTCTCGGACCGCCTTAGATACGGTCGTGGTTTTGTCAGAGGGTAACCCGAGAAATTGTGAGGGCGACGCATGGCAGAGGCCTTACGTCACCCTCTGACAGTTTCTCGGGTGCTAATTTTCGGACGTCGGGCCCAACCCGATATGCATAATGGCCATCCGATCAAAGGCGCTTGGTCAGACGGTTGACGAAACAGTGAGGTGATCGGGCAATACGGAAGGGGGGCGGGATTTAAAATAATATATCTTTTGGGACTGGTGCTCAGCGGACACCTTTGGGATGTGGCGGATTTTGATGGTTTTTCAATGTATTTTCAAATAAAAATAATATCGCGCCGATACTTTGGATAAAATGGAAAAAGTGGGTTTTTGTGTGCCTTTGGCAAGTGAAGCGGGTTATGGGTAAGAGGGGTTTTTTCATAAGGTTTTTCTTAGCAAATGACGGTTTTAATGGGGCAAATGGCTTAAAGAGGGGAAAAAGGGGTAAGGCTTAGGGTTCTCAAACTGACCAGCTGTCAATTTGATCCCTGACAGAGAACATATGGCTATAATGCCAAGGGGAGGGATATTTATACAATGCTTGGGGGTTTATACACCATAGTGTTATAATAGTAGGGAAAGGGTGACATAGGGGAATTACATAATAGATGTTAGGGGTTAATATAGATGAAAGGGTGGATGGGGAGTGATATCACTAAGTTTATTTGAAAATCACTTATCTTAGGGAGTAGATCAAAATGAAAAGAATTTTAGACAAGAAATGTGGCTTTTAAAAGACTAAGAACCACCATAAAACCACCAATTCTTCCATGAATCTCAACTGATGAGGGGATGTTAGTAATGAATGGAAAAGTGGAAAAATTGGGAAGTTAGACATGCTTCTTTGCTTTGCTGCAACCTGATGTAGAAGAAGAAGACCTTCTCAATCCATTGATTTTCCTTTGTAAATAGGTTAGCACACATTCAATTGTAAGGAATGACATTTCTGCAACCCCTATCTGCCTACCCATCTACTTGCCTAGCATTTTTTGCTTCTTCATGGAGGGTGCACTTGGACTTGCAGACCCTTATTTGCCTTTTCTTTTCTTTGGCTTTTTCCTTTTGATTTTCTATCTAATGCTACCCTTATTTCCTCCAAGGTCCCAGATTAAGCAGTTGGGAACGTTACTTCTCTACCTAAGCTACTTGTCTGCCAAGATTAAACAGTTTGGAAAGACTTCTTTCTCTATTCTACAATTGAAAATTTAAAACATGGCATGATCCAGCTTAAGCTGTTGGACCATCCATCAAAATTGAGTACCCATCAAGCTAAATACACACCTTGTCTTCTCTTGGAAATATGGGATCTTTGCATCATCAAAGCAGAGCATATTTGGAACTTTCTTTGCCAATCATGAAATATGAAACCTATTGGTATAGGTAGCTAACAGTGGCTCCACATGGGGATGGTTTTTCATTTGAAAGACCAAGAACAGCAGGTCAGAATGCCTTGGCCTTTGACTGCTTTCACCAACACTTGAAGTATGCTGCTTTAAAATGCCAAAATTGTGCTCTTCCCATCTTGGTAGATCTCTGATCCTATTTGCCTTTTGCTGATAGTTAATAAAACTTGAGAAACTGCATTTTTACATCCTACAGAGAGTAATATATACACTTGAATATGTACAATGGAAACTCAGACTATACTTATGGGCAGTAGTCAAAATAGTGCTTCAGCATCCTGCCATTCACAGGACCTTCATCCAAATCAGTTTCATTAAGACTTTTCAGGAAATAAGTATTGTTTCCTTGTACTGCTTGGACAGCAAATGGTCCTCTCCAAAGGGAATCAAATTTTCCATGTTTTCCTTTATCTTCCCTTCTTGAATCCCACTTGAGGACCTTGTCACCAATGTTGAAATCTTCTGCCTTGGTCCTTCTGTCAAAGGCCTTTTTTAATTTTTCTTGTAAAACTTGAACTCTGCTGTAGACTTGATCTCTAGTTTGCTGCAAACATATTATTTGATTGATCCTTCTTTGCATATCATTTGGTTCAGCTTGACTTTCCTGAAGAAGTTTCATAACAGGAACTCCTAGTGATGAAGGGAATTTGGCTTCTAATCCATAAACCAACTCATATGGGCTGAATTGATCTCTTAGTTGTTAGTCTATCTGCCCATAAGGCATTGACAAGCTTCTTATGCCAATTCTTTTTATTTTCTTCTAACACCTTCTTTATAATGTTTATCAGGCTTTTATTTGATGATTCTGCAAGGCCATTTCCTTGGGGATAATATGCAGTAGAATGGCCCAAGGTAATGTGAAATTTGTGGCAGAAATGCACCATCTTCTTAGATCTGAAAGCAGCAGCATTGTCTGTTATTATTTTGTCAGGGCAACCAAATCTAGCCAATATGTTATTCTCCAAAAACTGAATGATAGTTGAATCATTTGCTTGTCTGCATGGAACAGCTTCAATCCATTTAGTGAAGTAGTCTGTAGCTGTTAGAATCCATCTGTGTTGGCCTGAGGATGAGGGATGAATTTCCCCAATGAAATCCAAACCCCATTGTTGAAAAGGTCTCTCTGTTTCAATAGACCTCAAAGGGAGTGGCAGTAACTTTCTCTTTCCCTCAAATACTTGGCATTTGTGACAAGAGGTGGTAAATTTCTTGACATCAGAGAAAACAGTGGGCCAATAATAACCAGCCCTTAGTATTTTGTCCACAGTGGACTTCCAATACAAGTGTCCACCGCAGTCACCTGCATGAAATTCTTTGGTGATATTATTAGCTTCATTTTCAATCAGGCAGTTTAATAGTATACCTTCATGGTTTTTCCAAAGCAAATTGCCATCCATAACACAAAATCTTGAAGCTTTCATTTTTAGGAACCTACATTTAGTTCTGGACAATCCTGGGGGAGCACACAGGTTTTGTAACACATAACAGATATCAGAATACCAAGGGGATTGTTCAAAGGCTACATTGATCTTTGGAGTTGCCAGCTCCGGTTCATTGTCCAGCTGGTTTATGTCTAAGGCTTGGAAGTTTGCTTCTGTCATTAATTTGGCCAAACCTTGCCCTTTTATCAGTTTTGTAGGTTTTATTTCAATGTCAAATTCTAAAATGTTGGCAATCCATTTTCCTCTTCTGCCCTCTAAGTTTTCTTGGGTGAGAATGTCTTTTACAATAGGACTTGGCACATAAGCTATAACATGGGAATAAAGGATGTAAATCCTAAAGTCTTTAATGGCTTTGACCAAAGCATATGCTTGCTTTTCCATGATTTGATATTTCAGAGGTGCATCTCTAAGGGCTCTACTAAAGAAAGCAATGGGTTTTTCATTTCCTTGGTCATCTTTTTGTAGTAGGACAACAGCAATAGTATGCTGGGAGGCAAAAGAGAAAATGATGAATTCTCTATCAAATTGAGGATTTGTTAAGACTGGGGTTTGGGTAAGGGCCAATTTTATACCTTCAAAGGCTTGATTGGCTTCAACTGTCCATTTCACTTTTGAATCCTTCTTTAGCATGTTATTCAGTAATCTGATCAGTTCGGCTAAGTTTGGGATAAATCTTCTCAAGAAGTTGATCTTTCCCAAGAATGCTTGCAATTCTTTGATATTCCTTGGGTGGGGCATTTGTAAGATAGCTTGTATTCTATCTGGGTCAATTCTTATGCCATCTTTTGAAATGATGTGTCCTAACAGCTTACCTTCTTCCAAACCAAACAGAGACTTCTTGGGATTCAAGGAAATTCCATATTTCCTGCATGTTAAGAAGATCTGCCTTAGATGTTTTAAGTGTTCTTGGTCAGATTTTGAGAAAGGTGTGAGATCATCCAAATAAATGACAAGAAAGTCATGAATTTCCTTGGCAAAAGCAATGACCATTGCTCTTTGAAACGTTGCCCCTGCATTTTTCAATCCAAAAGGCATTTTCACATATTTGAAAGTTCCCCAAGGGGTTGTAAATGCTGTTTTGTCCTGATCATCCGGGTGAACTAGGATCTGGTTGAAACCTGAGAATCCATCAAGTAGAGAAATTCTTGAGGCCCCCACTGCTCTCTGCAAGATGTGATCCATCTTGGGTAAGGGGTAGTTATCTTTCAAGGACACTTGATTTAAGTTCCTTAGATCTACACAAAGCCTTATTTCACCAGTTTTCTTTCTTGTGGGCACCAAATTTGAAATCCAATCAGAAAACCTTATTGGTGCTATGATGCCAGCTTTAAACATTTTTTGAAGTTCTTTTTCAATTGAAGGGAGAAGCATGGGATTAATCCTTCTCAATTTCTGTTTGAATGGCTTTTGATTAGGCTTGAGAGGGATAGTATGCTGGATAACAGAGGTATCATAGGATTTCAGATCCTCATAGCCCCATGCAAACACATCCTGAAACTCTTTGAAAAGGTCAATGTATTTGGGCTTTTGATCAGGAGGTAAGGATGCAGACAATTTGATTATCTTGGGTTTCTCAATGGTTCCAATGTTGCATTCCTCAATGGCAGCATTTAAGGGCTGCATTTTTGGTTTTCTAGGGATGTCATTCAAATCAAAGATGTCCTCTAATGGAGTTAGGCCTGTTAGAAGAAAATTGTCTTTCAGCTCTATGATCTCAACCTCTGTAACAGGCAGTTCTTCATAAGTGTTTTGTTGAATTTGTTGTATGTTTTCTTTGTTGAAAATGGTTGGATGTAGCATTTGTTTTACTGTTCTGGGTGATATTGGGTGGTTATTCTGTTCAAACTGTATTTGTGATTGACTTGCTCTTTCAGGTATTTGTGATTGACTTGCTCTTTCAGTTATTTGTGATTGACTTGCTCTTTCAGTGTCAATATTTAATCCTGCAAATTCTTGTTGTAAGGTCAAGAAATTATTTATTTGTGCATCATCCTCAAATACTTGCCAGTCCTTGACATTGTTTGGGATGGAGGGTCTGTGTTTTACCTCAGCTGTAAAGCAATGATGGGGCTCAAAAGGCAGCTCGCATGTACTTGCAAATGTGGCCAAACTGTGAGCATGAAGATTATGGGTTCTGGGAATCTTGGTAATCTGAAATTCAGTGAAGGACTGTAGTAGTTCAGCAGCAGCAGATCTATAAGATCTCAGTCTTTTGTCATTAGTAACGAAATTTCCCTTTACTTGTTGGATAATCAAGTCTGAGTCTCCCATAATGGAAATTTTTATGGCTTGTAAGGATTTTACTAGCTTAAGGCCTAGCAAGATCTTCATATTTTGCCATGTTATTAGTACACTTGAAATTCAGTCTATAGGCTCGGCCTTTTGCATGACTGTCTTGTTTATTATGTATCCAAACTCCAGCTCCTGCCCCTAATTTGTTGACTGACCCATCAAATTCAAGGAACCATAGGATCTCTTGTCCTAAGGGAGACTTAATGACCTCTTTGTGAGCTGGCAATGCAAGTTGAAGTTCTGATTTTTCATTTAGTTTGTCTTTTAAGACAGTTTTATCACTTGATTGAATCAATGTGACTTCTAGAGCAGCAGCTTGGCTTAATGATGGTTGAACCATTGTTTCTTGGATAGCAGTTTGTTCATTAGTGTCCTCCTCTTGTATGAGTGTCTTGGTTTCAACATCATTATTTGAGAGACCTGTATTATCATTGAAGAGAATGTATGAGTCTATGTCTGAATGGACAGCATATATGGGAAAGTTTTGAGGCTTTTCTTCACTACTGACCATGTATTTCATTAATGTTTCTCTGTACAATCTCTTTGGTTGCCCAAAGACAGATATAGTGGCATATGACATGTCCAGCTGCAGGGAACCTTGAAGTTTAGCCCCCCATGATCTTGATAAAAGCATCCCATACTTGGGTGGGATGTCAGCAACTACAACATCCATTAGAATAGTTTTATTTGGGTATTGAACAAGGGACACACATAGATCTTTTATGAGACCTAAGCACTTAACTTGGCTGGAGTCAAATGAGAATAGGTCCTTATATGGTCTTGTAATATCCAGATTTAGTCTTTCCATGACTGATTTGGGCATCAGGTTGTGAGAGGCACCCGAGTCAAACATTGCATTGTGTAATATCTTGTCGTGAATATGCAGGCTAACATAGAAAGGTAAAATGCCTGCAACTGCTGTCTTTCCATCCACCTCTGGGCCGAAAAGTAGCTCTGGGGTATCATCCAACACATTAACATCATCTTTGTTGCTAGTAAGCTGAAGAGATTTCCTGATTTGTTGTTTGTAGATGCTGTGTTTGGCCAATTCCGAGAGAGGAATTGCTATCTTTAGTTTCCCAATTTCAGCCTCTAAGTCGAAAGGTTTATCAGATTGAGTCTTTGTGTTGTGGATGACAGTCTTTTCCTTGTTGACTAGGTCTTCTTCTTGATTGGTCTCTTGATCTTGAGCTTGAGACCTGTCCTTGTTACTTATCTCTTGGGGAATAATACTTGGATTAGGCTGTAAGGATGATGTAACCATGGGGTGCTGTTTTGAAGAAGCTGGTTCAGTGATTTCTTCAATGGTTACTTCTTTTGAAAGTGAATCTGTTGGGTTATTTGGCTCTGTAACTATGGCTCTTTTGGGCTGCTGATTATCTTTTGTCTTTTCAGGCTGTGTTACCTTTACAGTTCTGCTCCTTAGCTTGTATTGCTTATGGACTTCATAAACAGCTGTGTCATATCCTTGTTTGAAGTCAAATGACTCACCTGATTTGGTTGGGAACAGCTTGATTACATCATCCTCATGGTCTTCTTGTGTCAAAAAGACTTGACTTTCACCATCTAGACCCATTAAATTAATCTGAGAATCTTCATTGGGTTCACTTGATGTGGAAGTTTCAGCATAGTTTTCTTGGAAAGTGGGTCTTATGTCTTGGTCAGCACTGGCCTTGCCAACGTTTGGGTTTTGAGTTCGCCTAAAATTTTGATTCCTAGGAGGGTTGTTTTGTGGTGCTTCCCATGATGACTTTCTCTCCACAGATTCCACTCTATCACCCAATCTCTTCATACCAGTGAGTATTGCATCCAATTTTTTATCAAAAGCTGAGGGTTCTTCTTTGAAGGTGGTTCTCTTTTCCAATCTTGCCCTGTTTCTTTTGGCTATTAGGTTAGCCTCCACTGTGATAGCAACCTTCTGGGCATCCTCAAGGGTTTCAGGGGCTCTTTCCTTCAACTGATATGCCATATCAGGGTCAAAACCATCAGGAAATTTGTACAAGGCTAAATCAGGAGGGGGTCTTAAATTCTGTGGTATTGCATTATACACATTGTTGAATCTTGCACAATACTCCAAGGCAGTCTCTTGAGGGCCTCTTTTGATTGTATCATATTCACCAAGTATGTGCAAGGGATCTTTCTTCTTCTCCCATCTGTTAGTAAAGGCTTGATAAAGCTCATCAGGAGTTGTGATGGTATTTACAGTCAGGGATCTGAACCAAGTTCTTACATCCCCAGTCAAACTTTGAACAAAAATCCTCATTCTCACACTGTCATCATCGATTTCATAGTTCTCAAAATGGTCTTGCATTCTTTTGGCGTGCTGAATAGCTGTGAAAGGGCCAGTGGAGTCAAAATATGAGATCTTGGATTGATAGTGTTGGGGTAAAGCTGGAGCATTAGCAGGTAACTGCAAGGGTGCATACCTATTGGCCATATTTGCAGGGTTTATGGGATTGATAGGGACAAATGGGATAACAGGGACGATTGGTACAACAGGGGTAGTGGGAAAGGTGGACACTAGAGTATTGGTCAAGGGAATATGTGCAGTGGCAGTGGATGAAGGTGTGAAAGGAGGGGTTTGAGATGTAGATGGTGAACTGGGGGAGACAGGGGTAGACCTAAATAGAACCTTGATTGGGGTTGGAACTGTTTCAGGGTGAGCTGTCTCAGGAGTCAAATCAGTAGGATTTTCCTCCCTTTGCTGCTTCCTAATGGTTTTAGGGATTATATTAGGATTTTCAAAAACAGCTGGTGGATTTGGGTCAGGATTTGACCTAGTGTGTCTAGTTTCCCTTTTAGGAGCCAGCTTCTGAATTTGTTTTTGGTATTTTCTAAGATATTTTTAGGATTGTTTAAGGAACTGATTAAGCTTTTTTAGAACCACTGTCTATGGATAGACAACAGTTTGAAAAGTATGCTTTTCCCCAGTGGAGTCGCCAATTATGTTGACACCCAGGTTGTTCCCTATGACTCCCAAGGGAATACGGCCGGGGTAACCACTAACCAATCTTTGGATTACAGTTTCTAGCCAAACTGTAATCAGAGAGGGCTCTCTCTTTATGATTTGTCTCTGTTCTGATAGTATTTTAGGCTAGCTATGATGTTCAGATTTTGGTTTTATGTTTTGGTTGAGGGATGTCTTCTGCATCTAAGGTGTAAGTTTTCAGGCAGTATTAGTTCATTGGGCAATGGAGTCTGTGGCTACAGGTTATCTGAAATATTGAGTTGAGTTGCTGAAACTACAAGGCCATTTAAATATATCATGGAACAAATCTGAAATTGTGATTATGAGGTGTGTTCAACCAGTGAAAGGCAATTAAGAATCTTCCACTAAGCTGGGTGTGAGAAAGAGATATGTTGCACTGGAGCAAACTTGAATTCCTGAACAACAATCACTGTGAAAGTATATAGTTTGAAAGTGCAGCAATTTAAGAATTGCAACTTTATAACTGTAACTGAAGAAAACATTTATAATAGCGTGGATTGAGTTTAGGGTAATCTATGATTAAATCCTAGAACTATTCTTTTTCCTTGCCATTTACTGTAAAACACAGAATATGAATGAGCTATGAGAAGATGAAAAAACACATAACGAAGAGTTTAAAGAGAACTTATTGATTCATGAAACACGCAGGAATCCTGTAACATTAAGCAAAACACCACAATCGACTCAGATAACGCAGAGCTTTGGAAATTCCATCAGCTTTTGTATTAATAGTCTGGAAATCCACAGCATAAGAAACTCTTGAAGAGAAATCAACAACAACCCCTGCAAGCTTATGCGAGGGGGAAATATATACAAACGGTCATACAAAATATCTAAGCCGTTGAGTTATCTGAGAAATAAATGTTTTCACCAACTTGTACAGAACAGCAGATAAGAAGTTATTGCTGCTTTTAATACAACATAAATGCTCTTTATGTCTGTCAGGAGATATTTTGACCTTTGGAGGCCACTGAGTCGGTCTGAACGTCCTGCTTTGATTCTGGCAAATGCGCTTTTATGGCTGTCGTGCTGTAACTTTCGGCCCTGCTACTTGTTAGCTGTCAATTGTGCTTTGTTGGCCGAATAGTTCTGCTGAGTTGGCTCAGTCTTTCCCTTTTCATGCATGCTGATCTTTCCAAGTTTTCCTGTGCATGATCACTTGTAAATTTGAATAACAAATAACAAAACTTGATTTACAGGCTCTGGCTTATAATATCAGTTGTATCATTTTGGTCCAGTATTCCTGTGTGGGCAATTGGTGTCTCAGAATTGCCTCTAGTGTCTCATCTGCCTCTGTGTATTTATAGAAATTGGGAGGCACTTCAAACAGATGTTTGATTTCATTCATTATAAAGAATAAATTCTCTACCTTGTTGTAGAGAGTTTGTCCTGTAACTGGCCCTGTTTCCTCTGAGGTGTTGGCCTTCTCTGTGATCTGATTTGTGGCAAAGGTGTTCACCCTCTTGGCATAGCTTTCATGGGAAAGTAGTTTTCCTGTGCTATTCAGTAAGCTTGGAAGACCTCTGTTTTGTAATGCCACAAACTTTTCCATGAATCTATTGACCTCGGTCTGCATGTCCTGGGTCCTTCTTTCTAATGTTTGCACCAGGTTTCTCAGTGTTAGGACCCTCTTTATTAGCTGGATGGTCTCAGTTCTGTTGGAGATTCCCATAGTTGCTAACTGAGCACTTGTTCTATTATTAAGCACATTGATCATCCTGTTGGCAACTTCAGGCATATTGCCTAGAGAGGCCCTTGATCTCTGGATTTCTCTATGTGCTTTTCCTGTGAGCTCTATTTGCTCATGAATTGTCTCAATGTATTGCCATTGGTCAGTGATGGATTGGCCAATGTTAGCCCATAGCACAGTCTTGAGCTCAGCTGTCACTTTATCCAATGTGAGCTCCTTCTCCAGCTCCTTTATCCTGTCCTTAAGGGCCTTTATTTCCCTGCCCTTTTCTGCTACAGTCTGCTTGGATTTGTCATATCTTTCATTCAACTTGACCAAACTTTCCCTGGACTCTTTTAACTCTGACATTTGGGCTTCCAAGGCTTGGATTTCACTCTTGAGCTTCTGCATATCTAGGCTTGGAGCCTGCTCTGTTGTCGGTGTTGGTGCTGAGGTAGAAGGTGCTGCCTGTTTTGTTTGTTGTATGGGAGGGGCAGTAGCTTGAGGAGGCTCCTCAAGATTAATTATTTCTGGAGGAGGCTGAGATGTTTGACCTCCTTCCCTTTGCTCTAAAGCTGCCTGCAATGCTGTCTGTGCAGCCTCTGATTCTCCCAGCTTCTCTTGTGTTTGGATGAGCTGTTTGTATAAAGATACCAGCAAGGCTGCAGCATATTGATCATGTCTTTGTTGGGCAACTTCATCTGTTTGAGGGTGAATTGTTGCTGGGATTTTGATCTTTCTCCTCAAAGCTGCCATGTCTGCATCCCTTAATTTCAATATTTCTTGTATGCCCTTGATGTCCTTGGGGTCATGCCCAATCTCTATGATTATATCTTCTAAGGACCTGATTCTATTGTCCTTTGCTTGAGAGGATGCTCTCTCCAACTCAAGTTGGGCAACTGTATTATTAAGGCTATTCTCTAGCCTATAATTATCCAATGTCTTGTCTGCCAAGGAGGCATACACCATCTCACCCGTTTGCTTATGTAATTCGATTTTGTCCATTGGGTGGATGTCCTTGGCAAGGACCTCAAGATTGGTCCTCAAGTAGTCTGAAGGCGACTGTGGTTGCAATGTAGTTGGCATGAAGTGACTCATGATCATTTTGCCTTCACTAACATCATACGCAGACATCAGTCTTTGCTGGTTAGTGGGAGCCATTTTCAACAAATGATTGTATAGTTGTATCTTTATTGGCTCATTCCTCCTCTTTATGTCAATGAACTGCTGTTTGATGCTCAGTTCACCTTCTCTCTGCTGGCTTGAGGAGCTGACTTCTCCTCCCACTGTTCTGTCCTGTTCCTGTTGAAAGGAACTTGCGGATGCTTCCCTGCTAGGTGGGCCCATGCCCAAAGACTGTCCCATTGGCATTTCCTCCTCTGAGAAAGGATTCATTCTTTGTCTTTTCTCCCCATAAGTTGTCGATGTTGTAAGGGGAGTCTCTCTGTCCCTTTTTCTGCTTGTATCCTCCTTTTGTGGAGTTTGGTGGATTGATGCTTCAGCTGATGTTTCTTGCCTTGGAGGCACAGTTTGTTGTGGCTGTTGCTCAGTGGATTTTGGGGCTTCCATTTTTTGCTCTTGCTGCACAGGCTGCTCCTGTCTTTGTTCTTCTTTCTGTTGGTGTTGTGGTTGTTGATGCACTTCCTGCTGCAGCACTTCTTCTTGCTGTTCCACCTCTTTTTCTTTTTGCTCTTCAGTCATGGGAGGCGGCGGTTCCTGTTCTACTTGATTCTTTTTGCCTTTGCTGGATGTCTGTTGAGTGTCCATGGCAGCTTGCTGATGTGTTGTTGAAGATGAGGCAGCTGCTCCAAGTTGCCTTTGATATGAGAATGAAACCTGTCCACAAGTTTCCAAGTCAGCCTCTTTTTGAATATTCCTAGTCTCTCTTTCTAGCATCTGCTCTCTAGTAATTGCCTCTTCTAGAGTGCCCTCTTTCCAGCTCAAGGAATTGGCATACTGCTCAATATGAGGCAGCCTTACATGTGCATAATTACCCAATTTGTATCTTATCCTCCTGAGGGAAATAAAATGATTACGGTCATAAGGTGTCCATTTGAAACTGGTTTGTAATTTGAGGCCCTCTAGGATCATATCTGCCTCCTTCCATCCCTCCTCTCTTTTGTTGTATAGAAAAGGACCTAGCTGGTTCCTTACCTTCAGCTGCACCTTCTTGTTTTTACTTTGGAAATGGATGTAGTCAGCATTTCCAAACTGCCTGAAGTATTCTAAGGCAAAAAGTCTCATAGGGACATATCTTGGCAGCCTATAAGGGTTCAACTCACAGCCATATATTCTGATTACTGTGTGGTGTTGGTCAAAATACCAATCACCAATGCTGTAGGCCTTGGAGAGATGGAGAATTATTTGCATGTCATCAGTCAACCTTGGAGGAGGAACACCATACAGCAAGGTCATAGCCGGGTGAATGAACAGGTCTATGAATTCACAGTATGTGTATGGTGATTTAGAAGTATTATGAAAAACTGAAGTCCAAAACACAACTGACCTTGGATTCCCTTGGGCATTAAGTTTCTTGAGGGGAATGGGGAAACTGTCTGGTTAATAAAATAAGAACAGATGGTAGATGTAGGAGGTGTATCTGAACACCCTTTCCCTTTGTAGATTCATTAGCTGTTCATGGATCTTTTCTGCAATATATGTGGCATAGTCATAGTGTACAGCTGGAGGCTTTCTAGGAGAAAATATGGACAGCATTGCCATTATAGTGTCATCAACATCTTCAACTCCCCTGTACCCCAGGACATAGCTGATCAAATCCACCAGCATTCTGCCCAAGTCATTCAGGTAAGGATATCCAATAGGAGGAGTTCTTATAGTTTCGAAGCTTGGTTGTATGAATAACTGATTGATTTTGGTGATCTGGGCATTTGACAAATTACTCCCCTTCTTGACCAAGTCGATCATGGAGAGAGGGGCCAATGGTCTTGCAGTGTGAAAATGCAGCATCTCATTTATGGTTTCTGGGGTGATATGGAACAAGATTGAGCCTGTAGGACTGAGAATAGCTCTTTGGCATGGATCATAGCATTCCTGGCATCTACGGATCAAGTCTGGAAGGGCATTGACTTGAGGGAGGTTGTAAATGGGCAAATTTGAGTCCCAAATCCCTAAATATCAGCTCCACCAAGGTGTTGGGCTTTCAATTCATTCAGCATGTGAATATTAAACTTAGAACCCATTGGGAACCAGTCTATCATCTGATAATCTACATCTCCCAGGGCTTTCCATTCTAACTCCCTTTGAGGGGCATTCAGAGGCTGAATATTCAGGGCTATTGGTGTTTCCATGGCTAATAAGGCTTCTGACTTGTATGTAAACTGGTTTGAATGAGCAGAGCAGCACAGAGGGGTCTCTTTGCAATGGAAATGTGAATTGTAAGGAACAGAGGGCGAATTGTGCAAACAGCAATTGAAATACCGTTTAGAGGACTGATGAAACCAGTACCAGGACTGACAAGAGTGTTTCTATGGTGAGTTTATGTAGTTGAGGTTCTAGTTCACGACTGCGCGAACTACCTGTGAATTCAGGTCAATTTTGTCAAATGCAGGCTTTGCAGAAGGTTTATTGCCTCGCCAGTTGGAAATGGGTACAGGTCACTGGATGCTTGATGGTGAATTCAGTGCTTTACACTCTCTTAAACCAGTTTGCTTGTAGAAATATGGATAAAACCAGGTGCAGGGAATGATTTTGAGAAATACCTCGTGAATTGCCGATAACAGTTGCCAATGCAGGTGCGACGGATGCGCCCACGGTTTCTGAGTCGAATTCTGCGGGTTGGCGCTGGTTTGGTCGTGAAATGCATGCAGGAATAACAATAGTTGCTTTGGCAAAAAGTGGGAAAAACACGAATTTTTGGCTAAAATATGGATTTTTGGCATATTGGCACGTTTTTGGGATGACGTCAGCATGACGTCATCGGGTGATGTGGCAAGCTGCGATTGGTCCACGGGGATAATGAGGTGGCAGACATATCAGCGCAGGGGCGGACAAGAGTGCTGACGCGACGGCGGGGTGGCACTGACGTGGGTCTGACGTGGTGATGACGCAGGCATAGCAGAACCGGCGGTAAATCATAAGCGGTAATGGTTTTTTCTCGGACCGCCTTAGATACGGTCGCGGTTTTGTCAGAGGGTAACCCGAGAAATTGTGAGGGCGACGCGTGGCAGAGGCCTGACGTCACCCTCTGACAGTTTCTCGGGTGCTAATTTTCGGACGTCGGGCCCAACCCGATATGCATAATGGCCGTCCGATCAAAGGCGCTTGATCGGACGGTTGACGGATCAGTGAGGTGATCGGGCAATACGGAAGGGGGGCGGGATTTAAAATAATATATCTTTTGGGACTGGTGCTCAGCGGAAACCTTTGGGATGTGGCGGATTTTGATGGTTTTTCAATGTATTTTCAAATAAAAATAATATCGCACCGATACTTTGGATAAAATGGAAAAAGTGGGTTTTTGTGTGCCTTTTGCAAGTGAAGCGGGTTATGGGTAAGAGGGGTTTTTTCATAAGGTTTTTCTTAGCAAATGAAGGTTTTAATGGGGCAAATGGCTTTAAGAGGGGAAAAAGGGGTAAGGCTTAGGGTTCTCAAACTGACCAGCTGTCAATTTGATCCCTGACAGAGAACATATGGCTATAATGCCAAGGGGAGGGATATTTATACAATGCTTGGGGGTTTATACACCATAGTGTTATAATAGTAGGGAAAGGGTGACATAGGGGAATTACATAATAGATGTTAGGGGTTAATATAGATGAAAGGGTGGATGGGGAGTGATATCACTAAGTTTATTTGAAAATCACTTATCGTAGGGAGTAGATCAAAATGAAAAGAATTTTAGACAAGAAATGTGGCTTTTAAAAGACTAAGAACCACCATAAAACCACCAATTCTTCCATGAATCTCAACTGATGAGGGGATGTTAGTAATGAATGGAAAAGGGGAAAATTGGGAAGTTAGACATGCTTCTTTGCTTTGCTGCAACCTGATGGAGAAGAAGAAGACCTTCTCAATCCATTGATTTTCCTTTGTAAATAGGTTAGCACACATTCAATTGTAAGGAATGACATTTCTGCAACCCCTATCTGCCTACCCATCTACTTGCCTAGCATTTTTTGTTTCTTCATGGAGGGTGCACTTGGACTTGCAGACCCTTATTTGCCTTTTCTTTTCTTTGGCTTTTTCCTTTTGATTTTCTATCTAATGCTACCCTTATTGCCTCCAAGGTCCCAGATTAAGCAGTTGGGAACCTTACTTCTCTACCTAAGCTACTTGTCTGCCAAGATTAAACAGTTTGGACAGACTTCTTTCTCTATTCTACAACTGAAAATTTAAAACATGGCATGATCCAGCTTAAGCTGTTGGACCATCCATCAAAATTGAGTACCCATCAAGCTAAATACACACCTTGTCTTCTCTTGGAAATATGGGATCTTTGCATCATCAAAGCAGAGCATATTTGGAACTTTCTTGGCCAATCATGAAATATGAAACCTATTGGTATAGGTAGCTAACAGTAAGGTTGGCTCAATAGCCAAAATAAATTTCCTTATCTTCAAAACATCATATCTCTTTGAATATTTGGAGTTTTGGGGCATGTGATAGCTGATTAGAAAGCTAAAATTATGCCATTTGCGATGGTTCAACTCTCATGATGAAATTCCTTTTCTAAGATAGAGAAAAGTATTATTTCTTGTGACTGATCATTCAATAGTGCACAATCGGAGGCATGGCAGAACGCTTTTGGGCTTCTTCATTGATCGCCTTCTTAATCATGTCATCATCATATCCTTGTTTGCTTCATTTCCTTGATGTCCTTGTCTGTGCTTGTCTTCTTCACTATATTGACATCAATGACAACTATACTAACATTGTTAAGCTTGTGCTTGATGCTTCCATTTCTCACTGTTAAAAAAACACTCCCAGGTAAATACGCTCCACAAAAAATGCCTTCAAAACAACCTTTAACTCCCAGTAAAAACACTTGTTCTTACACCACCGGCTGTGATACCACGTCAAAGATTTACGGCAAAGGATTCTCCCTCTATACTTGAAGAGGAGTCTCTAGGGCAGAGGAGTCTCCCTCTATACTTCAGAGATTTAGGGCAAAGGAGTCTCCCTCTATACTTGCAGAGGAGTCTCTAGGGCATATGAGTCTCCCTCTATACTTCAGTTGAGGAGATCAAATAGCAACTCAAATGGTGCTAAAAACACAGAAATTTAAGAACAACAAAATAAAACTTCGGATTATAATTCTAATACATGAAAAACATTCATATGGAGATTGCTTCTCCTTCACCAGGTAAAACAATGATTCTTGCTAAGATTTACATTCACCCAAGTTGAGGAGTAACTCTTTATAAAAAGGAGTAACTATTTGTTTTCAAGCATCCACCACAATTTGCTCCACGACTTTCTCTCCTGACCCGTCAGAGTTACACTCTCAACTAAACTAAAAATATTTTTATATGTATTGCCCATACCTTTTTACCAACCCTTTATTAAATCCACATTCTTTCTTAAATACTTGATATGTGTTGTGGAATGGAAAATTTGTACTCCTATTGAGAAATTTATTTAATTTTTCATTCAACCTGCAAACAAAAATCTGCAAACAAAATCTACTTGGCAAGTATGGTTACTGTCGGTTGAGTAAAAGCGGTGAGATTAATTGAGTTGCCGGTGAGCATTTCCCGACGGCAAGTAAATTGCTCAAGCCTCTCTGCTTTGGTAGATCACGCACATCTTGATTTCTGTCTGGTTAGGGCGTTGGAATAAGGACTGAGTTTGAATGCCAGGTTGATTACGTATTGCACCGTGTGTATGGTGATAAATACAGATTAATGTTTTATTAAATGTTGATTGGTGCTCTGCTGCCACCATATTTGGAATATACAGAAATCAAGATGTCCTTACAAGTTTTACCCGCAATCACTCATTTGTGTTATTACAGCGTCATAGAAATATTTCAAAGTCTATATTCACCCTGAATACCGTGTGAGTGCTTCGTTACTTCAGCCATCAACATATGGTCTTAAAATTGACATTGAGTTTGTTCCTCTGGGAAACGCTGTGAAAAAGGAATGCTGTTGTTATTGCTTGAATGTGGATGAGATATTTTTTCTATAATTTATTGATTGCGGGGTTGTTATCTTCAGTATTGTTCAAATACATTTATTTGAATGCGAATATATAGCTGCTATTAGCATAACAAAATGGTATTGTTGGTTTTTTTGTTACAAATTTAATAAACTGAGCAGTAAAACTATAATAATGGAGATCTATAACATCCTAAACCACCATACTTTAATACGCAGTAAACAACTGTTTTGATGAAAGACGGGCATAAAATCAACATATAAGGAATAAACAAAATGTTTTATGCTAAATTAGCTCTTCTCATATTTGTTAATTATAATAACTCCTCATATTTTAAGACATGTGAAGGAAAATAATCACAGTATCTCACCTTCTCTTAAATACGCATAATTCCACCATTTTAGAAAAGCTAAAGAAAGTTTCCTAAATTAAGAAACGAAAGGAGTTCTAGAATGCACTCGATATCATTGAAAGTAATATCTGACTCTGATTGCCAAATACAATTTAAGGAAAGATGTCGAGATCTGATTGATAGAAGGTTTAGAACTATGTGCCTACTCCTCTGATTGATACAGGAAAGAAACGTTTACGAGAAATTCCAGGTCAAAGTTTGTGATCAATTGGTCCCGTGACTAACTTGGTGCGTCGTGGCCTTGAACTGTTATGGAATCTAGGAATGCCCTTGCTTTGTACTCCTTGGAAGCCAGCAGATTCATAAACTCGGCGAAGTTTGTATCTCTGTACAGTGCTGGGCGGTGTTCATCAATGAGTTCGGGCGCGGGACCAATTTTTGCTTCGAAAGGCATACTCATCAAAGACGCCACCGAAATACGGGATTTCTCTGAGTTCACCACTGCTCGATGCACCACGCTCTTGTATCTTCCATTGCTCAGAATCTGAATGTATCATGCAATAATATATTGTATCAGATAAAGTAATCGGTGTACTAAGCAATGGAGAAACATAATTAGTGAGTATTAATAAGTACCTCTATGTGATCACCGATGTTTACCATGAAGGAGTTGGGCAACGGTCGTACTGCCTTCCATTGGCCATCGTGCAGCAACTGAAAACCTCCAACAGAATCCTGGGAAAGAATGGTAATGCAGCCATAATCTGAATGTGGTGGTATGCCTAAGGTAAGCTCTGGTTCTGGACAAGCAGGATAGTAATTCAGAACCATAAGTTGGCTGCCCTCGTCACGAAAACCATTTTCTACAATATATTTGTCGTGGGACAATCCTAGGCTCTCCACTATTGCGCTCATTATCCTCGCACTCAACAACCTCACCTTTTGGCTGTATGCTGACATCACGCTCCTGTAGGTTTATTATACTCATCAGAATCACTACATAGTATCAACTTCATTTATTCATTAAATAATCTGATCAATTTTCATAGAGGCTTACCGATAATCAGAAGGATTTGAAGGCCAGAGTGGAAGCATTTTGTCGAGGGGATGGCAATAGTGCTTCAGAAAATCTCTCCAGCAGAACACTCGATCTTTCAGATGATTGAAACTGGTGCCGTATCTCACTGCCTTCATCATGTCTTCGGAAATAAATTTGTTCATTTCTTCCACGGGCAGCTCGAAGAACTCAGACGCTACTCTCATCATTTCGCTTATCAAGGATTCCTCCACACCGTGGTTAGTCACCTGCAAATTAATTCTAAGCAATTAACTCTTCCTGTCACAAGTTCATTCTACCAGGCTTCAAATGATTTATGCGAGTAACAAAATAAATATACCTGAAAAATCCCGGTCTCTTGGCAGGCGCGGCCAATGGCAGAGACAACTTGGAGACGATCAGGGCCTTCCAAGATCGAAAGGTCAATAACAGGGAGATCATATTGTTGTGCAGTGCTTGCGACTGTATCGTCATTTGGACGCTTGGCCTCGGGCAAAATAAACCTGCTGGGAAGTTTCTTCACGCCCACTTCACGCAGGTATTTCACCGTCTCGATGCTCAAACTGGACCCTTTATTTACCTCTTCATCGCCATTCTGCCTCCTGCTCGAATAAGAGGGAAAGGCGGCCATTGAAAGTTAACAACACTGGATAATTAAAATTGAAAGCACAGAAATGTTGAAGCAGGCAGACGTAAGTTGGGGGAAGAGGGACCAATTAGTCCGCGCAGCCGGCTGTGTTTGAAGGAATGGGTTTAGTTTCTCTGCCCCGCAACTATTTATTAACCGATCTAGAAACGCATTTACGTCTTCCACCAGGAGAACCAAATTACCAAAGTGGGTCTTCGATTCTCCGTAAGAGTGGAGATGTTGGAGTTGACCTTGATTCCCCTCGTTTCGTAAGGAGCATCACACGGGTCAGCCAGATCGGCAATCCACATAAAAACCATGGATTGGATGCTTGAGTTGACCCTATAGTGTCGTTTTTTGATCTCAGAATCGTGATGCTGGAGTTGACCTTATGGCTGCCGATGGTTTTTAATGTATACTTCCCATGATATCATCTATTGGTGTTATTGTTAGTCGGCTATTGGTGTTATTGTTATTGGTGCTTTAGGAATAACAACACGCGGCCGCTTAACTCTCGCCAACGAGGATTGACATTAGCCGCTGCACCCCTCAAACACGCAAGAACGGAGAAGTTACATATGCGAAATAAAAACTTGGAGGGTTACAGATACCCACGAAGTGGTATATTTTTCAAAACATCACTTTTTTAATTATACTGGGAGATGAATGGAAGAGCATATGTTTCATAAGAAGCATTGTGGGAGAATGCAAGTGCATATGTTTCGTAAGAAATATTATAATTTTTAATTGCACTAGGAGATGAATGGAAGTGTATATGTTTCAAAAGAAATGCGATCATTCTTAGTTAGACTCGGTTTCATACTTATTTTTAATTTATAGATTTGATGATTGAATCCCTGCATGGAAAAGCCATTGCAACCAAGGTTCATCATTTTGAACGGGTTCGTTGCCCTGATGATGAAGCACACTGGTTGGTTCGAAACGCGTCGATAAATGGTATTTCATGTGATTTTCGCTGAAAAATCTCTCACAAACTTGATATGGATCACAGAAGCCTAAACTCTATAATTGAATCCCTACACGGAAAAGTCATTGCAACCAAGGTTCATCATTTTGAACGGGCTCGTTGTCCTGACGATGAACCACACTGGTTGGTTCGAAACGCGTCGACAAATGGTATTTCATGTGATTTTCGCCGAAAATCTCTCACAAACTTGATATGGATCACAAAAGCCTAAACTCTATAATTGAATCCCTGCACGGAAAAGCCATTGCAACCAAGGTTCATCATTTTGAACGGGCTCATTGTCGTGACGATGAACCACACTAGTTGGTTCGAAACGCGTCGACAAATGGTATTTCATGTGATTTGCGCCGAAAAATCTCTCACAAACTTGATATGGATCACAAAAGCCTAAACTCTATAATTGAATCCCTACGGAAAAGCCATTGCAACCAAGGTTCATCATTTTGAACGGGCTCGTTGTCCTGACGATGAACCACACAGGCTGCTTCGAAACGCGTCGAAAAATGGTATTTCATGTGATTTTCGCCGAAAAATCTCTCACAAAGATTGAAATTTTACTTATTTATTTTTTTTTATGGTTTTTTTGGCATAAATAAACGACTTTTATTAATTTATAAATAGATTACGTTGATTTAGTAATTTTAAAAAAAATGTTGTATTTTTATTATGATCGGATTTGTTGGCTAGAAAAATCAAGTAAAATGTTCACCATAACAATAAAACAAAATTATGAGTCTATATATTAAAACTCTATTAAGTCCAAAACTAAACAAAATACAAAAAATAATGAGTCATTTTCATCATTCCTAAACATTGTTTGGTTTTGGGGCAGCAGTCGTACCTTCACTTTGCGATGGAAAGCATCGTGCACATAAGATTCCATATGCACCATATGTCCCTTAAAGCTATTGATGATGTCTTGAAGGCATTTCTGGCATCGGTGGAGGTGCCCCTGGTGGTCCATGATATGCCACTTGTTAGTTAGACGTCATTGATGAAACTAATCACCTCGTTGTGGTATTTGTACTGTTGCTAAGTTTTTTGATCAATGCCTTCCTTGATAACCCCAATTTGACCCTCAAGCGAGTCAAAAGGTGGTGGTAGATCGACATGCCGAGGAGAGTCTCCAAATGGATGGCCAATGTTCGCTGCATCAGCTCGATGGTCTGCAGCGGGGGATTACCATGGCCACACTGCGGTGGCCACTTTGGTGCAACATCACAATGACAACCCTGACACTGAACACTTCAACCACCCAACGACCAAAACCTACAAGCCTGACCACTTCCTGAAAAACCAGAGGATTGGCTGATCCACGTGAATATTGGTGGCCACCCTCCTATTCCACATGGACCACGAACACCGTCTCTTTCATTTTTCTCAGTTTCCTTAATTGTAGCACAGTTTAATATTTTTGGCAGTTTTTCAAGTCTTCAACTTTTGAAGCCGTTTTAAGGCCCTAAATGACATTTTTAGGGAAAACAGAGAGTCCTAAGTAATCCCAAACAAGATTGACCATTTCTTTTCACCCTCCTCTTTGCGATATTCGAAACGAGGTGTTATGATATCCAAATGGAGATCATATGCAAAAGTTACGACTCCAGGAAATTGATCTACAAATTTACCCAAACACAACCCACAATTTGGCGCTTCAACTCCTGTTTTTGGTTGTTTATGGTTTTCCATTGTTTATCAATAATAAATAGGCCTTGGAGCTTCATTGTAACACAATTTAGAGGCATGTAGTCACCACATCTCTTCTCAAAGATAAGCTATCATCACCCGATGTAGTTTATTTCCATTCTATTTGTAAGCATATTTCAGTATTATCATACTAATGAGATGAAGTGTTATTTTTGCTACATCTCTATATTTATGGTTATATCTGTAATTTGTTGCATTCCAGTTTAAGTTTTGATTAGCGGTATTAGAGCGGTCCACTATTTCTCTAGCTTTCTTTACATGTCCCCAACAAGGTCAACGTATAAGGAGTTAGGGCTCGATCTAGTTGAACCTTTGCAAGACCCACCTCACAAACCCCGACGACCTCCTATGGCAGATGAAAAGAAAGACGAGGGGGTAGGAGATCCTATCAAAATTTTGCTCGAGGAAACCCTCGAGTGAAAGAGGAACGCGATGATGGATAACTTTGCCAAGAACCTTCAAGGACTACCCAAAGGCAATGCATCTTCATCCAACAACCACCCTAGAGGTACCACTCCCTTTAAGGTACAAGCTAACTTTGACATTCCCATATTTGAGGGCCAGATAGATGCAGAGGCCGTGGATAAATTATTGAATCTATTAGAAGGATATTTTTCAGTTCATGACTTTTCGAATCGAGAAAATTTTACTTTTGCACTTCTCAAAGCCACCCCACACGTCAGGGACTCCTGGGAAACCTACTGTGAACAAAAGGATGAGAGAAAATCCTCAGTGTTTTCTGCCGCGCCCACTTGGGATTCTTTCTGAGACGCCATCAAGGAACAATATTACCTTGTTGGGAGCTATGAAGATAAATACATAAAGTGGACCATGCTACAACAGGGAAGGGACCAAGATGTGTCGGATTTCACAAACGTTCTCCATACCCTCCACACAAAGTTGGGTATCAAGGATTCTAAGCGGAATTTGGTACTCAAGCATCGCAGATATCTACACAAGTACATCCAGGATGAGATGGAGTTTTTGGACTTCTCCTTGCTCAGCATGGCATACCGATACACTGTCAAGATTAAGAAGAAGTTAAACAGAAGAAGCAAGAATTTGGATTTGGAAATCCGAAGTAAGAAATAAGTGCCCCAAACCAATGAGCAAAGGCTAAATCCAAGGCGTGGTGACCCAAGACAAACCATTGAAGCTGCAAGAAAAGAACAACACCACGAAGATAAAGAAGGACACGGGAAAATTGTGTGAGTGGCATAAGAGAGCCACTCACAACTCAAGTGAGTGCCAGGCCAAGCAGTCACTTGTGTCTGAGCTGAAGGCTTCTGATTCAAACGCATGTTTCGACTGTGAGTCAGAACCTGATAAGGGGAATGACAAAGGGAAGCAGATCATTGACGCAAAGCCTAGTGACATCGTGGCGACCAACAAGATCCAGAAGAATGAGCCTGAAGATCCAGTTGAGTGGGAACACCTCTTCCACTCATAGAGGTGGGTGAAGGGTTCTCTGTTGTAGTTCATTGTCGCCAGTGGGAGGCAAAAGAACCTTATTTCAAAATAGGTGATGAAGTGGCTAGGACTAGCGATGACAGAACAACAACAAATGTATAACATCGGGTGGCTTCACCAACGATGAGATCTCTACGTTAGTTAGCAATGTCGCTTACCTTACAACATCAAGCCCTTAACGGATGAGGTATTGTGTGATGTTTCTGCTCTTGAAGTTTGTGATGTATTATTAGGACGACCATACTTGTGGAAGTGACATGTTGTATATGAATCTAGACCTCGCTATTGATTATTACTTTAGGAAATAAGTGGTATAGGATATCAGAGGTAGACCTGCCTACAAAGCAATGCAGTAAGATCATTTCCCATACTAGTAAATTTGTTTTCCTTATGATTTTCCCTCAAGGCAAGAATAAGGTTGTGGGCATGACTTCGAGATAGGGATCCTCCGGATAGCAGCAACATATGGACAAGGTCGTGGAGGTGTACAATGAAATTTTGACCTCACCTATAGGGGTACCTCCATATTGTCAAGTCAAGCCATCCATTGATCTGACCCTCGGCATGCCACTACCCAATGGACCAATCCATCGACGCTTTGTTCTGGAGAACGATGAGATCAAGAGGAAGATTCAAGAGTTATTATAGAAAGGGCACATCACACCAAGCTCATCACCCTATGGGAGTCCAATTTTATTGGTACAGAAGAAAGACGGGACTTGGAGACACTGTATTGAATATCGGGTGTTGAACAAGATCACTTCTCAGAAATGTACCCAATCCACAGATTGATAACCTTTTCGACTAAGTCAAGGGGGCCAAATACTTCAGCAATATTGACTTGAAGTCTGGTTATCACCAGGTGCCTATGGAACCCTTCAATGTGCAGAAGACTGCCTTCAAATCCAAGGAGGGACTTTTTGAATAGTTGGTCATGCCTTTCGAGTTGATGAATACCCCCACAACCTTCATGATATTGATGGATGACATCTTACAGCCCTTCACCAATGCATTCATGGTGGTGTATTTAAATGACATCTTGATCTTTAGCCAGAGATGGGAAGAGCACCTCCACCATATTTGATCAGACCTTCCAACCCTGTGACAACACAAGTTGTGTGCCAATTTGGAGAAATGCACTTTTGGCATGACCCAAGTTCAATATCTAGGGTATATCATTGATGAGGAGGGTGTGCATGTGGGCATAGCCAATCTACAAGTCATTTAGGATTGGCCAGCCCCAACCACTCTGATAGAGCTTCACAAATTTCTAGGTCTTGTCAATTTCTACTATAGGTTCGGTTGGGTTTCTATCATATCACTTGGCCTTTAAGTCAAGTCACCAAGAACAGAGTGAAATCAAAGTTCTTTTGGTCCGAAAGCCAACAAAATTCATTTGTCGATTTGAATCATCACATCTGCTCTACACTAGTGCTCACATTACAAGACCTACAACAACCATTTGAAATTGAGACAGATGCCTCCAACTATGATATTGGTGCATTTATTACTCAGAAGGGGCATCCAGTGGCTTATCACAGTGAGACAAACACAATCCGAAAGTATCCCACTTATAACAAAAAAATGTATTCCATTGTGCAGGCCTACCATCAATTGAAGAAATATATTATGGGGAAGGAAATGGTCATCCACACAGACCACTGACCCTTGCAGTTCATACAGACACAAGGGAAGTTACTGAATGAATGCCATAAAAAATAGTCCACCTACCTACAACAATTGCATTTGAACATTAATTATAAGAATGGCAACACCAATAATGTTGCAGACTACCTCAGCCGACCACCAGTTGTGGCGCTAATCAATATGCTCGACTCCTTTTGGCATGAGACTTTGATGTGGCCGCATCTTTACCAGAGTGATCCAGAATTCATTAGCACATACCAGACACTCCTGGAAGGGAAGCAAGTTCCAAATTTTCACTTTCAGGATGCACTATTGTGCCACTTGGTGTTATAGACATATTTGGGCACTTCAACCACAATCTTATATGTCAATAAACTAGGGCTCTTTAACCACTAAAAGTGTTGTTTCATACCCTAAAAGAACATGGTCATCTGATTACATCATTCCCCAAAAGTTCCACGTGAAAAACCATCCAGAAATGGCCTAAACTGAACCATACTGACTACTACACTGGCTAGGTGTGATCCACACTGAGTGATACACTGCTCAGGTGCAACGCATATTGTTTGGGCCTTCTATAGGGTACGATGAGCGAGGATGGACAAATGTCAGGGACATTTTGCTAAGTGGGTTCTCATAGAATCTTCTAGAAAGTTCCCCTCTTACACTTGCCTCTCTGCATTCGCCCCAAAGATGAGTAAGAGATCTAAACTTCAGTTATCTCCCCTCTCATGGAACCATATGTAACAAGTGGAATGACACTAATCAAAGCCCAGAGATGACTCAAACCCTTGCACACATATATAAATGGATCCCCCATCTAAGAGATCTAGAGGCTGGAGTATTTTGAATTGCAAGTAAGTGTTGATAGTTTGAGGAAAGAGCATTGTATTTTTGGTGTGATCCTGCTATTTCATGAGATGAAGAGGGCTTGATGTTGGGAGGATGATGCTAGATCAGACAACTGGGTTGTAATTCTCCCTTCTATATAATAAAGTTCTTCGAGTTTTCTTCCATATAACTGTGCAATTGTGAATGTTATTATTTGTGAATGTCATTGTATGTTCATTATATTTCTGATTTCATAATGGTTATGATATAATAGATCAAGATGCTTTGACAGTTCTTTGTTACTGTGTTTCTACAAGTACTCTCCAAGTGGGATAAGTACGAAGAGGAGTTGCAAGCTCTGTTAAAGGGGAGAGAGATCAAGCAAGGAGTTAAGCAGAAGATCCAGGTTGGTTCCTTTTGTCTTTCTATTATCTATTATACATAGAAGAAACCACGAATTGATTTAAAGTGTTGTTTCTAGTGTAGCTGCCAAACCTAGAGGGCTAGTTGCGTGAAAAGACATTAGCTTTCCCAGAAACAAAATGGCGACTCCACTGGGGATCAAATAGATGTTTTTTTGTTGTTATTTTTTTTTTGTAAACTAGAGACGGAGCTTGAAGTCATCTAGATAGCCTTTGAACTACTCTTGCTTTGCAATTGCATAGTACATGAATGCTGCTTCAGTCAATCTCTGGTTTAGTTTATGAAGTAAAAATTTGACTTACAAGCACTCTAGATGCCCTTTTGGTAGCTCAGTAAGCTCTCAAGATCATTCCTCTATACTTTGCTCTTTACTGTCCATCATACCTCAGCTTAACTCACTGAAATCAGCTGCAAATTTGAGCCAAAACCCATCTCAGTTACGCTCACTAGCCCATCGCACTGTCTGTCACTGTGAACCAGTATGAATCGCACCTCCTGAGCCTATAAGGTGTGATGCATCATTATTTCTGTGAAGCCTAGGTGCGATGACTGACTGAACCTATTTCCATTCTTGAAATTTGGGGTTTTTGTCCTTGTTTTCAGCTTTGTTTAGTTATTTTGCTGCTTATGAACAGTACCTCATTACTGAAGCCTCCTTGCATTAGATAGATCATCCTCCATTGATTAGGATTAGTAAATGTTTTTATGTATTTTTCCATCATTTACAATCCTTTGTCGAAAAGTTGCTTAAATCGATCTGTCGTTTTGGTACAAAAAGTGTCATAATTGTCGTTTTGTGTCAAAAACAGAAGTGTCGTTGAGTCTTCCTTCCCTGGATAGTCAATTAAACTTTTTGTCAAGTATTTGATTTGAGTTGTTGATATTTGAATTGTCGAAAGCATTTTCTATTCGAAATTGAAAAGTGTCGTTTATTCTTCCTTTCTATTTTGAAAAAGAAATTGTCAAAAATGTCGCTTTGAAAGAAATATTTCAGATCTGTGCTGCATTTAGTTTTCCTTTTTGGGCATTCTTCACATTAAAGAGAATGAAGAAAAATACATGCATTTGCATTTGCATTTAGTTTATGTGCGAAACATGATTTAGGAAAATGCACTAGTGTGTGCTCTTTGCTCTTTATTTGAAAGAATTGTAATCTTCTTTCCCTAGTAGCTAGGATTTTCATTGCTCAAAATAAACAATGATTGTTTATCATTATAGATTGCATTTTTAGGAATTTCCAATCAACATCACGTGGTGAACCATTGAAAGGAAAACTTTAAACAAGATTAACTCTAAAATAAATTTCAATGAACTTAACAACGCTGTGGAACTTAACGCAACACATCTAGAAGTCTAGGCTAGAGACATGTTCTAGCATCGTAAAAACTAGTAACTATCATTTTCATCGAAGGTTGGGTGATTCCTCCTCTTTGATATGACAAGTGCTAGCATGGACTTGTGCTCCCCGTACCATCGATTATATATTGGGAGACCACAATAGGCTTATATCCTTTATCCATAGGAAGCCAAGTCTGCCGCTCGATCGATCGCAATGCACTGAACACAACATTCGGGAAGATTGACTGCTGTACAAAAGTACTTGGTAACTTCTATTTAATTTATCACCAAGGTGTATTTTTCAGTTTTGCGATTGGTTTGGTAATCCCTCTGTCTAGATTTCTAGAGTAGTCACTTTCGTTCCTTTTCGACTCTTTAAAAGAAAAGGTCCATCTAAGCCCTTATTACTTCAGGCTCATTAAAAATCGAAGGGGACTAGAGCCATCTTTAGCTTTTTCTCGACTCTTAAAAACTAAAAAAGCAAACTTGTGTCAAAGCGTCATTAAAATTTATTAATTTGGAATAACATCCCTGTTCCTTTGTTGATCTTAGGTTGAGATAATGGAGTCCACCAATCATGGAATCCATTTTGAGGGGAATGCTAGTCCATTTTCTTCTTGGGGAAATATGGTGCTCCTCATATAGCCACTTTGTCCCTTCCAGGACTCACCATTGGCCTTCCAGTATGGCTGTTCTCGACCTCTGTGGTTCAAAATACCGTGATTCCTCAGCAATCAAATCAGCATCTAGTTGGTACTGAAGTTGACCCTTCACCTTCTTCTTCATTTGTTTCTTCCTCCCCTTCTTCTTCATTTGTTTCTTCCTCCCCTTCTTCCTCTTCGCTTGGTAAAAGTATTGATACTAGTAACCAGGTGGCTAAAAAAAGAAGAAAGGGAAGAAGAAGAAGAAGAAGTCAATTCAGCAAGGGGGAAACCAGGCAACCATTGCTCTGAATGCAACACCTAATGAAAATCCATCCATTAAGCCTCACAAACCTAAATTTCCATGCATAATTTGTACAAGAAACCATTTTCATCGAGATTGTCCTTGCTTTCCTCGGATCTTCAAAGAATGGTCTTCCTGTTCATGCCAGTCCATGTCATCAATCTCTGGAGATCACGTTGGTAACACACCATCAACTAGTGATAGTAAAGTTCATGGATAGAAGGGAAAAGTCAAGCTTCCATGTAGGTTATGTGAAGGTACACTTTTCACCTTTGTCCCTATTTGGATGAAGCCAGAAGAGTGTTGGATAATAGCCCTACTTCACTAGGAGATGAACCGACTGACTTAAATCAACCGTTGGTTGAAACCACTCTCTTTGAAAGTGAATCCTATGAGTCTATGCTCGACCAAAGTCAATAGGCCGAGGTGGCAGTTGACCCGATTTCACCTTCAGCTAATCGTACCTTCCCCAAAGAGAGTGAAAAAGATACCACTCAAGTTCTTTTTGTTTCCTCAGATTCAAATGAGCTTGGGGGAAGTCCACCTGTTCCATCCAAACAGGAGGAAAATCCTCCAGTTCTCGTAACTCAAGGGGTTAATTCTCCCGTTTTTATGGTAGCCCCTCCAAGTAGTCTAGTTACTTCCTTTGATTGAAATCAATTGGCAGGATCCTGCCTTCCTTCTTATGTGCCTTTCTAGATCATAGTACAAGTGTGTAATATGATTGTATTTGGCACTATTATAGATCAAGGTGCAACAGTAAGCATCCTTTCCTCAACTACATAGCAAGCACTCGGTTCACTACTGCTTGTTCCTATCACACAGAATATATTGGGCTTTAACAAAGGAACGAGTCGACTGTTAGGGTTCCTTCCTTAGTTACATATCACTTTGGGAGGAAAAATGGTTTATTTGAATGTGATGGTAGTCCTAGGACCTTTAGATTACAATTTACTTCTTGGGTGTGAATATGTTTATCACATGGGAGCTATTGTTTCAACACTTTTTCGAGTGATTTGTTTCCCGCGTGAAGGAAGAATTGTCACCGTTGACCAGCTTTCATTTACCGGTCCAAATATAACTCCTATTCAACCATCATTCCTAAATGGTCGATTTATACCAATGGTATCATCCCCGCCACGGATTAATTATGTGGCAACCTCTTCCATACCTACATCAACTGACGACCAATTCAGTGATGTTGTACATTACGTACTGGGGGAATTGGAACCGGATCTTTCCTTCACGACCCCTTATGAGTTGTGATCAAGGGTCTCCGAGGATAGTTTGTTGACTTGTGTCAACCTCATTAAAAAATGAAACCAAGGATCTGAGCAGAGTTCCTTGTCTTGTGTCAAGCTCGTTAAAAAATGAAACAAGGACCCCTGGAGCAAAGTTCCAAGTCGAGTCTTTGATTAGATCTCATAAAATTCCAGTCAAGCCTTTCACTTGATCTCATAAAAGAACCTTCATTCCATCCACAGGATAACCATGAGTAGTCTGGTGAATGTAACGAAGCTTAGGGGCCATGCACCCTTGTCTATTCTGAGAACGAACCCAGCTGAAAAGATAGGTTTCCCTGTAGGTTATGTGATTGGTCTGAGACACCATTCACCTTTGTCTGTGCTGCGGATGAAGCCAAGGAAGTGCTTTGTCTACTCTGTGGATGAAACCATCCTACCATATGAATTTCCCTGTAAGTTTAGTGATTGGTCTGACACACTATTCACCTTTGTCTACTGTACACACAAAGCCAAGGAAGTGTTTTGTCTAATCGTTGAAAAAAACCATCCTTCTTAACCACAGTGATTTCCATATGGATGTTGGAGATTCTCCTTTTCATCATGCTGGGGGCATGCAAACCTTTTTCAAATTCATTCTCTAGTTTTTTTAGTTTTTTAGCTTTTTAGCTGTTTAGCGTCTTAGGTTAGGTGATTGGTCCGATCACTGATAGAAAATCGTCCTACCTAACCTCAGTAGTTCCTTAGCTTTTTAGCTTTTCTAGCTTTTTAGTTTTGCCTTTTTAGTTCTCTCATTTCTAGTTCACATAAAAAGAAAAACTAAAAACTAATCATAGTTTCTGCAAGGTTCAAGCTCATTAAAAAATGAACTTGCCTCCAGTGAGCATATGTTGTCGCATGGTTCAAGCTCGTTAAAAAATAAACCTACCACTGAGCATAGTTTTTGCAAGGTTCAAGCTCATTAAAAAATTAACCTACCTCTAGTAAATAACCTTTGTGCTTGCCATACTATCAGCCTTTTGTGCCTTGGTTGTGTACTACCCATCACATCCATCCTTTTGGTCGATCATACACCTCCACTTAGCTTTTTACACTTTTGAGGAACATCTGCGATGAGTGGTCTTGTTAGCCAACATCTTCACGTCACCATGTTTTGAGAAGTTCCAAACTTACCTAGAATCAGCTGCTACCCAAGACACCACTCGTTCCTCAAAAACAAGTCCTATTTAAACCCTTTTCAGACTCGTTAAATATGAAAATATTGTCAAGCGCTTGTCCTTTCGGCTCATTAAAGTGATCGAAAAGTCATCCCTCCTGTATATTTTAATCTTTTTCGGACCTGAGGGATTATCTCATGAAAAAGTTCGAGCGCTTGTCTTTCTCGGCTCGCTAAAGTGATCGAAAAGTCATCCCTTTTGTATTATTTTAATCTTCTTTGGACCTAAGGGATTATGCTATGAAAAAGAACTTCTGGATTTTCCTTCTCATTCCTTTTCAAACTCTCTAAACATGAAAAGACCGAGTTATCCTTGTCGTTAAGCTTATTAAAACAGTAGCGACAAACTCGTCCACCTGAGATGAGATAGAGTCCCCTTTTCATCCCTTTTCGAACTCTCTAAACATGAAAGGGACTGAATTGTCTTTGTCATTAAACTCGTTAAAACAATAGCGACAAACTTGTCCGCCTAGACGAGAACGATTTTCACTGTCGATAGACTCGCTAAAACATAGCGACAGTTTTTCCCGAAGGGAAAATTATAGAACAAGCATATGTTATCCTCCTCAAGCTTGCAAAAAATAAAGATGTACTGGTAAGCAATGACTAAGGAAAAAGGAAGAAAACTTGAAAACATTATGGTAGTTGGTCGCTCTTGAATATGACACTTTCACTCCATCACCATGATTGAGTCGGGTTGGGTTATTCCGTTCACCATTGGTCTTTCACACCATTCGTTTTTGGGTTTAATTCTACCAATCCATCTCAGTGTTGCCAATATGTTCAAGAGAAGTCATTCAGTCGAGAATTCACCATCCAATTAATGTCTCATCCACTGCAATACCTTCAACCTCCATTTTTCATGGCCTCCATTCCTAAACCTTATGTCATCAAACATCTTTCACCAACAGAAAATCATTTGCTCTGTTTCGTGTCGTAGATGTGGGATACATTAAGGCCCTCCTATGATGGGTCACTTCTTTTCAACATCAGCTCATTATCCAAGAAGTTGACTTAGAAACAACCCTTTCCGTACTTTGAAGCTTGCATGCCTCAATGGCAAGTTTCTCACTTTCAGCGACAAGTTGACATCAATGGCTTTCAACCGAAATATTTTACGTGGTGTTTGACATCTGATCATATATTCACACCACGTGAATTGTATAGTAGTACCTTGAGGGTCATTATCATTATCAATGATTCCTCTCCCACCTGTTAACATCTTACATTATTGGCTGGTAATCAGGCGATGTCTTTCCATGTTCGACTTCAGAAAATCTTTTCACATGGATCGACTTGTACATCGGGCGAAGATTGAACGAGTTTGAAGACCCCGGATCTAGTTTCATCCATTGAGCTGCGATATATTCAGGTATCTAAAGACATGAAATGTACACAAAAGCTACACAGATGGTCATCCAAGCCAGGAACGATGACTCTACATATAAAGAATCACCAGTCTGCAACTGCAGACGATTATCTGCTCTATGTTCATGAAATGAATTTATAAAAGCCGAGCATGGGAATGCCCGTCTCAGCTAGATCATGAAAAAATTAGATTATGATGATGTATTGTATTTTATCTTATACAGGTCACCTTCCAGCTTTGAAACCTCAGATCCTCATGTTAAAGCATTTTGCCCGACATCAAATATTTATGACTTTGTGCTTTAGGGGGCAACTGTTATAGACATATTTGGGCACTTCAACCCTAATCTTATATGTCAATAAACTAGGTATCTTTAACCCCTAAAAGTGTTGTTTCATACCCTAAAATAACATGGTCATCTGATTACATCATTCCCCAAAAGTTCCACCTAAAAAGCATCCAAAAATGGCATAAACTGAACCATATTGACTACTACACTGGCCAGGTGTGATGCATAATGAGTGATACATTGCTCAGGTGCAACACATACTCTTTGGGTCTTCTATAGGGTGCAATGAGCGAGGATGGACAAATGTTCGGGATAGTTTGCTAAGTGGATGCTCATAGAATCTTCTAGAAACTTCCCCTCTGACACTTGCCTCTATGCATTCACCCCAAAGATGAGTAACAGATCTAAACTTCAGTTATCTCCCCTCTTGTGGAGCCAAATGTAGCAAGTGGAATGACACTAATCAAACCCCAAAGATGACTCACACCCTTGCGCACATCTATAAATGGATCCCCCATCTAAGATATCCAAAGGTTGGAATATTGTGAATTGCAAGTAAGTGCTGATAGTTTGAGGAAAGAGCATTGTATTGTTGGTGTGATATTGTTTCATGAGGTGAAGAGGGCTTGATGTTGGGAGGATGTTGCTGGATTAGACAACTAGGTTGTAATTCTCCCTTCTATATAATAAAGTTCTTTGAGTTTTCTTCCATATAATTGTGCAATTGTGAATGTTATTATTTTTGAATGCCATTGTATGTTCATTATATTTCTGATTCCGTAATGATTATGATATAATAGATCAAGATGATTTGGCGCTTCTTTGTTACTGTGTTTCTACAGGTACTCTCCAAGCGGGATAAGTATGGAGAGGAGTTGCAAGCTCTGTCAAGGGGGAGAGAGATCAAGTAAGGAGTTAAACAGAAGATCCAGGTTGGTTCCTTTTATCTTTCTCTTATCTATTATACATAGAAGAAATCACGAATTGCTTTAAACTGTTGTCTCTAAGGTAGCTGCCAAACCTAGAGGGCTAGTCGCTCGAAAAGACACTAGTTTTCCTAGAAACACCTGGCACACATCTATCTTCCTTCAAGTGAGAATGCCAAGATGATTTTTTAGGTGCACTAGAGTCGGGTCGCTCGACATTTTGGATTAAAAAAAACAGTGGCGGTATTGCAGTAGTATTTTTACTGGCTAAAATTTCATGAGGATGTTTAGAAGTACATTAGATCCTACACCGCTTGTGTCAGTTCCAAACCAACCATTAAGAAGAAAGGCCTATATACTCCTCTACCTACCCCTATTCGACCTTGGGAATCTATCTGCATGGATTTAATGTCAGACCTTCCTTCTATTAAGCATGGCAACAACTACGTTTTCATGGTCATCGACATATTCCCTAAGATGACCATCATGGCAGCCTGCAAGAAGAATACCATAGTAGAGGCCATTACTAAGCTCTTCTTTGAGTGAGTGTGGGTACACTTTTGGATCCCACAGTCCATTGTCTTAGATTGGGACAGTAGATTCCTGAGTGCAAGTCTCTGGTTGATGGTGGATACAAAAATTACTAAGTCCATGACTTTCCATCCCCAAACTGATGGCCAAATAGAGGTTGTCAACAGGATGATCGTACACATTTTGTGCATGTACAACTCGAGGCATCCATGCACATGGGATGAAAGTTAGCCCTATGTCTAGCACAACTACAACAAAGCTCTCCACAACTCAATGGGCCACATACCATTTCAGGTAGGGTTGGGATTTCAACCATTATGTTCCATTGATGTATCCATACCATTTGCAGCTACTCATGAAGATTCGAATCATGTCCAGTCTAAAGCCGATAGGGCTAACAACTTCATTGAGTGCTTTCACAACATTTGCCAGCAGGTCCATGATATACTGGACAGATCTAATGCTAAGTACAAGCAATGCCATGATCAACATCAAGTGTAGCACAAGTTTCAGGTGGGTGACAAAGTTTGGCTACATTTGTAGAAGGAGTGCCTCGGTGGACCCCATCACAAGCTTTGCCAGCTCCGATATGGTCCATACACCATCGTCAAGGCTGTAGGGGGAAATTACTTCGAGCTTAGCTTTCCACCATTCCTTTGTCTGCACCTAGTGTTCAATGTAGACCACCTTCGACCATACTTTCCACCATTGTTTGACACATCCATCATTGCAAAACAACTCACAACAACAGAGCTAAACCCAAACTAGTACATGGAACAAGCCACAACTGATCAGATCATGGATGCACAGATCAAGAACACCCACCAGCAGAATATCCAACTATATCGGGTTCTCAAAGATGCCCATCTCCTGCACCAAGGCAAGTGTCTCACCAGGGACCAAGTTCAACAGAAGTTCCCCATCTCATGGAGGCACTCAATGCAATGGGGACCATTCCTTCCTAAGGTGGGAGGACTGATCTAGGTGGATATTGGTGTCCACCCTTCTATTCCACTTGGACACCATAACATTGTCTATTTCAGTTTTCCAGTTTCCTTAATTTTAGCACAAATCACTATTTTTGTCCGTTTTTCGGGTCGTGAACCTCTGGAGCCGTTTTGAGGCCCTACACTATGTTTTTACAGAAACCAAAGAGTCTTATGAAGCCCCAAGTTGGCATGTTAATTCTTTTCATCCTCCTCTTCAAGATCTTCAAAACGAGGTATTATGATAGTCAAACATGGATCATATTCCAATGCTACGATCCCGAGAAAATGATGTACCAATTTACTGAAACAGGGCCCACAATTTTTGCACTTCATATCATAGGGTTAGGTTTTTGGATGTTTAGGGTTTTCCATTATTTCCTAATAATAAATGGGCCTTGGAGCCTCATTGTAACATAGTTCAGAGGCATGTAGCCACCACATCTCTTCTCAGAGATAAGTTACCATCACCTAAGCTTGGTTATTTCCATTCTGCTTGTAATCATATTTTAGTATTCTGATATTAATGAAATGAAGTGTTATTTCTGTTGCATCTTTGTATTTATGGTTATATCTATAATTTGTTGCCTTCCTATTTAAATTCATATTATTGAATTACAAGGTCAATATGGGCTAATGCACCTCGATCCACTAAGTAATGATAGAGAATGAAAGGTGGGTAGTGTAGTGCTCTAATTCTAGTGACCACTAGGGGCTCTAACATACGTAGGAAAAAACGAAAAATCCATAGGGGTTCACTACAAATTACACCATAGTTGGAAACAATTACCAGATGAAAGAAAGTCTGACCTTGAGCCACCAGAACCCAACCAACCCTCCCATAAACCCACATTAGGATATCAATGGATGCTCCTTGAAGAGTCTGAACAAGAACTACAAGAAATCCTACTCCCACTAATAATAAAATTTTACCTCCCTAAAGATGTAATTCCCCACCACCCGATTCCAAAAAAATGGAAGTAAAAGGACCACCCCCAACAATTGCCAAGCATAAATTCAAGTGAAAACACCACCCCATCGAAATAAACATAGCATAGAGAGAAGGACCCTAGACCTTTCCCACAAGGGTAAGACTTAGAGAATTATGCGTCCACGGTCTCTATAGAACCTTCATAGTTGAAACAAACCATAATTACATGTGAATTTCCAAGAACTATAAATTCCCTGCAAATACTGATCCCTTCGAATATCTGCCTGGAGACAACAAGGAGGAGGACCTCGATCCCAAATGATGGGCTTGTCATCAACTTCTACCCTAGCAACCTCATAAGCCACACTCGTTGGCACTGAAAATCCACCCCCTCTGAATGCTGGCATGTAGGGCATTCTAGAGCAACACCCTCCAAAACGCGTGCTGCAAGAACCTCTGGTAAACCTTATACTCATCTCCAAGCTACAAATAATTCCCATGGTTATTGAAACCCACAACAAAATAACCTTTGATGCCTTGAGAATATTCAAGTGCTGAATACCAGGAACCGTCATATCGTCTCATCATTACGTGGGATGGGCATTATCACCATTAGCTTGCACAACTAAGCCATCGTCTGTCACCGCCATCAAAGAGTTATTTATTTATTTTCAAATGGGATAGGGATCATCTAATTACTTTGATAAGTATAATGTTTAAAATAAGAGGTAATTTTATGGGGTGATATATGAATAATTTATCTAACAATTTTATTGGTTTCTTATATGTTATATAAGAAGATTATGTTACTGTTAACACTCTAAAAAGTAATATTTTGGTAAGTTAATTATAAATGGATGTTTAGTTGAAGGAATATTGGATTATGGGGAAATGAGGGTGATTATTATATAATGGAACATTTTTGTAGGTAACTAGTATGACTCAATCATTTAACTAGTACAATTTAGTCATGGCACAAAAGAAAACTATGTGAAATGGGATCACTAGGCTAGATCATACAAAAATGAAATATTTTGGTCACCCTTTTATTTTATAATTGATGAGCATTTGAGTTTCCCCATATCCAGTGACAAACTAACTCCTGCACAATTTTTAGACACATTTATGTCACTTGCAAATATTTAATGACACCACTCTAATCCCTTGAGTTTGATTCGACATTAAAGTTGCCCTCCAACTAAACTTTATTTAATACTCACATGAATATTACATTATTGCCTCTAATCAATCTAATTTAGTACATTTAACTCTTCCATGAAAGATAGAATCCAAGGCACCTTCCACTAATCCTAGTAGCAAAAAGCAACAAACATGTATCATTTTAAAGAAACCATTTTAATTGGTATAATGACCTTGAACAATGTCTATGGTTCCCTCTTGTATGTATGTTGTTTTAGCATGTTTCTAAGCACAAAATTCAAATTTAAATGTTGCAATTAGACAAAAACATTTTTACACCACTTGTTAGAATAACAATGTCCAACATAGCCCCGAGGGTTAGCTGAGTTTCATGAGTTTGTAACAACCGAAAATTTAAATTTACAACTAATTACATCAATTTATGCCATTAAGAATCAACACATAATTATTCAAGTAATTAGCGTAGAAGTTTGAAAAAATAACTTATCTATAGCATTGCTATTCCTTTCTTGTGATTTCAGAGTCAAATGTTATTAGAATCCTGCTAACCATAAAAAAGTTTTGCGTATGACTCTCCACCCAGCAGTAGGCTCAGTTACACATAGTCTTTCTATAGTTGGCCACCCTTGAGACCTCAATCACTGTACTACTACCAAAGAATCCTTTGTATCATAACTCTTTTCTTCCAACACAATAGATGAAGGAATGGATCGATCTCATCCTCCTCCTCATCCATTAAATAAACCAAAAAATGGAAAGGGGTTCGCATGCACACATTCCATGTGTCAACATGCAACTTTACTTCTTTATTTAAGTTTTACTTAATTTAATATTTCTCTTAATTCAACTCTTTCTTATTTTATTCATTTTTAATTTTTGTTAACTTTACTTATTTTATAGTTCTCTTAATTTAAATCTTTCTTATTTTATTCCTTTTTACATTTTATTAATTTTACTTATTTTTACTATCTATCTATCTATCTATCTATATAGATATATATATATAGATATATATATATATATATATATATATATATATATATATAGATATAGATATAGATATATATATATATATATATAACTCAAGTTTATTATTTTCTATAACATTGTATTTATTATAATTATCTTTTATTTATTTTTATTTATTTACCATTATTACCTTTTCTTTATTGTTTATTACTTATTTAGTTATATTTTATTATATTATATTATTTATTATCATTATTATTTTTAATATTATTAGGGGACATTACATAAGGAACTTCATCCCAAAGTTAAGCTGAATCATTTAATATTTTATTTATTTAGTTGTTTATTATTACATGTTTTCCCTACACACTCTACTAAACTAGTATAACCAGTAGGCATCAGAAGTTTCCACAACACCTCGGAAAGCCCAAGGAATCTTTATCATTTTTCTCACTTTTGGAATAGGACATAGGCCTCATCGGTTTGTAACATAGCCCAAGGTTTGTAACTATAATGCATTAGTTATAACTATAACATCATAGAATATAACCCACATGCCAACTCTTTCATGTCATCATGAGAACATATGATCATTTTTATAAAAAAAAAATTCTCATGTCATAAATCTACATACAGTTACCACATCCTTCACATCATAATATCCTCCTAAGTTATAACATCAACATATGAGTATCAAGGACATATCATGATATCAAATAATAAATGGATTCACATGTCAATATAACCTCATATCGTAACATCATAATCCATGTGCCGCATTATGCATATCATATCCATCATAAGAATACAACATCATTATCATAAAATAATAAGTAAATAAGCACTGCTTATGCATGTTATCATCAACCTCTCATCAAAACTATGCTCAATTACTTCATACCATCACATGAGAAAAAATCATGGCATACTATATATACTTATCAAAATGATAACCATCTAATTATAAAATTAATAATTATTGAACTTAAATATCTTCATTAATTTATGTTGTCACTGTTATGGGGAAATCTAGTGTCCACTCGGATCTGCTAGTCCCACTAAGACTGGTAGCTATCTTAGAAACAAACAAACTAAAACCACTTTCGTTTTCCTTTATGAAAAGTAGATAAGAGTGGAATGAAGGACACCAACCTTAGTCTTATGCTTGGTTCCTTGCTTGATTCCTCTCCTTTTTGACAGATCCTTGCCACTTCTCCTTCGTCTACCCAGCTTCAAAGAGCACCTGTGGAATTAAAGCAGTATAATACTATCGAAGAACAGAGATCTACAATCATAAACAATATAGGACCAAATATATATTGACCACACAAATGCATATATCATCAAACATACAAGAATGTGGAGGAAAACGTGAATATCTTTATTAATAATCAAGAGTAGCAAAGAGTATTACAACGAGTTGTTCTGACCCAACATCATCCTCCAGCATGAAATCCCTTCTTTCACCTCATGAAAAGCTTAGATCATGCAACACTATGATATTCCAACAAGAAACCAACAACACTTCCTTACAAGATACAAAATTCCAGCCTCTGGATCTCAAGGATGAGGGATCCATATATAGATGATTACAGGGGGTGAGTCAGCTTCTGGGATTTTGATTAGTGTCCTCTCTCTGATAGTTCTTGATTCAACTTGGAGATTGATGATCTCTTACTCATCCTTGGGCGAATTCAGAGAGGCAAGTGTCACAGGAGAAGTTTCGGGAAGATTCCATGATCATCCACCTCGTAAACTGTCTCTTCCATTTGTCCACTCTCACCCATCACACCCCATAGAAGGGATTTTAAGTATGCATCACACCTCCCGTGTGCATTAGTTGGGATGCATCGCACTTTGACCATGGAGCAGGTGAGATGGCCCATTTTTTACCAGTTTTGAGCAGTTTTTCGTGGAGAACTTCTGGGAGATGATGTAATCAGCTGACCTTGTTCTTTTAGGGTATGAAGCGACACCTTTAGGGACTTAGGAGCCCTTGGTTTATGGACATGTTTGATTGGGGTTGTAGTGACCAAAAATGTCTATAACAGTTGCCCCCTAAAGCATGAGGTCATTAATCTTTTGATATCGGGTGAAATGCTTTATCATGAGGATCCGAATTTTTTTCAAGCTGGAAGGAGACCTGTAATAAGATACAATACAGTACATTATCTTCATAATATTTTTCATGATCTAGCTGAGGCGGGCATTCCCATGATCAGCTTTATAAATTCATTTTCATGTACATAAGACAGACAACCGTCTGTGCAGGAGACTGATGATTCTGATAGAATCATCATCCTTTGATTCGGATGATCATATGTGCAGCAAAAATGTACATTTGATGTCTTTGTTTTCCTGAATATATCATAGCACGGTGAATGAAACTAGATCCAGGTTCTTAAAACTCGTTCAATCTTCACTCAGAGTACAAGTCTATCCATGTGAAAGATGTTCTGGAGTCGAACATGGAAAGACATCGCCTGATTACCAGCCAATGATGTAAGTTGTTAACAGGCGCGAGAGGAATCACCGATAATGATGATGACCCTCAAGGTACTACAATACAATTCACGTGGTGTGAATGAGGGACTTGGCGTCGAACACCACGCAAAATCTTTCAGTCGAAGGCCATTGATGTAAACCTGTCGCCGGAAGTGAGAAACTTGCCATTGGGGCATGCAAGCTTCAAAGTACTGAAAGGGTTGTTCCTAAGTCAACTTCTTGGATAATGAGTTGATGTCGACAAGAAGTGACCCGCCCTAGGAGGGCCTTAATGAATCCCACATATATGACATGGAACGGAGTAAACGATTTTGGAGGTGAAAGCGATCTGATGATACAGGGTTCAAGGTGGCGGTCATGAAAGAATGGAGCGTGAATGTATTGCAGCGGATGAGACACAGGTGAATTCTCTGAGCGACTTCTCTTGAACATACCGGCAACACTGATATGGATTGGTCGCATTAACCCTAAATATGGATGGTGTGATGGACCAATGGTGATATGACTAGTGAACAGAACAACCCAACCCAACACGGATGCAGAGTGAAAGTGTCATGTTCAAGAGCGACTTGCTACCAATAAAATTTCTTCAAGTTTTCTTCCCAATTTTTCCCCAGTCATTGCTGACCATTACCTCTTTATTTTTGTCAAGCTTGAGGATGATAACATATGCTTGTTCTATAATTTTCCCTTCGGGCAAACCCGTCACTATATTTTAATGAGGCTAGCGATAGTGAAACTCGTTCTTGTTTGTATGGACAAGTTTGTCGCTATTCGGTTTTAACGAGTTTAACGACAAAGATAACTCGGTCCTTTTCAATTTTAAAGAGTCTGAAAGGGATGTAAAGGAAACTCCAATAATCCTTTTTCGTGATATAATCCCTTAAGTCCGAAAAAGTATAAAATAATACGAAAGGATGAATTTTCGGTAATTTAAACGAGCCGAACAAAACAAGCACTCGATCTTTTTGTGTAATAATCCCTTAGGTCCAAAAAGATTAAAATCTAGACGAGGGATAGCACTTCCAGTTGCTTTAACGAGCTGGAGAGGCCAATCACTTGGCAATCTTTTCATGTTTTACGAGTCAGGTGAAACAAGCTTAAAGGAGACTCGTTTTTGAGGAACGAGTGATAATTTTGGGTAGCAGCTGATTCCAGGTAAGGTTTGTAATTTTCCAATCACGACAGTGTCACAAGGATGGTTAACAAGATCACTCTTTGTAGCTGTTCCTCAAAAGGGGTAAACAATCAAATGGAGGTGAATGATCGGCTAAAACAGAGTGGAGGTGATGATGAGAACATGACCAGGGCTCAAAAGCTGATGATAATGCATTCACAATGGTTATTTACTAGAAATTGGTTCATTTTTTTAATAAGCTTAAACTCTGGGGGAACGTTTGCTCATTGCTTATGTTTAATTTTTAACGAACATGAACTCCACATAAAAACTGCTCGTGGCTAGGTTTATTTTTTAACGAGCTTGAACTTTGCATAAAAGTTCTCATGGCGGGTTTATTTTTTAATGAGCTTGAACTCTACGATAACAGCGCTTGTGATAATTTTGCATGCCCCCAGCATAATAACGCAAATCGAGGTGCATGGTCCCCAAGCTTCATTGCATTCAACATAGTTGTTGGAATGAAGGTTTACCTTCGAGATCTTCGAAAGACTCGACTTGGATTTTACGAGATCGTTATCAAGGACTCGATTTGGAAAGGGAGTTGTTTCATTTTTTATTGAGGTTGACACAGTAAAAGAACTATCCTCATAATCCACCATTTACAGTATTTGATAGAAAATCAAAAACGGAAGGATGATTAAGGTTGTTGGAATAATCTTCGTGGTAACCCGAAAGATGGGAACGATGGTGGTAATCTTCCCATGGTGCCCCATCAATCATCATTGACTGAAGAATTCCTTCGTCTATATAATGTACTTCTGACCAAGGATCTGAAGGGTTGCCATATTCCTTAGACCTATCTATCCAAACGCTTGATGAGCATTGATTTGGGTTTGCCCCCCAGGCCAAGAAAATTTATTGCTACAATATTTCTAAAATGGTGATGATCCATGCTAACAAAATGTTTCAGAATCTTCTGAATCTGTTAGATATAGAAGATATCATATTGCAGGTCTCCACCGGGGCCACTTCCACCAGATTTTTTGGAGGTGTTAGGGAAAAAGTACTCATCATTGTAGGGTCTTTTAGTAGGCCTACTCCGATATTTTGAAGTGAATGAGGGCTTCCGTGGATCATCGGAATGCTTCCCGTAACTTGTGAACTGTTGGGGAGAAATGTTTATTGGTCGATGATTGTAATTCCTCCTTGGAAGGGAAATGCAATCTTCCTGAAGTAGGTCAACACAACGACTTCCATAGCATATATCCAGGGCCTTCCAAATAGGATGTTGTAATCGAGGTTTCCGTCAATTACTTCAACATCTATTTCTACTGTTTTGCCCCCTAGTTCGACTTGCAAGTTACTTAAAATCCCGTATGGGGTGTATGTTCGTCCATCAAATGCTTTTAGTGTTGTCGAAGATTGCGACAAGGGTGGAGATCCTAAAGTTTTCCAGCAACTCATCGACATAATACATGTAGATTCCCCCTCATCAATAATTGTTCGATGAATAGTTTTGTTGAGGGCTTTCACTTGAATAAGGAAAGATAGTTGAGCTGGTAACTGAGGGTCATATCCTTTGTGATTAAAGGACACAAGATCGGAATCCATTGGGTCAATCCCACCTATCGCTGATAATAAAGCCTGCTTTTGAGAGGGGCAATTTTGCAGTACCTCAAGTGTCGACATAGCGGATGGCAACTGGGCCAGATCCTCCACTATATTATAATGTTGTGCTACTTGGCACGAGGATTAAATGTCGATTTGTGTACTACTCCATTTGGTGGCTTTATCGTTAGTTCATGAATGATGGGTGGCACAACTTTGGTTGAAGTTGTTGTCGAACAACTGGGTTGATCATTGGCCTTGTTGTCCAACAGTTGTGGATTCCCGTAATCTTTATTCCTTGTCGGTATCAGAGCATCATTTTGCTGCTTTGAAACCAACAAAATTAGCACTTGGGACGGGGAAGCATTGTCACTAGCAACCAGATTTGTTCCTGGATTTGGAAACGGATCAATCAATACTGCTGAGGTTTTTGAATTCTTGAAGAATTTTCTAAGCTCAGCTTTATACGGACACTCTCTTGTCCAATGATCCTCATCACATATTAAGTATGGATGATTTGGTTTCCTATATCCAGAAGGGTTTATAGAAGATTTTTCAGGGGACTCCTCCTCCTGTTTCTTTTCTTCCCTTTCTTTTACTTCTTGCCTCCTGGTTGCTTGGTTTCTTTGCTTTTGTCAATCGATATGGCATTTACTTCTGAGGTGAGAAGTTCTTCATTTGCATTTTGACCTGAAACCGTATGGGCTTTCTTTGACTTAGCCTTTACGATTTTCGTGCTGGTCATTCCTATCACGCCATCCCCGGCATGAGAGTCTTTGTTTGATTTAGGAGATGGAGGAACGGAAAATTCCAGTCTAGGAGCATCAGAGATTTTATCGTAGAGCATGCTAGACTGAGTATAGGTCAAGTCTAGATATTGCGCATGAGCAATTACTTGCTCTTCAGTGACGACTCCCCCCTTTGCCACATCTTCCATAATAGAAGGTAACAACAACTTAATAAACCATTCAGCCAATAGCTGATCAGGAACATATGGTTTTACTATTCTACAACGACGTCGCCACTCATGAATATGATCGGATATGTGAGTGGCTGTCGTTTGCTTGAAATTGGTAAGAAGCTCTGTTCCCATTTTGTACCTTATGGGTAACTGAAAATGGGTTAAAAAGGTTGTGGCTAGGGTACTGAAGTTATCAAACGAAGCTCTAGGCAATTCGATATCTGCCGGACCAGTTAACGTTCACTGAAAAAGGCGAAGCCTGATCGAATCATCATTTAGAGTGTTAGATGAACACCACAGGTGAAAGGTCATCACATGATTCAATGGGTCTTCACCCGGATTTCCATTAAATTTAGGAATATCTGACGGAAGTTTATGAGGAATCGTTGGCCACCAAGGGGCGTAAGCGATTGGATCGTTTGTTAGCCAATTTAAATTTGGTAACTCTAAAGTTGCCACGACGGGCAACTGTTGGTTTACGTTCGGCGAAGCATACCCAGGATAAGATGGGATTGCCTAAGCAGTTGGTCTTTGCATACCAGCATAGTGCATTTGATGCTGATAATTTTGGTGAGGTTGATGGGCATAACCATTATGAAATGGTTGATGTTGTCCGTTTTGAATATACGGCTGCCCATTACTTGCAAAGACTTGGTGCTCAGATCCTTGGTAAACTTGTTGGAATTGTGGTTGTTGATATTGCACCAGCCATGGTTGTGAGACCATGTGCTGTTGCCCAATACTGGTTGTTTGACCATGTGCTTTTAGCCTGGGTCACTCTAGTTAAGGAGCCACTAACCGATGATCGTGGTGGCATCTCAGGGACAAGGGGCTATTGGATTGCGACCTGAGAGACTTGAGGTTGGCATACAACAGGTAACGCTTGTACTTGCGACACCGTCACAATAGCCGATGTAGTGGGGATATTTGACTTAGGCATACTCTGTTGCATTGAGTATACAACTCTTGGTTGTTGAGGAAATATTGGTATCCAACCACTGGATGTAATTCCAGCATAACCTAAATTCTATTGTGAACTCTCGTATGTTTGACCTCCCGAAGGCGATAATGAAAGGGCATATTGCCCTCCATATGGCAATAATCCAGTGCTTAAGGGAATTATTTGCCTTTGAGGACCGGACTGCCCAAATTGACATTGCGAAGGATCAATTTGCTGAGACTCAACATAAGAGATTCCAGATATTATTCCGGATGAACAAACGGGAACATACCATATCGTCAAAACAGCCCCTGGATGGATTCCATCCAGTGATTGAGAGCTAGTTGCGACAGATGGTACGCCGACGAACATTGTTGGAGTGGCAGCAGGAAGTTCTGTCGCTGCTGTGTCAGATGACACAGTCCTAGATGTCGACGGTGATTCAGACATATCTAGTCTATCCAAAATATTTCCTAGTGATTCTATAGGAACTTCCGATGACGGTAGACTAATTTCTGATGAAGAAGGATATAGAGTGATCCTAACTCCAAATTGTGATGGAGTACTAGATGGTGGATCTTTCGCAATCTCTTCTATAACAATCAAACTAGGTGGAAGAGGTAGACCGTCAGGTCCGTAAAATATTTCGGTGCCGAAGAAGGTATAGATTCTATAGGGACTAATGTTTGGGGAACAACACCTTCCGAATCAGCTATAGATTGAGCTGGTTCAGGTATACTAGGATCAGTTCTACTGTCCTCTAGTGGCTGCAGAACTTATTCTGTAAAGGCAAGGGTACCAGAAATGTTTGGAGTAACCAAAGTCTCCGAGGGTGTCGAAACACTGGTTCCAAGTCAACCAAGGGACTTTGAACCGGTTAAATGAGTTTGCTTTGTCGGAATAGTTTTGATTTTGGAGAAAAAGATGGTTGACTCGTAAGCCTCCTTGAACGACAGGGTTTCAATTGACTTCCTTCAACGATTGCAGAATACTCGATGAACTAAAATTAAAGGGGAAAATGTTTCCGAATTAAATGAATTTCAGAATCTTTGAAACAACTTGCTTTTTCAATTTTTAAGAGTCGAGAAAAAACAAAATATGACTCTAGTTGCCTTCAATTTTTAATGAACCTGAAGTGACAAGTGCTCAGATGGACCTTTTCCTTTAAGGAGTCTGAAAAGGAACGAAAGAGACTGCTATAGAAATCTAGACAGAGGGATTACCAAACCAATCGCAAAACTGCAGAATACTTTTTACGATACGGCAGTCAATCTTCCCGAATGCTGTGTTCAGTGCATTGCGATCAATAGGGCAGCAAACACGGCTTTCTATGGATAAAGGATATAGCCTATTGTGGTCTCCCAATATATACTGGACGGTACGTGGGAGCACAAGTCCGTACTAGAAATTGTTGCCTCAAAGAGGAGGACTCACCCAACCAATAGTGAAAGCGACAGTTACCAGGCTTTACGACGCCGGAATACGTCTTTGGCCTAGACTTATAGATGTTGTGCGTTAGGTTCCAAAGCGTTTTTAGGTTCATTAAATTTATTTTACAGTTGATCTTTCTTAAGAAATTTTCCTTTCAGGTTCACCGCGTGATGTAGATGTAAAATTCCTAAAATGCAATTTAAGATGATAAACAATCGTTTAATCTTCTTTTTGCAATGAAAATCCTAGCTACTGAAGAAAGAGAGACAATATTATTTCAACATAGAGCAGAGAGCACACACTAGATGCACTATCCTAAATAAAAAAAAAAGCAGTCTAAATGCAAATTCACATGCATGTATTTGTTTTCATCTTTCTTAATGTGTGAATGACAAGAAGAATGCTAAGTACAAATCCGAATTATCTTTTCAAAGCGACAATACTAACAGATTTCTCTTCAAAAATGAAAGGAATATAATGATGACACTTTACTATTTTGAATTGGGAACTGCTTTCAACACTTGAAAAACTACTAATTCAAATCAAATACAATAGTAACTGTATAATCGACCATCAAAACAATGGAATTCTTTTCTTTTACTGAAAATGACACTTTCAAATCAAAAGACTATAGTTCGACTATGCTACTACTTTGTAAAAGAGAACTGAAAATGGCAGAAAATACATAAAAACATTCACAGTTCTTTGCACAATGGAGGCAGAATGATAGAAAGAAAGGGTGTTTCCATAGTGGTATACTGATCACAAACAGCAAAACTCTAGAATAGAGCTGAAAAGAGTGAAGAAAAACCAAGACCTGGGGCAAAATTAGCCTTTTCTGATCATCACACCTGTAACACAGGAAACATGGATGCATCCCACCTACTACACATGGGAGGTGCGATGCATACTGGTTTCCTTGAAGAGAAGGTGCGATGGTACCAAGACGAGACTTTACTTGGCTCTTAGTTACAGTTTGCAACTCAGTTCATGGATTTAGGCTGAGCAAATGATGTACAGTAAATAGAAATCACAGGGGCTGATCTAATGAGGTTACTAGAGCCACCACTAGGGCAATTAGAAAGTTTGCAAATTGATTGTTCAGTTTATAAGCAAAACCCGGAGATAGACTGAAGCATCGTCGATCTACTTTGCGCTTGCATAGCAAATGCAGTTTGAAGGCTAGCTGGCTTGACTTCAGGCTTTGTCTTTAAGTTTATAAAACAAACAAATATAGATAAACAAATAATCTATTCGCTCCCCAGTGGAGTCGCCATTTTGTTATCGGGAAATCTAGTGTCCACTCGGATCTGCTAGTCCCACTAAGATTGGTAGCTATCTTAGAAACAAACAAACTAAAACCACTTTTGTTTTCCGTTATGAAAAGTAGATAAGAGTGGAATGAAGGACACCAACCTCAGTCTTGCGCTTGGTTCCTTGCTTGATTCCTCTCCTTTCTAACAGATCCTTGCCACTTCTCCTTCGTCTACCCAGCTTCAAAGAGCACCTGTGGAATCAAAGTAGAAATACTATCGAAGAACAGAGATCTACAATCATAAAAAATATAGGACCAGATATATATTGACCACACAAATGCATATATCATCAAACATACAAGAATGTGGAGGAAAACTTGAATAGCTTTATTAATAATCAAGAGTAGCAAAGAGGATTACAACCAATTTTTCTGACCCAGTGTCATCCTCCAGCATGAAAGCCCTTCTTTCACCTCATGAAAAGCTTAGATCACCCAACACTATGATATTCCAACAAGAAACCAACAACACTTCCTTACAAGATACAAAATTCTAGCCTCTGGATCTCTAGGAGGAGGGATCCATATATAGATGATTGCAGGGGGTGAGTCAGCTTCCGGGATTCTGATTAGTGTCCTCTCTCTGATAATTGTTGATTCCAGTTGGAGATTGATGATCTCTTACTCATCCTAGGCGAATTCAGAGAGGCAAGCGTCACAAGAGAAGTTTCTGGAAGATTCCATGATGATCCACCTCGCAAACTGTCTCTGCCATTTGTCCACTCTTGCCCATCGCACCCCATAGAAGGGATTTTTAGTATGCATCGCACCTCCTGTGTGCATTAGGTGGGATGCATCACACTTTGACCATGGAGCAAGTCAGATGGTCCAATTTTGACCAGTTTTGAGCAGTTTTTCATGGAGAACTTCTGGGAGATGACGTAATTAGCTGACCTTGTTCTTTTAGGGTATGGAATGACACCTTTAGAGACTTAGGAGCCCTCGGTTTATGGACATGTTTGATTGGGGTTGCAATGCCCAAAAATGTCTATAACAATCACTATTTAAAAATTACTTTCATAAATATATTTTTCAAAAACATCCATTACAAAGTCCACTCAAATTCTTTTTACTCACAACAAAATGCTAATATCTTATTAAATTATACCTCCAATAAAATTATAATATGTTATTAACTTATACCTTAAATAAAACCTTAATATGTTATTAACTTATACCTTTAATTATGAACACATTTAATATTATTTTATAATGAATTTCAATATTATATATTGATAATTTATGAAAATAATACACAAAATATCTTTATTTATGAAAATATAAACTCAATTTACCGTTTCTCTAAACTCAAACCAATATCTAAATCCACCTTCAATACAAAGATATCAATTTACCATTTCTCTAAACTCAAGCCAACTCACATTTAATAATATTTTTTTACGAGACCTAAACTAGCCTATAGAAGTGATACCATTTTCTTTTTAGGATAGCTCTTAAATTGGAATGAATGTAACAAAGATATGCCAACTAAGTAGATTAGGAAGGTCATCATTATCGAGCAATATCATAACTCAAAATTATAGTAATTAAAAACTATTATTCAAATTTATTTTCAATCTAAAATATTTATAAAGCAACATGTTTATAAACAACA